>ML661889.1:6919643-7114095 GCA_007570785.1 Antilocapra americana | reverse complement strand
TATTTTAGGCCAAAGCTACAACTCTGGAAAAAAGATTAAAGACAGGAAATTTTCCATTTTCATTAAAATCCAAATTTACAATAACAGGAAAACAAGTCAGAGAGCCAGTATTTATTCAAAAGGTGTCCCTTAGAAACAAAATGCTATTATGAAAAGCAGAGGCCTATTTACAAGGAAAAGAGCAATGCATATCTAAGCCAGATCAAATTTAGATGCAAGGCACAGCAAGGAAAGAATAGTTTCATTCTCTTTCACTTTCTTGTTTTAAAGGGACAGCAGGTGGCATTATCTCTTCATATATATTCCTAATACTAATCAATAAATAGGCTGGGAAATAGCTAAAGACAAACAAACAAAATCCAAGCATATTCTTCCTTAGGTTCTAAAAATTTGAGATGACATACATGTGTTCTTGACAGCACTGACCTAATTCATGAAGTAAGCACATGAATTTACTAAAGACAAAAGATCTCCAAGATATGTTAAGATAAAATAGCAAAGTACAAAACAATACAAACAACATGCAAGCTTCAGTGTATTATCATAACAGGAGAAAAAAATTGTATTTGTATTTCTTTGTATTTTGTATAATTGCTGGAAGAATATACAAGAAGCTAATAAAAGTGACTCCTAGTGGGACAGGGAAGGAAGGGCAGATGGAGGACAGAACTGAGATGAATATTTTCACTGTATACATTATTTTTTGCTTAACTTTTTAGCTATGTGATTATATCACCTCTTCAAATTTTAATCTAAAAGAAAGAGAAAACTAATTTGAATTAAGTGTGTATTTTCATTTATAAATTTCTTACATTCTTGCCTTTATGTTTCATTTTATCATATTTTCTTTCAAACACTACAAAAGACCTCAACCAGATTAAAAATTAAATACTTCACACCACCCTGCTAATTTGAGGTGAAATTCATTCTACCATCAAAAAATCCTCCCTGGTTCTGCTTAAGCTTTAGTCCATGAAAATATTTACTATAGTGTGATTTTCAATTAGCAATCAGATAAAAAGCCATCAAAATGGCTGGCCATTTACCTAGAAAATAAGATTCTTACTGCTCAGCCTGAAATCAGAGCCCTAAACAATTTAGCCTCTCTCTCCACCTTATCTCCTGATTTCTTCAATTTTACCATTCCAATTTGTTAAATGATTAGAAATGCCTGAATCTGACCGTGTCTATGGCCTTCAGTTCTATCCTCCTCATCTATCTTTCCTGTAGAGCCTACCTCAAGTCCTACAATCCTGTAGTACATATGATTATTGGCACTTAGCATATGCTACTTTTCACTTTATTATATTGCTCTTTCAAAAACAATTTTTCTAAACAATCATTACTAAGTCCAAGCTCCCTCTGCTTGCCACACAACAGGCCAATAAATCTGAGAAAAAAGGTTCTGAGGCAAGGAATACGACTTTATTTGGTGAGCAGACTGACCCAGAAGATAACAGACTAATGTCTTAAAACACTAATACCAAAGAAAATGAAGTTGAACAGTTCTATGAAGACCTACACCACCTCCAAAAACTAACACCAAAAAAAGACGTCTTTTTCATCACAGGGGACTGGATTGCAAAAGTAGGAAGTCAAGAGATACTCAGAGTAATGGGCAAGTTTGGCCTTGGAGTACAAAATGAAGCAGGGCAAAGGAGTTTTACCAAGAGAATGCATTGGTCATAGCAAACACCATCTTCTAACAACACAAGAAATGACTCTACACGTGCTATAACCAGATGGTCGATACTGAAATCATATTGTTTATATTCTTTGCGGCTAAAGATGGAGAAGCTCTATACAGTCAGCAAAAATAAAACCTGGAGCTGACTGTGGCTCAGATCATCAGCTCCTTCCTGCAAAATTCAGGCTCAAATTGAAGAACGTAAAGAAAACCACTAGACCATTCAGGTATGACCTAAATCAAATCCCTTACAGTTAATATATTGGAAGTGACAAAGAGATTCAAGGGATTAAATCTGAAACAAACAGTGCCTGAACAACTATGGATGGATGTTCATAATATTGTACAGGAAGTGATGACCAAATCCATTTCCAAGAAAAAGAAATGCAAGAAGGCCAAGTGGTTGTCTGAGGAGGCCTTACAAATAGCTGAGAAATGAAGAGAAGCAAAAGACAAAGCAGAAAGGGAAAGATAAACCCAACTGAATGCAGAGTTCCAGACAATAGCAAGGAGACATAAGAAAGCCTTCTTAAGTGAACAATGCAAAGAAATAAGGGAAAACAATAGAATGGGAAAGACTAGAGATATCAGGGAAACATTTCAAGCAGATGAGCAAAATAAAGGACAAAAACAGCAAGGACATAACAGAAGCAGAAGACATTAAGACGAGGTGGCAAGAATACACAGAAGAACAGTACAAAAAAGCTCTTAATGACCCAAATAACCACAATGGTATGGTCACTCACCTAGAGCCACTCACCTAGGAGTGTGAAGTCAAGTGGGCCTTAGGAAGCATCGCTACAAACAAAGCTAGTGGAGGTGATGGAATTCCAGCTGAGATACTTCAGATCCTAAAAGACGATGCAGTTAAATTGCTGCACGCAATATGCCAGTAAATTTGGTAAACTCAGAAGTGGCCACAGAACTGGAAACAGTTAGCTTTCATTCCAATCCCAAAGAAGGGCAATGCCAAAGAATGCTCAAGTTGCTGTACACTGGCACTCAATCGCTAGCAAGATTATGCTCAAAATCCTTCAAGTCAGACTTCAAAAATATGTGAACAGAGAACTTTCAGATGTACAAACTGTATTTAGAAAAGGCAGAGGAGCCAGATATCAAATTGCCAACATCCACTGGATCATGGAAAAAGCAAGAGAATTCCAAAAAATCATCTGCTTCGTTGACTATGCTAAAGCCTTTGACTGTGTGGATCACAACAAACTGTGAAATATTCTTGAAGAGGTGTGAATACCTGACCACCTTACCTGCCTCCTGAGAAACCTGTATGCAGGACAAGAAGCAACTGTTAGAACCACTCATAGAACAATGGACTGGTTTCAAACTGGGAAAGGAGTACATCAAGGTTGCATATCGTCACCCTACTATTTAACTTATACACAGAGCACATCATGTGAAGTGCTGGGCTGGATGCCTCACAAGCTGGAATCAAGATTGTGGAGAGAAATATCAACAACCTCAGATATGCTGATGATATCACTTTAATGGCAGAAAGTGAAGAGGAACTAAAGAGCTTCTTGCTGAGGGTGAAAGAGGAGAGTGAAAAAGCTGGCTTAACATTCAATATTCAAAAAACAAAGATCATGGCATCCAGTCTCATCACTTTGTTAACAAAAATAATAAAGTCACAACCTGAAAATAGGGAGTTATTTAATTTAGTGGGAATGTTTAGAACTCCAAGCCCGTGAGATAGCACCTCAGTAGCTCTGTGAAAACTGCTCCAAGAAGACAGGGGAGAAGTTGAGCTACATACAAGTTTGCAACAAAGGGAGCAGGCAGTCTGAACATCAAAGATCAGGTATCAAGTTAAGAAATTAAGCATTTATGTATGGGAAGACACAAGCCTCTGGGTTCATTGAATTCATTCCTTTCATATTCTCATCAGCTATCTGGGGCCAATTCTATTTCTTGCATTCTGCCAGCTCCTMRGCAATCACTGTGGGGTGTGGCAGCATCCTCTGGATCTAAGTTTTGGAAGTTTTGAATCAAATTTGGAGGCCAGAAGTCGCTGAAGGCTATGGCGTTTCTTGTTGATTAATAGGGCAGGAGATTTTTTCATTTCAACAACTTCCTAGCAAATAAATGGGTAAAAATTGGAAACTGTCAGATTTCATTTTCCTGGGCTCCAAAATCACTGCAGATGGTGACTGCAGGCATAAAATTAAAAGACTCTTGCTTCTTGGAAGAAAAGCTAATGACAAACCTAGACAGTGTATGAAAAAGCAGGGAGATCACTTTGCCAACAAAGGTCCATATAGTCAAACACTACTGGTGTTTCCAGTAGTCATGTATGGATATGAGTGAAAGTGAAAGTCACTCAATCATGTCCGTCTCTTTGAGACCCCATGGATATACAGTCCATTGAATTCCCCATGCCAGCTGTTCTCTTCTCCAAGGGATCTACCTAACCCAGGGATCGAACCCAGGTCTCCTGCATTTCAGGAAGATTCTTTACCAGCTGAGCTGCAGTTGGACCATAAAGAAGGCTGAGTATCAAAGAACTGACGCTTGGAAACTGGTGCTGGAGGAGACTCTTGAGAGTCCCTTGAACAGCAAAGAGATCAAACCAGTTAATCCTGAAGGAAATCAACCATGAATATTCATTGGAAGGACTGCTGCCAAAGCTGAAACTCCAATACTCTGACCACCTGATGCGAAGAACCAACTCATTGGAAAAGACCCTGATGCTGGGAAAGACTGAGGGCAAGAGGAGGAGGGTTGACAGAGGATGAGATGGTTGGATGGCATCAGTGGACATGAGTTTGAGTAAACTCAGGGAGATAGTGAAGGACAGATATGCCTGGGGTGCAGCAGTTCATGGGGTCACAAAGAGTAGGACTTAGGGACTGAACAACAACAAATATCTCAAAACAACCATCTTGCATGTTTGTGTGTGTGTCTGTGTGTGCACATGGGGGTGGGGGGGGGGGGGAAATGGGGTGTTGCTGCATGCCAGGATTTTTATAGAATCAGAGAGAGAAGCTGTGAGGAACTAAAGTCAAAAGGCTTTTGACCTTGCCTCTGTCTCTCTCTGAAAGAATAGAGAGAGAGAGAGAGACAATGAGGAAGTAAAGTCAAAAGGGCTATCAGTCTTGCAAAACATCTCTGGGAATGGCCAGCCTCTGGAAGTGATGTTTTAATCTCTTCTCTCTTGCAGTCATTCACAGGTGGGCAGGGTTCTTTGAGGCAGGCCATTATGTATGATTATAACAATAAAAGCAGCAAAAAACAAGTCAAATAAATAGTTTCAATGTGGAGTCAGAAATGGCTCTTCCCTGCAACACAGTGACAGTATAACACACAAAAAGACTAACAGTAGGCATAGAGGGTACAACTAATCCACCTCCCTCCCCCCTTATTAATGCCTATATCCTGTCTTCTGTCTAAACTGCAAGCACTTTGTCTTTTCACCAATTTATAGCATGGGTTTAAAGACAATGTTCTATATAAAGTACAGGATTAATGATAGTATTGATGAAAATAAAGATGACCCTGACTGATGGGGTGGCCTTCCCTGTGGCTCAGCAGTAAAGAATCCACATGCATACAGGAGCTACAAAAGATGCGAGTCCCACCCCTGGGTCTGGAAGGTCCCCTGGAGGAGAACATGGCAACCCACTCTAGTATTCTTGCCTGGAGAATTCCATAGACAAGAGGAGCCTAGTGGGCTACAGTCCATGGGGTCACAGTTAGACATGACTGAAGCAGCTTCACAGTACGCACAACTTGATGAAGTATGTGTGTTTTGATATATATGATGAGACTCAAGAAACTAAACCCACTTTTCAGGAATTCGTAGGCCCCTCTGGAGAGTTTTTCCCTAAGATCTACCCTTCTCTAGTTGCCCCCTATAGCCTTGACTTTGTGCTTTTATTCTTTTGCTCACCTCAGCTGATACATTCATTCTGGGCTGAATGTTGTTGACAACAAACAATTGGTTGACATTTGGAAATTGAAAATACTTGACAAACCAAATGTGGTGTAGCCATACAATGGAATATTATTTGATTATAATAGGAATGAAGTACTTATACATGTGACAACTTAGATGAACCTTGAAAACACTATGCTACGTGAAAAGAAACCAGTCACAAAAGTCCATGTGATTTCAGTCCAAAGTAGTTCACTCTGAAATGGAGCAAGACCCTACGGTCCTTGAGTGCCCACTCCTCCCACCCCCTGCCCACACCCACGATGTCCTCTGCCTGGCTTTTGTCTGTAGAAAACTTTAGTCCAAGAATAAATTTAATTAGAGAGGTGAGAAATGCTGAAACAAAGGAAAACAGTCAAAAGAGAGTAAGAATAATAATGTAGTCATTTTAAGCATCGTCAAGGACCTTTAGTTCTTTCTCAAGGGCTTTATATAATATTCAGAACCATATTCTGTGAGCTGTCTTATAGAGACTAAGCCCCAGGTGGAGAAGTTAACCACATGATGACAAGACTGTACCTAGGACACGAGCTGCCGCAGAACTGGCTGCAAGGAAATAGGAATGAGTGGACCCTGAAACTGAAGATTAATGTACCAATCTTTGTGACAATCAAGATGATGCTGGGCAGGTCACTGAGGACCAGTCGAAGATGACTGTTACAGATGACTATGCTGTTTCTGCACGTAACCCTCCCCACTCCCAACTCTGTCTATAAAAGCTCTTATCTTCTGCTTGTTGGGCAGATGGGAGTCGGCCTTTGAAAAGATGTCCACCACCCTAACCCCAAGTTGCCAGCGTCTTAAATAAAGCAGATAATCCTTTCGGTCAGCCTGCCCTGTCTACTGGCTTTTGAGCACCCAGTTAACAACTCTAGAGCAGATCAGGGTTGTTTGGGGCGAGGAGGGTTGCAGGGGGTAGGGGGTGGGGAGAGTACAGAATGATAGCTAAAGGGTACAGATTTCCCTTAGAGGTGATGGAACTGCTCTAAAATGGACTCTGATGATGGCTGATTGTGCATATCTGCATATATACTAAAAATCATTGAATTATACACTTTAAATGGGTGAATTTTATTGTATGTGAATTGTATCTCAATAAACCTGTTTTTTTTTTTAAAAATTGAAGATACTTTGTGTTCATGTTTCCTTCCAACCTATATCCCCTTGAACCTAGAATTCTAGGGATTTAGAATGAATAATTATTACTATTACTTGCCTGTACCTACTTTCCTTGTCATAGCTTAGTTTGTACTATAAAGAATACACAATTTTATTTTGTCACCAGGGGAGTATATTTAATGTCCTAAACATGAATACAGTAATATATACTTGTATAAAAAGTAGGTGAGTCCTACTTTTTGTACTTAGATCGAAGTAATTAGACTTTGGAATTGGGGCATCAAATGCATAATCTTCCTTATTAGTCTAGCATTTTATTATGAAATACATGACACTTTCTAAATCTAAAAGGCTAGAGAGACTCCCCTGATGGTCCAGTGGTTAAGACTCCACACTTCCACTGTAGGAGGCATACGTCCTATCCCTGGTTAGGGAACGAAGATCTTGCATGCTGCTCAACGGCCACACACACATAAAACAGTCTAGATGCCCTTTAAAAACTCTAAAAATGCCCTTAAATACTCCAAGTCCCTCTGGAATATATTTTTCAGATGGCACTATTCTAGTTCCTGACCCACTGCACTGCAGATCTGGGGTACGAAAGCCCAGCCCCAAAATGCAGCCCACCTCTAACCTCCAAATGCCCATCTCCTATGTCTCCGTGTCTTCTGTTCTGGTCACACCTGTTGTGACAATGACCCATGAACATGGCTAGTGCTTTTCATTGCTCTGCACTCAGGCTCACCCTCAGGTGAAATCCTCCTCCTCCCTTTGAGCTTTGAAGACTACTCACAGATAAACAACCTTTCTCTTAGTAACCAATCATCACAATCCAGTGTATAAAATCAGTTTGTCCTCTGGGCTCCCAGAACATGTGACTTGTACCTACTTTATACCACCTTATGTAGACAGGTAATAGCTTTGCAAATGTGTATTTCTACTGGCAGGAAGTGAAGAGGAACTAAAGAGCCTCTTGATCAGGGGTAAAAGACAATGAAGAAGCTGGCTTCAAACTCAACATTAAAAAAACTAAGATCATGGCATCCACTCCCATCACTTCATGGCAAATGGAATGGGAAAAGGTGGAAGCAGTGACAGATTCTACTTTATTGGGCTCCAAAATCACTGCAGACTGTGACTTGCTGTCATGAAATTAAAAGACACTTGTTCATTGGAAGGAAAGCTGTGACAAACCTTGACAGTGTATTAAAAAGCAGAGACATCACTTTGTCAACAAAAGTTCGTCTAGTCAAAGCTATGGTTTTCCCAGTAGTCACGTAAGGATGTGAGAGTTGGACCATAAGAAAGACTGAGCACCAAAGAATTGATAATTGTGTTGCTGAAGAAGACTCTTGAGAGTCCCTTGGACTGCAAAATCAAACCAGTCAATCCCAAAGGAAATCAACCCTGAATATTCACTGGAAGGACTGATACTGAAGCTGAAGCTCCAATATTTTGGCCACCTGATGTGAAAAGCCAATTCAGTGGAAAAGACTCTGATGCTGGGAAAGATGCAAGGCAAAAGAAGGGGGCGGCAGAGGATGAGTTGGTTGGATGGCATCACTGGACTCAATGGACATGAGTTTGAGCAAACTCCAGGAGACAGTGAAGGACAGGGAAGCCTGGTGTGCTGCAGTCTATGGGATTGCAGAGTCGGACACCACTTGGAGACTGAACAACAAAATTTCTGCAGGGCACTGTAAGGCCCTTGAGAGGAAAAGACAATTTTTATATTCTGAACTTAACATTCTCTTAGCTAACAGTGTTATACAAATCAATAACGTGATGGAAAAAAGAATGGATGAAAGGCAAAGTAGTTATAGTGCTCCTCCAGGATGCTTTTTCTTTGTGTTGGGTTCAGCCAAGTAGGTTAGTTACCAAACAAAGGATTGTTTATAGGAGTTCTGGAAAGCTTTCCTGCCAAAATTTCTCTTCCACATTATACTACAACTAATTGAAATGTTACCACTATTAGAGGCTCACCCAGCTCTACCCTCTCTCAAGAGGCAAACGGGCCAGAGAGGGTGGGAGTAGTATGTTTTTCAAACATGCCAGCCAGCTGAATACAAGCGGATAAGCACAAAGAGTTCAGTGAGCCAACAGGTCATGCCTGGGCTCATGTCACAGCGAGTTTCTGATCAAGAAGAGTGAAAAGAAAGGCCAATGCCCAGGAAGAAAGCAATAGAAGGAAAGCGTGTTCTCCAAGAAAAGAGGCCAGGGTATGAGTCAGCCTCACAAGGCAGCACTCTCATCAGCAGTGGCATGGAAGGCAGCAGAGAACAGGGTGCCACTGCACGGTGAGAATGGAGTGAAGGAGTGCGTGGCTGCCATGAATTATGGCAGATGTTTGGGTGAGGGAACTGAAAGGAATCAATAGGAAACACAACTAGGGCTTAACAAGGAAGTGGCAACTATGGTACACAAGCTGAGATCAGTGAACTAATTCAGCTATTCACAGAAATAGTAGACAGAAACGATCAGAAAGCAAAGGGACAGAGGAAGACTGATCCGAGGGAAGTAGCCATCATGTGCCAGAACTTAGCCTTTCCTTGTCTTCCAGCACTTTCTCTTTGATCTCTTTGCCTGTGCCTCATCCTACCCTGAATTCACGTACCACCTCATCTCAGCTCTTTGCTGTCCGAGAGGCACAGAGTCAAACAAAATGTGGTCGCATGATCAGTTTCATGTCACTCTCGGTCCACATCCCAGCCTTATCCCAAATTACATAGAAATGAAGACATCCTTTCATCTTTCTCTTTATTCTCAAAATCAAAATCCAAATCCAAAAGGAATAGGATGCTCCCTGTATGGTCTCCAGGGCTCTGAGGAGGCAGAACTGAGCCCCCAGGAATGTGAGAGGACCATCTTAAGCTAGTAATCGTTACTGTGCTGAGTTTGAGAGCCCCAAACCGAATCCCTGGGATGTGTGCTAGGGCTTGGGTTCTAGTTATTCTTTTTTTATTTTCTTTACATTATCATGTAGATTTTGCCATACATTGACATGAATCAGCCATGGGTATACATGTGTTCCCCTTCCATGGGTTCCAGGTCTTGAAGAGGAATAAGAGTGGAAATCATTTTGAGATAACAAACTGGCCAGAAGAGGGCTCAGCACCAGTAAGGTCTGGTGGGAGAAGCAGGGAAGGTGACCCTCCTTTCTGCCACCACCTAAGGCAGAGGCATGTGACTCCAGCAAGGGCTGAAGTAGGAAGCAGCTCCTCGGATCCCATAATGGAGGGGCCAACCCACCCTGGAGCTCATTAACTGGTGGGGTTGGGCAGTGGAATGCTTGGCATAAGAAGGGAGACAAACTTTTCCAACTTCTGCGCAGCTTGCTTCCCGGCCTCTAGGACTTCCTCGTGATTGGCCTTCTCCTGGCTTTCGTAATCCATGATGACCTTGTTTGTGATGAGCGAGAAGCCAAAGACTCGAAGTCCACAGTGTCTTGCGACTATAACTTCTGGTACTGTGCTCATGCCTGATGTGGAGAAAGAGGGAAACCAACTGTCAGAATCCCCAAATGACCCTTCGCCTCACCTTCATTCATCACCTCATTGACAATTCGACACTAAGAAAACATCCAAAGAAGCAGCTAAGTTAGGGTCAAGCTTAGGTTGTTCTGTATTACCTAAAAGACTTGGCCTTCAGGAGGCTTTACACATTTCTTATATATCACAATTGCAAGCTTTATTTCTATCTCTGCTTGTGATCATTTTAAAGTCAGTTCTAATGTTGCAATTCTGTCTTCCAGCCAGAGGTATAGAAGGTGCCTATGATATTTGTTAAAATAATCAAAAATAGTTACCACATAATGCAGTTATCACATTAGCATTATACTGGTTAAAGTCCTTGGTGTTGGGTGGTGGGTTGAGGCTACAGTGCAAACTTCCCAATCACCTTTAAAGTCAGTTAATTCAAGCTTCCCTTAAAGCAGACCCCTCCTTCAGTGTATCATCCATATCTACAATCTTTTACTCTTTTCCAACCTATTTTACCAGGATCCTCTCTTCAA
Source organism: Antilocapra americana (assembly GCA_007570785.1). NCBI lineage: Eukaryota > Metazoa > Chordata > Mammalia > Artiodactyla > Antilocapridae > Antilocapra > Antilocapra americana. The sequence continues at coordinate 7,103,328 of ML661889.1, read as the reverse complement.
GCCTCCAAGTCAAGGGAGTTCCCTGGCAATCCAGTGGTTAAGACTCTGCACTTCTGATGCAAGGGCTGCAGGTTCAATACCTGATTGGGGAACTAAGATCCCACATGCCCTGCAGAGCAGCCAAAAAAAAAAAAACAAAACACAAAACAAAAAAATACCCCAAAATTATGAAGCCACCAGCCAAATTCCCCTTCTCACCAACAGCATCTGCCCCTAGCTTCTGCAGCAGGCGACACTCTGCCACGGTCTCAAAGGTGGGGCCCGCCAACATCATGTAGGTGCCTTCCTGTAACTCTCTCTGCTGCCCCATTTGTTTCCAGACACTGTGAGCTCTCTGCCTCATATCCCGGTCGTAGGCATCAGACATGGCAGGGAAACGAACTCCAAACCTAGAGCACAGGTTGGATTATCTCAGATTAATGGAATACAGTGAGCTTTCCAGAGCTGACCCAACTAAACAAAAAAGAAGCCGGAGAGATACCTTTCATCATTGGGCCCTCTGAGAGGGTTCTCCCCACTGAAACCAGGTAGGTTGATGTGATCACGGATGAGCATGATATCGCCAACCTCAAAGTTGGGGTTGAGCCCTCCAGCTGCATTGGTGACCACTAGGGTCTCCACACCCAGAATCCGGAAAACCCTCACTGGGAATGTCACCTTAGAAGTGAAACATCAAGGATCAGAGAGTTTTCTTTAAAATTTTACCAATACACCCACGCAGATAAACAGGACATACATCATGAAAGAAGAGAAAGAAGGGAAAAATAGGATAGAGAGCTCTGTCTCCCGCCTCTTCCAGACCCAATCAGGCTTGTGCCCCTGTTTTACCTTCCAGAGCGGGTAGCCTTCATACATGTGGAACCTGCCCTGCATCATCACACAGGCTCTGCCATTCAAGATCCCAAACGCCAGTCGACCAGCATGACCTGGCACTGTATACAGAAAAGAGAAGGAAATGCATGCAATGATGCTTTCATGCAACACATATCCATTGAGCCCCTACACTGGCCCAGCTTACCGTGTTCAACACATGAGGGTATAATTAATCAATAGAAAACATCATCCTCTCCACTCTCAGAAAGTTCAAGTCTGGTGGGGGTGTGCTCAGTCGCTTCAGTCATGTCGGACTCTTTGTGACCCTATGGACTGTAGCCTGCCAGGCTCCTCTGTCCATGGGACTCTCTAGGCAAGAATAATACTGGAGTAGATTGCCATTCCCTTCTCCAGGGGATCTTCCTGACTTAGGGACTGAACCAGGGTCTTGTACTGCAGGCGGATTCTTTACTACTGACCCACTGGGGAAGCCACTTGTAGGGGAGACAGAAATTAATCATAAACTTGGACACAAGTACACTCAGATTAGAAAGATGGGGATAAAGGTGTTCAATGTGAATATACACCAGTTACTTTGAAAGAAACTTTAAAAGAATGAGAAAGTCATAATGTAAGAGCAGAAAAGAAATAAGTGGGTAAAAATAGAGCAAGTGGGTAATAATGAATGCAGTGAGTGTTGTAATCATAGACATCTCTTCCAAAATTTTCAAAACTCTCAAAATGCATATGCTTATGACCATAACTAAGCTATATGCTTCCTCACTCCTGAAAGGAAGCTCATGGTATAGTCTAGCTTCCTAAAAAGGCTATCAACAAGGAAAGGGGCCAACATTAGACCCATACAAGTCTTTTTTGTCACTCACAAAATAGTCCTGTGGGAATACAGGCCCTGTATGTGACATGTAGGGGCTTGGGATTGCAAAGATAACTCCTCACACAGACATAGTAACAATTGTTACTATTTCTCTCAACTAACATTTCTCCTTTAAGGGACATGGCCAACTTATCCCTTAGGGAATTAATGGTCTGGGAGAAGAACCTAAACAAAGAGGGAGAGTTCAGGGGGTACTCAGAGATTGAGGAGCATATAAAAGTTACCTGTAATAGAGCAGAGGTGAAACAGTTAGGAAAACCCAAATAGAGTACAAAAAATAAGTTGAGGAAGTTTAAAAAGCTTAATCCACTTTTCACTGAGTGCAGTGCCCTTGTCACTGGGGGTAGAGTGGAAGATGGAGCCAAAGTCACTACTATCTCCCTTAGAAAACTTTGCACTCCCTTATCTCTCTTTATTATTCTCTTCTCCAACCCCATTGCCACTCCCTGCTCTAGTCTCCTAGTCTTGCTCCAGAGGGAATGAAAAATATCTGTTAGAAATCTTAACTCTCCAGGGCAAAGAGGAAAGAAGGTACAATCTGAAAAATTAATAATAAACCAACAGAAGTGAGTCCTGAGAAATTAATAAATAAACCAAATAAACTACCCTTGTCCAAAGTAAACTTGGCCGTTTCTCACCTGACCCCCCTCTAAGCCTCACCCTTGGCATGAGGAACCTCCTCAATCAGGGATGGAACCCAGTCCCTGCAGTGGAAGTGCGGAGTGTTAGCCACTGGACCTCCAGAAAGTCTGGCCTTGGAGCTTCTGGCTGCTACTGAGATGCTGGATACACTCTCCTCAGATCCCTCAGAGCCCCACTGTGCATAGGGGGCCTTTGCCTGCCCCCGACAACGGTCAGTGTGGACCAAGTCTTGTGTATTCGTATATTATCTGGGTATTTGTCTGCAAGAAGATGGCGGTCGGTGTGTTCGTTTGTTGGTATCTACCAGTGGATGCCTTATTCTAGGCCTGGAGCTAGAGCTGGGGAGATTGAGAGTAGCAGAAACACCCAGGATAGGGTGAAGGTGGGGGTGGGGGGGGGGGGGGGGGGGCTGACTTTGTCCCTGGAGGTTACAGGCAGTTCTTCTTCCACTTAGGATGCAGACTGAAAGAAATGAGCGAGGTGTATGAGGATGTGGTGACCACGGTGTGTGTGGGGAAAGGATGTCTAAGGGAAGTGTTGTAAAGCTTTAAGTAACCGAGTCATTCAGGCATAGGAAATATGTCATCACACAGTACCACTGACACACACACGTCCTGTCTTATTAAAGTGTTTCTATTGGAGGAATTTCTTTCTAAAGTCATTCTGATTCTTGATGGGTTTGTTTTTTCCCTCTCACAACAGTTGTAGCTAGTCAAATGCTACAGAGGATTTCCAGGATCAGGCTAGAAGCTTGCCCTCCCATCACAATCCCATCAGTATCCCTCAGTCCCACCCCTCCTTCCCCTTGCCAGTACCTGTACTTTTGGGAAAGTTTGGTATGTCACTGTAGTCAAAGATCTGGGTTTCAGTTAATCTGTTAATCAGATTCCCTAACCCAGAACCACAGATCACTGCCACCTCAGGTCGGTGTTTGGTGCGAGATGAAAGCCATTTTGCAGTGTTTTGATAATCTTCATATGTAAATCTAGGGAGGAAAAAAATGGAAAACCAAGTTGAGTGTCACTCCCACCTCAAGGGTATCATAAAACAACCTTCAGTGTAGAAAGGCTGGCAGAGGTACCAAGGTGACAGGGGACACAGAAGTTGGCCAAGGAGCTAGACCAAGCTACTGCACAGAGCAGCAAATCCAGGCCACGGCTCTGGTTGTCCAGAGCTGGGGAGAACTGACTGTGTAAGTTTCTCAGCAGCAGCTTGTGAACGCTACAGACTCTGGAGCCCAACTCTGCAGACTGATCATTCAGGGGAGAGGCCCCAGAATCTCTAGTTCTTACAAGAGTGCCTCAGGTAATTTTCATTCGAAAACCAGGTTTCGAATGAAAATTACCTGAGGCACTCTTGTAAAAGACAGCCTTCAGAATGGGAGAAAATAATAGCCAATGAAGCAACAGACAAACAATTAATCTCAAAAATTTACAAACAACTCCTGCAGCTCCATTCTAGAAAAATAAACAACCCAATTAAAAAGTGGGCCAAAGAACTTAACAGACATTTCTCCAAGGAAGATATAAAAATGGCTAACAAACACATGAAAAGATGCTCAACATCACTCATTATCAGAGAAATGCAAATCAAAACTACAATGAGGTACCACTTTACACCAGTCAGAATGGCTGCCATCCAAAAGTCTACAAGCAATAAATGCTGGAGAGGATGTGGAGAAAAGGGAACCCTCTTACACTGTTGGTGGGAATGCAAACTAGTACAGCCACTATGGAAAACAGTGTGGAGGTTCCTTAAAAAGCTGCAAATAGACCTGCCATATGACCCGGCAATCCCACTGCTGGGCATATACACCGAGGAAACCAGAATTGAAAGAGCCACGTGCACCCCAATGTTCATCGCTGCATTGTTTACAATAGCCAGGACATGGAAGCAACCTAGATGCCCATCAACTGACGAATGGATAAGAAAGCTGTGGTATATATACACAATGGAATATTACTCAGCATTAAAAAAAAAATTCATTTGAAGCAATTCTACTCAGATGGACGAAACTGGAGCCCATTATCCAGAGTGAAGTAAGCCAGAAGCAAAAACAACAATACAGTATATTAACACATATATATGGAATTTAGAAAGACAGTAATGAGAACCCAACATGGGAGACAACAAAAGGAACGCAGATGTATAGAATAAACTTGTGGACTTTGTGGATGAGGGTAAGGGTGGGATGAGATGGGAGAAGGGCATTGAAGCATGTTAATTGTCATGTGTCTAATCAATCGCCAGCCCAGGATTGATGCTCGGGACTGGTGCAGCGAGATTTCCCGGGGGGGGAGGGAGGAGGGAGGGGGGACCCGGAGGGGAAGCATATGTAAACCCATGGTGATATCATGACAATGTATGGCAAAAACAATAATAAAAAAAAAAAGAAAACCAGGTTTCATAATTCTGGCCTAGAGGGAAGCAGAACTCTATCTGGATTCCAGTCCCAATTTTGTCTTTTTAAGCAAGTAACTTGTGCTTCAAATTCTTTCCTTTAGGGTAAAGCAAGGGAATGTGACTGGCCTCACCTACTGTATAGGCTCCCTTTGAAAATGAATTAAAAACTTGCTAACAAGCTCCAAAGACCTTTGAATCCATAAAATCATGGTACAAGTCCACAGAACTTGAACCTTTTTTCCCCACAGCTTGTCCCCCTGCCTGTTTCCTCCCTGCCTTCTCCCATCTTTCCTTCTCTTCATCAAGATACAAGCTCCTTTGCCTTTCAGAGACCTAAAGACATAACCAGACAGCCCCAAGAATCAACTGGGAATTTTTCTCACAATTCTAGTCCAATTCTCTCATACCTATCTGGAAAAGGTGTGACAAAGCTGAATACAACTAACTAACCAAGCTTCCAGAGAAAACTTTTATTTTTCTTCAAAAGTACTGCCTTGGAACCCAGATGACTCTACCATACACTGGGCTACTCTCAGGCAAGTAGCTGGGCAAGGGACAGGGTCGGGTCAATAAAACTGGGGTCAAAGGATGATGGAGATGAGAGGAGCAGTGAGATGGTAAAAATTAATGAAATATCGTCCCCAAAAGGTGCAAAAGAAAGGAAATAATTGTGAAGCCCTGGCCCATCAAGCACGTCGGAGCCACAGCTTACAGGACTTCCTCATTAGCCATCAATATCCCAAGAATGCCCCGAATCCCTGGGTTCCCTGAAGCCAATGTGATCCCTAATGCTGGGTAAGGATTTCAAGGACCAAAGCAGAAATAAAAGTTTTCAAAGGCAAGGGCGCGTGGGAGTGGGGGGTTGCGGAGGGGGGTGGTAAGTGTAGGCAGGGGGTGGCAGCGAATGGGAAGGATCTGTTGCTCAGTTTCATGAGTAAAAATCTTCTTTTCTGGTAGAGGCCATCCGCAACTTCATGGGCCCTCCAACTTGGAGAGAAGTGTTGGCGAGGAGTACAAGGACGAACTCTAGATACCGGCCCCAAAAGTACCTCGCGACTTTCCCTAAGGAAATCCGTGACGAGCACAAGGGTTGAGAAGCCCTCTTCCCCGAAATGTGGGCGGAGGAGCACGCCCTCTCTATACTCACATCTCAGCAAGTGTGTGGGCCAGCGTGCGCACACACACGCCGGCTCCTTTTGGAGTAGTCCCCTGTTTACTAATCTGTCCCCTTCCTGCTCTGGCGGCGTCACCCTGCTCGATTCCCGCGCGCGCCCCTGCCAGGGCCGGCCGCACCACCGCTCGGCTGCCTTGCTCCTGATACGGGGCTCCTAGCCAGGCCTCTCGGCATCTCCGCAGCACTCGTTCCCTCTCCTGGCCCTCTCGAGATCCAGAGTGCTGCGTTTTCAGGGCTCGAAGATGGCCATTTCCTCTCCCCAGGGGCCTCCTGGGTTCCCTGGCCTGGTCCCCGCCTTACCCATTCTCCATGGTCCCGCCGACGCCCCCTTGATGAGTTTGCCCTTCTGCATTCAGATCTGCTCTGCTGAGCTGAGCTGAGCTAAGCTGAAGAGGCTTCAGCCACCGGGCGTTGTCCACACAGTTAGCGCACTGTTTACACCGCGCTGGCTCATTATATGCCCGGGGCCAGAGTCCCCAGCCAATGGCAAGCGAGTACGCAGCCTTCTCCTCCATGATGACCCGCCCAGACTCAATAGCCCCGAGCACGGCTGTAAATCTAATCCGAGTTCTTTCCAGCCGCAGTACCTTTCTCCGCTTTACCTTAGGCGGAGGGGGGACGGGAGGCGGGGCGGAGGGAGGTGGGAGCGTCCAGTGCTGAGCCTCGGCACCCAGTCCTTACAGCACGTCTGGGGTTTCCAGCACGGAAGCCTGTGCGCGAGGAGGGCTAGAAGTCCGGGAGGAGAGCCTCTAAGCATCTGCCTGCAACCCCATTCCTGACTGTGTCTACAGCAAATCATGAGAGATTTGAAAAAGAGAAACATTTAAACCTTAGATCCTGCAAACTCAGAATAAAATTAAGTAGCTTCTGTCTGAGTTCCTTCCTGAACAAAGGGAAAAGGGTCGATTCTACTTCCCTGGTGACTCAGATGGTAAAGAATCTGCATGCAGTGCGAGAGACCTTGGTGCGATCCCTGAATTGCAAGAGCCCCTAGAGAAGGAAACAGCTACCCACTCCAGTATTCTGGTCTGGAGAATTCCGTGGACTGTATAGTCCATGCACTGGAGAAGGGAATGGCAAAGCACTTCAGTATTCTTGCCTTGAAAACCCCATGAACATGTGACACTGAAAGATGAACTCCCCAGCTAGGTAGCTGCCCTATATATTGAGTATAGTCCATGAGATCACGAACAGTAGAACACGACTGAGCAAATTTCACTAGCAATGAGGCTGATCTGGAGGTTATAGGATTTGAAAAAACATATAGCCCTACCTTAGAAACTATAGGCTGCCTCAGGCCAAATTACAAGGAGGGAGCACAGCCCCACCCATCAGCAGAAAATTGGATTCAAGATTTATTGAGCATGATCTTGCCCTTCAGAGCAAAAGTCAGTTTTCCCCACAGCCAGTCCCTCCCATTAGGAAGCTTGCACTAGCCTTTAATCCTCATCCATCAGAGGGCAGACAAAATGAAAACCAGAGTCACAGAAAACTAACCAAGATGATCACGTGGATCCCAGCCTTCTGTAACTCCGTGAGACTAGAAGCCAAGCAGTGTAGGGCCACCCAAGACAGATGAGTCATGGTGGAAAGTTCTGACAAAATGTGGTCCATCGGATAAAGGAATAGCAAACCACTTCATCGTTCTTGCCTTGAGAATCCTGTGAATAGTATGAAAAGACAAAAAGATAAGACACTGAAAGATGAAGCCCCCCAGATTGGTAGGTGTACAATATGCTGCTGGAGAAGAGAGGAGAAATAGCTCCAGAAAGAATGAAGTGGCTGAGCTAAAGGAGAGATGATGCCCAGTTGTGGATGTGTCTGGTGGTGAAAATAAAGTTCAGTGCTGTCAAGAACAATATTGCATAGGAACCTGGAATGTTACCATGAATCAAGGTAAATTGGAAGTGGTCAAATAGGAGATGGCAAGAGTAAACATTAATCTTTTAGGAATCAGGGAACTAAAATGAATGGGAAGGGACAAATTTAATTAGGAAGCCCAATATATCCACTACTGTGGGCAAGAAATGAAGTAGCCCTCATAGTCAACAAAAGAGTCTGAAATGCAATACTTGGATGCAGTCTCAAACATAACCAGAATGGTCTCAGTTTGTTTCCAAGGCAAACCATCCAATATTACAGTAATCCAAGTCTATGTCCCAATCACTAATGTTGAAGAAGCTAATGTTGACTGGTTCTGTGAAGACCTACAAGACCTTTTAGAACTAACACCAAAGAAAGATGTCCTTTTCATCTTAGGGAATTAGGATGCAAAAGTAGGTAGTCAAAAGATACCTGGAGTAATGGGCAAGTTTGGCCTTGGAGTACAAAATGAAGCAGGGCAAAGGCTAACAGAGTTTTGACAAGAGAATGCACTGGCCATAGCAAACACTCTACAAGAAATGACTCTACACATGGACATCACCAGATGGTCAATATCAAAATCTAGTTTTATTTGCAGCTTAAGATGGAGAAGCTCTAAACAGCAAAAACAAGACCTGGAGCTGACTGTGGCTCACATCATCAGCTCCCTGTTGGAAAATCTAGGCTTAAATTGAAGAAAGTAGGGAAAACCATTAGGCCATTCAGGTCTCACCTACATCAAATCCCTTACGATTATACAGTGGAAGTGACAAACAGATTCAAGGGATTGGATCTGATAGAAAGAGTACCTGAAGAACTATGGACAGAGGTTTGTAACATTGTACAGGAGGCAGTGATCAAAACCATACCCAAAAAAGAAATACAACAAGGCAAAATGATTGTCTGAGGAGGCCTTAAAAATAGCTAAGAAGAGAAGAGAAGTGAAAGGCAAAGGAGAAAAAGAAAGATATACTTATCTGAATGCAGAGTTCCAAAGAATAGTAAGGAGAGATAGGAAAGCCTTCTTAAGTGAATGATGCAAAGAAACAGATGAAAACAATAGAATGGGAAAGGCTCTTCTATGTACATCAATGCTGTATATTTCCACCCTGCTTATTCAACTTCTATGCAGAGTACATAGAAAATAGAAAATTAGAGATACCAGGGGAACATTTCATGCAAAGGTGGGCACAATAAATAACAGAAACGGTATGGACCTAAAAGAAGCAGAAGATAAGAAGAGGTGGTAAGAATGCACAGAAGAATTATACAGAAAAGATCTTAATGACCCAGATAACCATGATGGTGTGGTCACTCACCTAGAGCCAGATATGGTGGACTGGGAAGTCAAGTGGACCTTAGGAAGCATCATTATGAACAAAGTTAGTGGAGGTGATGGAATTCTAGCTGAGCTATTTCAAATCCTAAAAGACGATGCTGTGAAAGTGCTGCACTCAATATGCCAGCAAATTTGGGAAACTCAACAGTGGCCACAGGACTGGAAAAGGTCAGTTTTCATTCTAATCCCAAAGAAGGGCAATGCCAAAGAATGTTCAAACTACCCCACAATTGCACTCATTACACATGCTAGCAAAATAATTCTCGAAATCCTTCAAGCCAGACTTCAACAACACATGAACTAAGAACTTCCAGATGTACAAACTGGATTTTGTAAAGGCATAGGAACCAGAGATCAAATTGCCAACATCCACTGTATAGCAGAAAAAGCAAGAGAATTCCAGAGAAATATCTACATCTGCTTCATTGACTATGCTAAAGCCTTTGACTGTGTGGATCACAGCAAATTGAGAAATATTCTTGAAGAGATGAGAATACCAGACCACCTTACCAGAAACCTGTATGCGGATGAAGAAGCAACAGTTAGAACCAGACATGGAACAACAGACTGGTTCAAACTTGGGAAAGGTGTACGTCAAAGCTGTATATTTTCACCCTGCTAATTTAACTTCTAGGCAGAGTACATCATATGAGATACTGGGCTGGATGAAATGCAAGCTGGAATCAAGATTGCCTGAAGAAATATCAATAATTTCAGATATGCAGGTGTTGCCTCACTTCCCCATCACTAGATGAGGAAACAATGGTAACAGTGACAGACTATTTTCTTGGGCTTCAAAATCCCTGCAGCCAGTGAGTGCAGCCATGAAATTAGAAGATGCTTGCTCTTTGCAGGAAAAGCTATGACAAACCTAGACAGCGTATTAAAAAGCAGAGACATCACTTTGCTGACAAAATGTCTGTCTAGTCAAAGTTAGTCAAAGGTCCGTATAGTCAGAACTACTGGTTTTTCCAATAGTCATGTATGGATGTGAGAGTTGGACCATAAAGAAGGCTGAGCGCCAAAGAATTGATGCTTTCGAATTGTGGTGCTGGAGAAGACTCTTGAGAGTCCCTTGGACAGCAAGGAGATAAAACCAGTCAATCCTAAAGGAAATCACCCCTGATATTTATTTATTGGAAGGACTGACGCTGAAGCTAAAGCTCCAGTGCTCAGCCACCTGATGGGAAGAGCAGACTCATTGGAAAAAACCCTGATTCTGGGAAAGATTGAGGGTGGAAAGAGAAGCGGGTGACAGAGAATGAGATAGTTGGATTGTGTCTTCGGCTTATTGGACATGAGTTTGAGGAAACTCAGTGAGATAGTGAAGAACAGGGAAGCCTGGCATGCTGCAGTCCATGTTCTGAGCAACTGAACAACAACAATCAGGGGTCTCAATCCAGACCCAGAGGAGAAGAAAAGGTTCTAGTGGCAAGAATTCCCAGATCCTCACAGGAGGATGCAGCAAATCCCCTTCTCCAGGTGTTTTCAATCAAATTCCTTATGGATATTAAGCTTTGGGATTCAGTAATGAGAAAAACTCCAATAGTCGTGTATGGATGTGAGAGTTGGACAATAAAGAAAGCTGAGTGCCAAAGAGTTGATGCTTTTGAACTGTGTTATTGGAGAAGATTCTTGAGAGTCCCTTGGACTGCAAGGAGATCCAACCAGTCCATCCTAAGGAAATCAGTCTTGAATATTCATTGGAAGGACTGATGCTGAGGCCGAAACTCCAATACTTTGGCCACCTGATGTGAAGAACTGACCCATTGGAAAAGACCCTGATGCTGAGAAAGACTGAAGACAGGAGGAAAAGAGGACGACAGAGGATGAGATGGTTGGCTGGCATCACAAACTCAATGGACATGAGTTTGAGTAAACTCCAGGAGTTGGTGATGGACAGGGAGGCCTGGCATGCTGCAGTCCATGGGGTCGCAAAGAATAGGACATGACTGAGCATCTGAACTGAATGAGAAATAGGCATACCCCCCATGTTTCTCAAATTATGTCATTTATAAAATATTTCCATACATTCTTTACTCATTATTATGGATATATTTCTTAAAGTTGCTGAATAAGTAATAATAGTATTTACAAAGAATTGTAGTCTGTAACAGGTAGTCAAATGCTGTAAAGTGTCAGTGAACATTATTGGGTGGTATTCTAATAGCAAGCAAACTATAGCTCTCAGTCTGTTTTGGTAAATAAGTTGTATTGGAAAACACACACACACAATTCCTGGATCCTTGATACAGACAAAGGATGGGGGTAGGGTGGGGATCAGATGAGAAAATGACAGGCAATTTCTTGATTTACACAGTAATTGATGCAAGGAATTCAGATAATTTGAGAAGAACTCTTCCCCAAAATGAAAATTCTTGTAACAGAACTACTAAATATAACATCTTTGTAAGAATTCAGCTATTTTCTGCCCCTACTTTTATAAGTTTAACCAAATTCACATCAAATCACAAATCAATGGTCCTTACTTAGTTATTGGAATCCTCTACCTATTTCCACTTTCCTGAACGCAAACCTTTTCTGCTGGCCTTTTTACACATCACCCTGGCCCAAACCAATGTTTCCCAGCCCTGTTTCTATCCCATTCATGTAACAAATACTTACTGAGCACCAACTATGTACTAGAACTGTTCTTGTGTTAGGTACATAAGAGTAATGACAATATGGGTGCATATTCAGTTGTGTATGACTCTTGGCAACCCCATGGACTGCAGCCAGTCAAGATCTTCTGTCCATGGAATTTTCCAATGTATATAAAAACAAAAATAACATATATAAAGAACTGAGTGCAGTGTCAAATGACTGATTTATTCTATCACTATTATTGGTTTATTATTATTATTATTATATTCCTTATTCCTCCAGTAATTTTGGCAAAGGTAACAAATGGGTAGTCTAAAAGTAATGTTTCACCTTGGAAATGTGTGTACAATTGAGACATGGAAAGCATGCTTTTGAATGATGAATAAGTTCAGTCATAATAAAAAGATCAGCCCAGGGATAATATCTATCAATATTTAACTGCTGAAGGATTTTTTTTTAATTTTAATTTTCCTGGTCTAGCCACATGGCATGTGTGATCTTAGTTCACCAACTCATATCCCTTACGTTGGAAGCACGGAATCCTAACCAGTGGACCACCAGGGAAGTCCTTGAAAGGTTTTTTAATTTATTTTTTTAAATGTTATTTATTTATGGCTGCTCTGGGTCTTCATGGGTGCACGCAGGCTTACTCTACTTGCTGTGAGCACAGGCTACTCTTCCTTTTGATGCTCTGGCTTCTTGTTGCAGTGGCTTCTCTTGTTGCAGATCACACAGACTTCGTTGCTCCGTGGCATGTGGGATCTTCCCGGACCAGGGATTGAACCTGTGTCCCTTGCATTGGCAGGCAGATTCTTAACCACTAGACTACCAAGGAAGTAAAAAATGTTCTTGTTAAACACCCCAAATCCAATTCAGTTTACTCAAAAGACAAGAATAGAACATAATTATATCTAAAAACACAAACTTAATCAAGTGTTATTATTTTTGCTGTGCCACTCAGCTGATCCTAGCTCCTGACCACTAAATTGAACCAGGCCCTTGGCAGTGAAAGCACCACATCCTAACCACTGGACTGCCAGGGAATTCCCTTAAGTTTGTTTTTGGTTTGTTTTATTTTAGTACTTTTTTATTTGGCTGCACCCGGTCTTAGTAGCTGTACTTGGGACCTTTGAGCTTTGTTGCAGCATGCAGGATCTTCAGTTGTGGTGTGTGGGATCTAGTTCCCTGAGCAGGGATTAAGCCCAGGCCCACTGCATTGGGAGTACAGTCTTAGCCACTGGCAACTGTGGAAGTTCCTTAATCAATTAGTGAAGATGATCTGCAATATATCTACCAAAGGAAAACTGGGGAAAACACTCAATCTTCTGTAGTGTTTTCCCAGTGTCATTCAAGGAAGAGTTGGCAGTATATATAAACATTCTGGGTACCAAAGAAATGCACTATTACATGAAAGGCAAGGACAGTTTACCTGATTGCACCTTGGTCACGTAACCTTCAGAACCACACAACATACTTTATTCTGAATTCAAGTACAGCAACCAAGCTTCTATACACAATCATTTGGACCCTAACCTTTTTACTCTCAAATTCACCAACATCTTAGTGAGAAGTCTCCCCCATGAGGCCCAGCAGGCCTCCTCAGAACGCATTTCAGCGGTCTATCCACCAGAAGGTCCCAGGCCCCAGGTTGCCTCAAGCTCTGCCTTGGGTTCCTTTCTACCCCTAATCTTGGTTGGTTAACATCTCTCACTACTCTCCACAGGATTTTTTTTCCTCACAGGATTTTTACCTTTAAAGGGTACAGATTTAGACATTCTGTCTGTGTGTGTATTTGGGGTACCAAGAACACTGGTATGCAGCTAATACTTAATGGTCACATATGTGAAATATCTATTAAATGTCTATTATTTCGCTTTAGGCCATCACAAACCATGTCTCCATACTCCATTTTAATCTGTTTTCAATACCCCAGTCCAGAGGTTTCCAGTTTCTCAGTTTATAGGGCACTTAGGATTTCAGCAATTTTTTCACAGCACCTCTAGATTGAAACACCTGAGAGTTTTGCTTGGTGTCTGACAACTTAGTAACCATTTGGAAAAAAAATACACATAAGTTAAAAGAAAATATTTTTTTTCTTAAATAAGCACAAATAGTTACTGATGGACTGTGTGTGCCTCTTGGGCCCTGCCCAACTTCTAAAACCTTGGAATCCAGCACTTTTACCCTCATTTCCTGTTCCATGCCGATTTTCACACAGTTCTTACTTTTTTTTTTTTTTATCAAAGTTCAGTTCAGTTCAGTTCAGTTCAGTCGCTCAGTCGTGTCCAACTCTTGGGGACCCCATGAACCACAGCATGCCAGGCCTCCCTGTCCATCACCAACTCCCAGAGTCCACCCAAACCCATGTCCATCGAGTCAGTGAAGCCATCCAGCCATCTTATCCTTTGTCGTCCCCTTCTCCTCCTGACCCCAGTCCTTCCCAGTATCAGGGTCTTTTCCAATGAGTCAACTCCTTGCATGAGGTGGCCAAAGTATTGGAGTTTCAGCTTCAACATCAGTCCTTCCAATGAACACCCTGGACTGATCTTTAGGATGGGCTGGTTGGATCTCCTTGCAGTCCAAGGGACTCTCAAGAGTCTTCTCCAACACCACAGTTCAAAAGCATCAATTCTTCGGTGCTCAGCCTTTTTCACTGTCCAAATCTCACATCCATACATGACCACAGGAAAAACCATAGCCTTGACTAGACGGACCTTTGTTGGCAAAGTAATGTCTCTGCTTTTCAATATGCTATCCAGGTTGGCCATAACTTTCCCTCCAAGGAATAGGCGTCTTTTGATTTCATGGCTGCAATCACCATCTGCAATGATTTTGGAGCCCCCCAAAATAAAGCCTGACACTTTTCCCACTGTTTCCCCATCTATTTTCCATGAAGTGATGGGACCAGATGCCATGATCTTAGTTTTCTTAATGTTGAGCCTTAAGCCAACTTTTTCACTCTCCTCTTTCACTTTCAGCAAGAGGCTTTCTAGTTCCTCTTCACTTTCTGCTGTAAGGGTGATGTCATAAAGTTTGGCATAAAGTTTGGCTTTGCAAAAATGTTTTATTATCAAAAGAAATGTAGCACAGTCCAAAGTTCAAATTGTGAACTGCCTTGAGCTTGCAGTTTGCATAGCATACAAGAGATATGTCAGATATTGCTGTGTTTCCCTTAAATTTTTTAAACATCCCATGGTAGAGTTTGAGAACTATGGCCTCGGGAAACTCCTTGCCACCTTTTTCCTAAATGTGTCCTGTAAATGAATGAACTCTAATCAAACTACTTGTGAATTCCATGGAATAAATTCCATCTCCACTCCTTACCTACCAGCCATGTGATCCAAAACAAGTAAAATAAATCTTGTTATGCCTTTAACAGTTTTCTCACCTGTTCAATAGTGACAATAATGGTATTTACTCTTATTGCAAGGATAAAATAAAATGCCAGTGAAATGTTCAGATAAGTGCCTGGAATTAAGCACACAGAAAATATTGGCTATTATTTTTTATTTCTCTAGACCATCCAAACAGGAACTGGATCAGAACAAAAACCAGAGGTATGCCCAGCCCATTAGCAGCAACTCTAACCCTGCATTGTTTAAAACAGGAGCCACTAGCCAAATGTGACTATTTAAATTTAATAAAATTAAAGGGCAAAATTAAAAAGACAAAAATTAGTTCTTACTTATACTAAGCACATTCCAACTGCTCAAAAGCCACAAATGGCTAGTGTCTACCACACCGCACTGCATAGAAATATTTCAATCATTACAGAAAATTCTATTGCATAACACTTTTCTTATCTTTTCTAGTTACTGCTACCCTGTATCCACGTTTTAAAAAGCTAGAACTATGGTTTATTCTGTATTTGTAAGGTTCCTGTAGTCAGGAACCAAATGATCATCAACTTTAGGGTGATTTTTGGCTGATTACTGCCTTATTACCCCTTTTCTATCTTCTTCTCATGCTTCCTTCTACTTCTGAGGGATTCTCATGGTCAGGCACACATGCAGTAACACATCCATCTTCTATGCTCAATATCAAGGACATGAGAATGGAAGTGGCGGGCTCCAAATCACCAAATATCAGCTTATGGAGTGGAAAGATGTCTCGAGTCAGTGACTCCCAGTGGTAACATTTATAGAAGCAGGCTCAACATCTTGGGATGTCTTAGGCAGGAAATGTATTTATTCCTGCCTCTTGCCTGAAATTTCTCATTCTCTCTGTATCACAAGATAGATGTTTCCCTATTCAAATAACTATCCCACCATCACCAATAATCTTTTACCTTCCATTTTCTACAATTCCTGAAATTAAAATATTAGTTTCGTTTAGTTTTTATCCTGGTGGCAAAAGGATCACTTTCATTTCTGTGTGAGATCCCTATCTGTGCCTCAGTCAGTAGGCACAGTAGGAGTAAAGTGACCTAACACCCTCATTCCCAGATGGGGAAGCTGACTACACCCTAAAGGAAGAGACAAGACCTGGGGCATGGAAAGGTCCTGGAACAGAAGGGAACAAAGGTTCAGAGTGACAAAGAGAAATAATCTCTTAAAATTAGACCATACCCTACCCGACTCCATCCAACTCTGACACTACCCATTATCTTGGTTAATTCACTCTGCATATCATCAAAAACATTCTTTGCCCTGGAAATGGAGTAAGGGACTGTGTTGGTTTCACATGGGTGATAAACTAGCATTTCAGTAAAGGGTAAAGAAGAAACAGGATATGTGGAAAAGAGAAGTCAAATTGGGACGTCAGGTGGCAGAAGCCAGGTGGACATCTCCAGCCTCATTCTCGGTCATCTACCCAGTGTGATAGTAGTTGCCACTTGGTTGGAAGGGTGGAGAAAAAAATGCTTCCAAATCCTTGAAGTTCCTTTCTTTATATCCTCCCACTATGGAGTCTCATGGAATATTTCAAAATTCATATGTTGAAGACCCAACCCCAATGGACCATATTTGGAGACAGGGCCTTTAAAGAGATAACTAAGTTAAATGAGATCATAAGGGGCCCTAACTCCTTATAAGAAGAGGAAAAGACAGCAGGAATATCTGTTTACAGAGAAAAGTCCACGTGAGGACACAGTGGAAAAAGCGGCTATCTGCAAACCAAGAACAGGGGCCTGTGCTGACACATTGATCTTGGGCTTCAAGGCTTCAGAACTGTGAGAAAATAAATTTCTATTGTGATAGCTCAGTTGATAAAAAATCTGCCTGCAATTCAGGAGAATCCAGTTCAATTCCTGGGTCAGGAAGATCCCCTGGAGAAGTGAAAGGCTACCCACTCCAGTATTCTGGCCTGGAGCATTCCATGGACAGTCCACGGGGTAACAAAGAATCGGACATGACTGAGTGACTTTCACTTTCATTGTTTAAGCCACCTGTCTGTGATATTTTATTATGATAGTCCCAGCAAACTAATATACTTTCATAGCCTGATTTTTCTCAATCTAAGTGAGAAACTCCCATCCTGTAAGTAAGATACCTGGTACTGGGGTTAATACTGAAACTATTTACTTGTATAGTACAGGATCCAACCAATCAGAACCAATGCCAGCCATAAAGAACTGATGCCAGCCACACTGGAGTGTCTTAGCTGAATATCCACCCTGTTTGGAACTACAGCTGACAATACTGCTAAGTATAGAAATTTACCTTCAAGATATAGATTAAGGTAATTAAATCATTTAATTGTCATTTATTAAACAAATTCTATGGGCCAGGCATTGAGCATAGAAAGGAAGGGGTCCATCCCAGATACCGTGCACTCTGCCACGCCAGAAATTTTGCCCTTTTCCATCTGCCTAGTAGATGATGTGAGTGCAAAAGCATTAAACCATAAGTCAGAAGACCTGGATTTTTTTTTAATTGTTTTACTACTTCATGCAGTGAGAGAAAGCACAAACCATGAAGAACTGAGGTGTTGTTAGTAAGAGGTTGCTAGAAAGGACTTGTTATAAAATTAGGCTTTTGTTAAGAAATTTTGAAAGGATTTAAAGAAATGGGATTTTGCTCTGGATTGGGTGCTATCAGGAATTAGGGCAATTCTATAACTGGGCATCTAATCCATTTTATCTAGAAGCAGAGAAGACTACACAGAGACTAAAGCTCTAATAAGTAAAGAAGTAGCAGTCATTCACATTCGCTGGAGGAGGGGCTACTGGGGATTTTTTTGGCTTGGAGAATGTTCATGTTTTGATTGTGTTCAGACCTGACTGCCAAGTGGTCTCCTTTTTAAGGAGACCTGGACTTTTAATCCCATTTCAATCTTTGCCTTAGCTTAAGTGACTCTAGCTTACAGAGCCTCAGTTTTCAGACTACAAAATAAAAACAATCTTGCCTTCCCTGCCCAACTCACTGTGGGTTTTGAAATCAAATGAATATGGATATAAAATGCTTAATTAACTGTAAGCAAATATTATCACTACTTTTTGCATCACTCTGTCTACTGACCCACTCAAGGCAAAGCTCAAATCCAAGTTATACACACATAATAATATAATAATCCTTTATGTTTTTATTTTTCTTTGGCTGCTCTGGATAGACGTGATATCCTCTTTTCTTGAATTTGTTGACTGTTTAATTCATTTTCTATGAAGCATGTGTTGTACCATGACTTTCTAGATATTTAGAAATTCTAGATATCTAGAATTGATATTTTTTCCCATATAATAAAGCATTATCTGTGTTGATAGTTTATTCTCTCTCTTCTTCTTCTTTTGGTTGCTTCACGTGGCTTGTGTGATCTTAGTTCCCCCACAAAGGATTGAACCCAGGCTCTCGGCACTGAAATCACGGAGTCCTAACCACTAGACTACTAGGAGATTCCCTAGTGTTGACATTTTATACTGCGAATTTTCACACTGTTATTCCTCCCTACCCAGAGTTTAAGTTTCTTAGGGAGTGTCTTTCACAAAGAGTAGATACATAACAAATTGTAAAAATGCATTGCTTGTTGAAATTCTACCATTTATAGTAGGTTGAAAAACATGGCCATAACACTTTGCAGCTGCTCCCATCAATGACTGAAGTCCTAAAGAAAAAAAATAAAAAGAACTGAAGTCCTTTTCCCCACACCTTGAATCTGATGACTTGCTATGACCTAGAATGAAGTAGGAATGAAGTTATACCAGTGCTGCAGTCTAGGCCTAAAAATGTCTTGTAGCTTCTCCTCTAACCCTCTTGGACCATCACCGTAGTTTCACCTGCTATAAGGAAGCTAGCCAAACCAGTATATCCAATTGCCAGACATGTGAAGAGTCCATCTTGGACCAATCAGTTATTTTCATGAATGAGCCCAGGTGAGACCAATGAAAAAACTGTTCAGTCAACCCGCAGAATCATGAGGGAAAAAACGTATCATTTTGTTTGGTGTTATTTATTATGCAGCAAGAGATAATGGAAAACCAGAAGAGGGATTCCTCTCCTTCACCCTGATAGGAATTTTTCCTACTTCTTTAAGGGCCCTTCTCAAAAATTACCTTGCTTTCTGGATATTCTCTTCTGACCACTGCAGATTGTAATTTCACTCAGAGTGAGACAATTTACTGATCTTAGATTTCTTCTAAAGTACTATGCCTGGAACTGTATGTAGTTGGTGATTAGTCCATTTGCCAAGTTCCTTTCAAGGAAGTCTTGGAAATCAGGTCCCAAAGGAATTTATTACAAGGCACTTTCAAATGAGAGCACTCAGAGAGCCACTGTACTTCCCTTAACTCTCTCTCACACCTATATGGGTAGAGGCTAGTCTAGCATTTAAAGAGATTTGTAACAGGAAATATGCAAGGATTACTGCATCATACCTCTCCTTCAGTGACTCATGTATCAGTCAGAAAGAATATTCTTCCTACTGGTTAACATTTACCTCTTCATTTATTCTCTAGCACATATTTCTATATTTAACCTATAATGAAAACATCATCAAGAGGCCAAACTGCTAAAAAAAAAAAAATCCATTCTACTCAACCATCCTCTAGGATCCTTGGTACTGTATCCAATTCTTCCTCTCTCCCACATTTTTATAAAACTAGATGAAACAAACATCAAATATGGCTTTGGTGAGGGTGAAAAGAGTCACCAAAAAAACAGGTTGTGGAATGATGTGTAACCAAGGTGCAAATAATGAACCCTACTACACTCTAGAGCAAACACTTGAGCATCTGTATGCCCAGAAACAACAGAAAGAATAGCAGACTGGCCTGTTCCCCTATGGAGCTACAACCCCCTCTCCATTTTGTGTTCAGAGGTTCCTTAGTTCTGAATTACCTGTGGGACCTACCCGGCCTGGGAAAGCTGTTTCTAAAAATCAGAATTCAGGTGAAGTCTCCAGCTCCTTTAGCAGCTGCAAGTGCTAGAAAAGCAGCGGTTCTTTTTAAGTATTTGGGGCAGGCTGCACTTTCCTCAACCTTAGGCTCAATAGAGAGGCTTCTAGCTAAACCAGTCATGGTCCTCAGAGTTTTGTTTTGCAATCTCTTGTTGTTTCATCAATTTAAGACAGTCACACTTTGGGTTATGAAATGGGGGAAACTGAAGTGTGGCTCAGACTCTTGTAACAATCACATGAGGTTGGAGAAGAAAGCTGGCCCCCAAAACTTGGGTTTAGAGGTTACTGAGAGACCCTTAGGGTTCTGCTTTGGTTTCTTGTAAAGGGTAAGGTGCCGGGGTCCAGCCCCAGCGGGTCCGGGAGTCTTGAGGGATGAGTGGCGTCGGCAGAAGAACTGAGCTGAGTCGATGTGTGGTGATGAAGTAGTCTCTGTTAGTTTACTGTTAGTTTATTGTTGTTAGTTTACAGTTTTATAGCCAAAAAACATCCCCATTACATCACAATTATTCTATACAATCTTTTGTTTTTGCCTACCATCAACAACTTTAACATTAAGCTCATTTTCCTTGCAAAAGTTGGATTTCTGCATAATTAGATTTAACATAGATTTAGCATACTTCGGATAAGTACATCAATCTAAGTAGAAAGGTTACATTTCTCTTATCAGGTGCAACTATGTAGAAGCTAGAGAGAAGGGCTTGAAACTGTTTTATTTTATTAACCTATTTCGGTTCTTACAAGGAAAGAGAAAAGAGGACAAAGAGACAGGTTAGCAGCACTGCTTTAACAATAAAACCCTATTAACCTTATAACTACTAAAATGAATTCCTTTGTCTACGTTATCCTAAGGCAAGCAATATCTCCAACTATGCTTGGCCACAGTTGTGAGCATTCCTAAGTCCCATTCCAGCCTGATTTCTTCAAGGAAGGGAGCCTCCTCCGTGGAGTGGTCAGGGGAGTGGGAGGTGGAAAGGTGACCCAACTACGAGCCCTTCTGGTGGTGGCCTTGCCATGACCCCCAGAGAACTCTTCGTCCCTTATTCCTCCTTTGTCCTCGTGAAAGGGAATCTGCCTTCCCGGATCCTCTGAGAGAAATAAGATCTGAGAGAATTATCTCAGGACAAATTTTTTCTAACTGGGACTGACCTACTGAGATGAGCATAAACAGAACTTCCCAAGAAAAATACCAGGAGGGGCCTTGCCTCGGGATGCCCCAAAGGAAAATCCGCTTTGCAGTTTCCTTCTCAGTCTCGTGACCTTGTCATCCGAGTGAGGGGGCATCCTGACGGCTCCCGGCAGTAAGGTAAAACCCTCTCCTGAGGGTTTCTTCAGGGAAAGACTGCCATTCAGAATTATTCTCAGTCAAGGAGCTCTTTCGGTTAATAGACCTGCTAAAATGTTCCCATTCAGAGCAGTCAGATATTGCCCAAGAGTATGAGCTGGAACCAACTTCCTTTGATTTCTGGGTACTCCCTTCTATGACAATGAGGTCTTTCCATTCCTGCACTTGCTTAACTAAAGGAAATTAGTTACACTGTGAAACAAAGATCTCTTTAAGGTAACTCTTTCACTTTATCATCCACCATCAATCCCAGAGTAACAGTCTACTCACCCTGCATTCTTACGACTAAGGAAATCCTTCTACATCATTGCATAACTTTGTCCACCTGTACCTTCTAAATCATTGCATAATAACTTTGTCTACCTGTCAAAAACAGGTAGAACCTGAATCCTCAACAAAGTTGAAACAAAAAGTTCCTTTCAGCTACAGGAGGGAACTCGACACATTTCATTTCTGTCTGGACACCCAGACAGAAATGGATCACCTTGATAGATTTGAAAAGTAGTCTTATTTGCTATGCAAGTAGAGGATGCATGGCTGTGGATGAACAGGAGAATGGCTAGGTGGATTGGCTGTATGTTTAAACACAGGAGCTGCTTAAGATCTTTTCCTATACTTGTTAGAATAAACTCTGTTAGCAGTCTTGTGGCTGGTGGTGAAGTTGAGACAAGTCTAAAGACTGTCTCTCTGCCAAACACGAACAAAAATATCCTTGGACTTGGTTTAACTCAGGCAAAACACTCTTATCACGCATATATGTTTACATCTGGGGGCCAAAAAACCAAGTAAAATGATGAGACACCCCTGTAGTGACAGAAACAAGATTCATGTAAAGAAACTTTCATAATTTAACCAGAGATGCTGGGAGGGTGGATTCCGCAAGGCAGCTTTCTGGAGAAGCCGGTCTTGTGTCCTGTTCCAGAGGTGACTTCAGCGACGAAGACTAGGATAAATACCTTAACGTTTTAACCCATTTCTTCCTGACAGCTTCATCTGACTTTTCAGAGAGAGGTATTCCTTTGAGTAGAGTGGCTAACCGTGGCCTATCGTTTCCACTCTCGGTGCTCAAAACTGCCCTAACTTCCTCACGCGTTTACCGGCGCTCTTTGAGCCACGCCCCCAGGTTCTGGGGCTAAGTTCGGGCCAATAAAGTTGCACCCCAAAGATCGCAGACCCACGGAAGGGAAGCCTCCAGCCAATGAGAGGCCAACTATAACCGCAAAGAGTAGAAAAGTCTTTTAGTGGCGTCTTCGGACCAGCGAAGAGCAATGATTAGACGCCGACTCTGGGCTGCCGACGGATGACGGGCGGCTTCCTGAAACACGTGACCCGCGAGCTGAAGCAGCCCTGCCCCACCTCCTGGTCTGGAGGTAGCGCGATGGGCCACGCTTCCAATGGTTTGAAGAACTTCTCGTCACGTGCAGTTTTTGCAGGCCCAGCGGCGTCCTGAAAGTCATGTGACAGGTGACGTTGGCGCCAAGCTTCCCAATGGAAAGCCAGCGCTGCCTTCACAGGACCAGAAACTGCTGCGTCTCGGCGAATAGCGGCCCGGCGGGGCGGGGATCGCCTATCACGTGCGGCGGGGCGGCACGGGGCGGGGCGGGCCACTGGTTGCGGGGCGAGCTGGGCGCGCGGCGCGCAGGCGCCCTGGGGACCCGGTAGCGGCGGCGGCGGCGGCTGCGGCGGCGGCGGAGGCTGAGAGAGCCGTATCTTTGGCCGGAGCGGAAGGCGGCGGCGGCGGCCATGGCGGCAGATGGAGAGCGATCCCCCCTGCTCTCCGAGCCCATCGACGGTGGCGCCGGTGGAAACGGATTAGTGGGGCCGGGCGGGAGTGGGGCTGGGCCCGGGGGAGGCCTGACCCCCTCCGCACCACCGTACGGAGCCGGTAAACATGCCCCGCCCCAGGGTAAGCCGGGGCGGGGTCCGAGGTGTTCCCGGGGGAGCTCTGACAGGCGGAGGGGGCGGGGCCGAGGGCGGAGGCGGGGCCCAAGCGCCAGGTGCTGGGCTGTTGCACCTGTGACTATGCGAGGCTTCCTTCCCTCTGCAGTTGCGACCGCAGCTTGGGAGCAGAAGGGAGATCTGAGGAATCTGATGGAAGCACTGATCATAACAGTCACCCTGAGCTTGTCAGAAGGGTTGAGGACCAGAAACAGTTGCCTTACTCCGTGTAGCATCAGTGTGGGTGTCTGCAAGTAATGCCAGCCTTTCCTTTTACCTTCCTCCAGCGTTTCCCCCGTTCCCCGAGGGACACCCAGCCGTGTTGCCTGGGGAAGACCCACCGCCCTATTCACCCCTGACCAGCCCGGACAGTGGGAGTGCTCCCATGATCACCTGCCGAGTCTGCCAATCTCTCATCAACGTGGAAGGCAAGATGCATCAGCATGTAGTCAAATGTGGCGTCTGCAATGAAGCCACTGTGAGTTATACAAATCTATGAAACGGGCCCTGTTTTCTGGATCCTCTTTCTGATCCCTTGATTCTAGACCCGGACCTTCAGGCATTGGCCCACGGCCTTTCATGAAACCCAGGTTTCAGTTCCAGGAGTCTGACACACCATTTCCCCAGAAGCCACTCACCAGGCTAATAATTACCATCCCTCATCTTCATACCTGTCTTTATACTTAAGCTTAGTTTTAGTTTGTAAATCTCATGTGCCTTTCATTTCTCTGTCCTGGCTAAGATTTTATCTTTCTGATCTCAGAAGGTGTTTTTGGAAGAACGTGGATTGGGATTAGAGATTTGCTTACTGATGTCCCCATTATTCTTTAGCCAATCAAGAATGCACCCCCAGGGAAAAAATATGTTCGATGTCCCTGCAACTGTCTCCTTATCTGCAAAGTGACTTCTCAGCGGATTGCCTGTCCTCGGCCCTACTGGTGAGGAGGAATAATTTGGGAAAGGGCATTAGTGGGGAAAATTGGAAAGCCTAAGAAGGATGAATGTTTACAGAGAATGTAAAGGTGAGAGAGCCTGGTGTTTATTTAGAAGGAGAAAAAGCTAAGAGCTGCTGTGTCTCTAGAATATTATAACCATCTTTCTCATCTTAGTAAAAAGATTAGGATAAAAGACTACTCCATCTTTAGGAAGATGGAAAATCTCAGAGACTGGGTGAATTATCCTGAGGTAAAAGGGACGTTAGAGACCTTAAGTTTAAGCAGTGCTCTTCCCACAAGTATTCTCTGGGGTAGGGCTGGCAGTGCGGAGAAGCAGAGGGACTTCTGAAGGTAGGGAATGGGGGATGTGATGGAGGAAGAATGTAGGGATCCTTAGGAGTAAAAACTTTCTAAACAGTCGTTTTCTCCTATACAGCAAAAGAATCATCAACCTGGGGCCTGTGCATCCAGGACCTTTGAGTCCAGAACCACAACCTGTGGGTGTCAGGGTCATCTGTGGACATTGCAAGAATACTTTTCTGGTGAGGAAAAGTATTAGGAGACTGGGGGTAGCAAGGGGCAGGAGTGGAAATGTAGTCATGAATGTGTTTCTGAGTTATGATAATGAATGCTGAAAAGGTCTGTTCTATGAGGAACCATTTTCCCACCTCCCATTGCCCCAGGGCTCTCATTGAAAATGATCATGCTTCTACTATTAATTGGTTTCTCCCTTTTCCTTTCTCCATAGTGGACAGAGTTCACAGACCGAACCTTGGCCCGTTGCCCTCACTGCAGGAAAGTGTGAGTGATTAGGGAGCAGCATCGTTTAGCTGGGTAATAATTAGGGTAAAATCTACAAGGCCATTCCAAGTATCCATTTCTGTTTGCCTCCCCACAGGTCATCTATTGGGCGCAGATATCCACGAAAGAGATGTATCTGCTGCTTCTTGTTTGGCTTACTCTTGGCAGTTACTGCCACTGGCCTTGCTGTGAGTAAACCTTGATCCAGCCCCTTTCATTCTGCAGCCTCATCTCCTAAGGCTAAGATTGGGGAAATAGCTATCGTAAAAAGAAGTGAAACTGAGGGGGGTTTTGTTTGTCTTATTTTAACAAACAAGATGGACTAAATTTGAAAGAGACTGATAAAGTCTTCATTGTTACTATCAGAGTTAAAAACAGCTCTCTTCTTTATGAGGAGGATAGAACAAAGAAATGACTTAGATTCAGTTGCTATTAGGAAGTTGTCAGACATGAAGAAAAACTGACAGGTGTCTGGGATTGTTTGAGTCTCTTCCTGCCTAGCGGAAGGGAGTTGGGACAACTGGGCCTTTTAAAAGGTCCATGAAGGTGGCCACATTGTGGACAGGGGACAGAAACTGAAGCTTGAGTTGCTTGTTACTGTTACTAGGTTTCCTAGAAAGTGGTTGAGAGATCAGCAGTAACCCCATTGTTGTTCTTCATCTTCTTCAGTTTGGCACATGGAAGCATGCACGGCGATATGGAGGCATCTATGCAGCCTGGGCATTTGTCATCCTGTTGGCAGTGCTGTGTTTGGGCCGGGCTCTCTATTGGGCCTGTATGAAGGTCAGCCACCCTGTCCAGAACTTCTCCTGAGCCCCACGACGACCCACAGACTGTGCCTGGCCCCTCCCTGGTGGGGACAGTGACACTATAAAGGGAGCCATGGTAAAAGGCTCCCTGGGCTTCTATAAGGGGAGCCAAGCAGCTGCCTTCCTTTTCCCTGGGGAGAGGTAGGAAGGAACCAGGCCCTCACCTAGGTTTGGAGGGCTAGGTAAGACCACTGCTGGCCATCTGCTTTCCTCCAACAGTTGCTGTGTTTACGGTGAAGTAGGTGAGAAGTTGCCCCTAAACCTGGGTCCTAAGAGAGTTCTAGCCTTGTCCTTCCTATATGCTCCCTGAGAGCCATTCCTGTCCCTTACACATTCCAGGGCAGGGTTGGGGTGGGTAGCCCTGGGGGGTCTCCCTCCCTCTCGTGCACCATTAGGACCTTGCTGCTGCTATTGCACTTCACCAGGGGCTGGCTCTGGTCTCAGCACCCTCAGTCTCCTCTCCCCCCATTCTGTGTCCTGTGGGGGTGGGGTCAGCCGCTGCTCTGTACAGAACCACAGGAACTGATGTATATAACTATTTAATGTGGGGTATGGTCCCCTAGTCCTGTATTTCCCATAATTCCTCCTTTTCAACCTTACGCCCCAGTTGCAGTTATTTAACTGGGCTGGATAGGGTTGCTCTGTCATGTGGGAGGTTAGGGAGTCATCCTGTACTTGTAAATAAATAAGGTCATGACTCTATTCTTTTCCAGTTGTTAATCTGTGTGTATGAAAGGATGAGAATTTGTAGCCCCATGAAGGGATAGAATACAACACCACCAAAACTGAAACTATGGCTCTTTATTTTCACAGGGACAGTTCAAAGGAAGTATCAGTAGCTTTTGTTTAATGTAAAAAGAAAAAAGCACCACCCCTACACAAACACCCTCCTTGAGAACGTACATCTGTTATTAGAAGCCTGGTTAAAGGATTCATAGTTTAGAAGGGAAATACAATGCAGATTTCTCTAGATAGCAGTTATTAAAGAAGTTTGGGGGTAAGAAATTTAAAGCTAGCTTGGTGGGTTTATTTCCCAGGCTCAACGAGATTTGGAAGAGGTGTCACAGAGCTAGGTATAGGGTAATGGGACAGTGGTCACTGCCTAGAGCCTTGGAACGGATTTTACTGTCACACAATGCAGGCAACAGAGACCGAGATAACAAAAAATAATCAAGGCGCCAACCAACATTTTTGGATCGCGCATTCATCATATAGGTCCAAAAGGTGTAGGCATAGGCCGTGTTGGGGTAGAGGTGCCGGAAACTGTCAGTGAGTGGCACAGCCTGCAGCAATTCCCCGAAGCCCTGCCGCTCTTGTGGAGTGAAGCCAGCATTCTTTTTATTTCCCTTTGGGTTGCGAAGGTCAATTTCTTCATGAGCCACGTTGAGGTCCCCACACAGCACAAGGGGCTTGCGGGATGCCAAACCCTTCAGGAATTTGCGAAAGGCTTCATCCCAGCGCTGGCGATACTCCAGGCGCACCAGACCTCGGCCTGCATTAGGCACATAGGCTGTCACTAGCACAAACGTATCATATTCAGCCACGATCACTCGGCCTTCCTGATCATGTTCTTCCTCACCTACAGAAATGATGGAACAATTAGCAAAAAGACGTTTTAAGGGAAAGGAGAGAATAAAAGAATCAAGAATTGAGGTTGGACTGGGATACCAACAATTAGTTTGGAAGCGCTGAGCTTTAGAAAATCAATTAGAGTCTCACCAATGCCATAAGAGACTTTGAGTGGGCACTGGCGGGAGAGGAGGCCCACACCACTGTACCCTTCCTTGTCCGAAGGAGCTGACCAGTACTGATGGGATAACCCAGACAATTCTTGAAGTTCAACTGGTAGTTTGTTCTCTGAACATTTGGTCTCTTGGAGGCACAGGATGTCTGGGGCTTCTTCCTTTACCCACTGTAAGTGAAATTAAATGTAGAAAAAGTATTATCAATTCAGCAGCCATTTACTGAAAAATCTATGCCAAGTACTAGAAATAACAGATGAGATACAGTCTCTGCAGAAACAACGTCTAGCAGTATAATATTAAAACTTATAAATGAAGGGCAGAGAGGCGCCAAGAGTGTTACATGAAACACTGAGGAATTCTTGTTTTCTTCCCTATAGGCGTTGGATAGCCAGCTAAGATTTTTAAGCAGTATTTAAATGTTGGCTATGCAGGAAATAAAATAGAGCAAGTCCAGTAAGGAGGTTTTTCCAACATGCCAGGGAAGAGATGAGAACATTATAAATAAGAAAATGGCAGTGGAACTGTTGAAATGGCATTTGAAAAATAACAAGGTTTTTTGGTGAAAACCTAGTACCCTTCCCACCATAAAACTACCGTGCTAGGGACTAAGATGGAAAAAGATGATTAAATCCCAAGATCAGCCTCTGCACCCCCTTAATTCCACTCACATCTAAACCTTTCTTCTTAATCCAGGCTCGAAGCCCATCCACATTCCACGAGCAGATCTTGAGTGTGGCTGATTTGCCACTGGGTGAGGTTTTCTGATCTGGGGGGTCTTCATACAGAACTGCGCCCTCTCCTACTGCCTCTTTTTCGTTCTTTCTCGCTCCTGCCTTACTCTTCTTCGCCTCTGGCTCTATAAGATAAGTCATACATAATGAAATATAACTTGGCGGTATCCAACTTTGATCCGGAATTAACTATAGACCCACTAAAAGCCTGCAGCTCGGTGTCGGTCTGGACTTTCCGTTCAACGGTCCGTACTTCCCGTTCAGCTAGGTAATTATAGACATCCCCATCACTACCTCTCGGGATAGGGGCCCCTTTCATTCTCTTACCAGTCTTGGGCTCTTCCGCGTCTTCGACCACCGCTCCCTTTTTCCCACGTTTCGGCATCACTGTAATGAACGCCCTTCTGCACCAGTTCCACTTCGTCCACCGAAGCAGTATTTTGATCGCGTTGCCTACAAGTGCAAATAAGTCGTGAAACCAGCTAGAGCAGAAGACTCCACCCTCCACGCCCACGTACCAAGTACCGCCTTTCAAACAGTATTATCTCTGAATTCTTTCCCCGCCTCCGTGCACCATGAGCCTTTCAGCCCCTCACCCCCAAAACTAGATCATTTCATCGTGTCTTATACACTTCTCGCGAGATCCGCCCTCCGGCCAATCGAGGGACTTAAAAATTGAGAGTCCCGACTTGGCCTTGCGGATCAGACATCCAGAGAAGCCGCCAAGATGGGCAAAACAACACGAACCCTTGAGCTGACCCGCTTCGGCCCCTGCCTGGCTCCTCCTTAACCCAGCACAAAGAATGGAGCACGCTGTGCCCCCACGTGGGTACCTGGCGTGGTCACGTGGTCTGAGACGCTCGTCCAGGGGCGGAGGAATACGGGTCACTGGTCTAGGTGTACCACGTGACCGACAGCTTCCCGCCCTTCTCCCGGACTCCGGGGCACTGAAGGCCCCACCCTCCATTCTTGGGCTGTTTATCGATGTGCCAGATTCACGACTCTTTCTGCCACTCTGACTAGAGATCCCAAGGCTGTGTAAGAGAAAACGAAATCAGTGGAAAAGGCTGGGCGAGAAGCAGAGGAACGGACAGGACTTTAAGGAGCAGACGCCGTCTCAGCGTTCCCGGCAGTCGAGAGAACAGGCCCTCCAAGGGGTCCTGATGGGTCGTCGTAACGGCAGAGGCTGGGACCGGCGCTGGCGCGCTACCTGCGGGAATCTTTGGGTAACTGTTGTGCTGGTTGGCGCGGCTGCTTAGCGGCCGCTGCTTCATCCTCCCACTCTGCGACCCGGAGTCTGCGTCCCTGCGCGGACTGGTGAGGGCTCCGTGGCTCCCGTGCTCGCTCGGGGCCATGCCGGCGGTGCTGGGTTTTGAAGGCAGCGCCAACAAGATTGGCGTGGGAGTGGTGCGGGATGGCAAAGTACTGGCGAACCCGCGGCGGACTTATGTCACGCCTCCCGGCACAGGTGAGGACTTGGGGATTTATCATTCGGGGCGCACTTTTCCGCACAGCAGCCCCTGCCATCTTCTAAACGTTGGTGAAGAGTGCGCATTGTGCCTCGTAGTTTTTGATCCTAGTCTCTGAGATTATGTGACGGTAAAAGGGCTTCCTAGGTGGCTTAGTGGTAAAGAATCTGCCTGCAGTGCAGGAGACTTGAGTTCGATCCGCGGGTCGAGAAGATTCTCTGGGGGAACGGAATAGCAACCCACTCCAGTATTCTTGCCTGGAGAATCCTATGGACGGAGGAGCCTAGTGGACTACAGTCCATGGGGTCGCAAGGAGTTGGACAAGACTAAGCACGCACACACATTATCCCGAGGCTGATGGGTAGAAGAATTACAGGCACTTGGAACTGGATCTTCTGAGTTTATACTGAGCACCTTTTAAGTGTTAATTATCGGCTGCCCTTGCAATATTCAGTAGTTGTTTTTGGACTTCTGTACCTTGTTCTTAAAATGGGAATGATAATACCTGTGTCATTCGGTCTTGAGAGTTAAAAATACCAGGCACATTGACCACTTTCTGTAAATGTTATTTCTAAGTTCTATTGTGTCTTTCCTACCTTCCCCCCAAACACCTTCTTCTGTAGGAGAGGGCAGCAGACTTGTGTATACCTGAAAATCCTCCCTGAACAGGTGATGTTGTAAGAGGTTACTCGTTAGAAATGGATATAATATGTTTAGCACTCAAGCTTCTTGGCATTTGGCACCAGGAATATGAAGATAGAATAGGCAGTGCTTGGAGATGCTCATGGTTAAGCTGGATTAACTATTATGCTGTAATTGTTACATGTTACATATAGTGTGTTAATTTCAATGATGTTATCATGCACAGTGTTTGTAGAGTCACAGGGCATCACCAAAAAGTATGATAGGTATCATTGACTCCTGAGTAGGAGTTGGGTATGAAAAAGGGCATTTCTGAGAGCTGCTTAGCTTAGCTGAACAGGCTGAAAAGACTATCTGAAGACAGGATGTTTGAGGAAAAGGGAAGGGACTCTTCCTACCCTACTCAAATGTCTGTTTTGACTTCTAGGTTCCTTTCTATAGGAAAATTCTTAGGATATCTGACTTGTGTCTGTCTCCTAGGATTCCTTCCAGGTGATACTGCCAGGCACCACCGAGCTGTTATCCTGGACCTGCTGCAGGAGGCACTAACAGAGGCTGGATTAACCTCTGAGGATATTGATTGCATCGCATACACCAAAGGTATAGCTAGAAGAGTGGGCAGCAGTGGAAGAATACACCTGGAATCCAGCTAGGTCAAAATAGCCTGCAGCTCACCTCTGATACCACCACTACATCCGCTGTACCTTCACATCCCCTGCTTCCCTCAGCTCTGCGTTTCCCAGTCTCTAAAGGATTCTAAGCCCCATTCTGTCCCCATAGGTCCTGGCATGGGTGCCCCACTGGTTTCCGTGGCTGTTGTGGCCCGTACTGTGGCCCAGTTATGGAATAAGCCGTTGCTGGGTGTTAACCACTGTATAGGTCACATTGAGATGGGCCGCCTCATCACTGGAGCCACCAACCCAACTGTGCTGTATGTGAGTGGAGGAAATACACAGGTAATTAGAATTCTTCACCATTCTTTCTTTCTTTTTTTAATCCCCCTCAGAGATTTTTGGGTATTTTTAATGAGTGAAACAAAACAGATCTAAAACCATAGCTTCTGGAAGAACCATTTGTTCTTGCTGATTTTGTATTTTTCCTCAAACTTGACCTTGACCTTTTGTTAGGCCACGCATTTAAAGAGCAAGGTCTCTGAAGACATTCTCATTGGCAAGTTTTTTCCAAGGGGATACCTACAGAGTACCTTGTGGGCTTGAAGTGATAGACTTCAAATTATAAATTTTCACAAAAGACTTGCTCTCTGACCTCCTGGCGATTTTCTTCTTGCTCATGGTAGCTTTCACTTTGTACCTTGCTAGCAAGGTAGCAAGATCATAGGTGTTCTTGATAACTGGCCAGGGGCATCACTACCTTCCCACATTTCATGAACCTGCCCATTTTGACAGAAGCCATTCAGGACTACAGCAGAAAAACTCCACCATTCCTTAATTTCTGAGGCACTGTACTAGCAACTTTCACTTTCTGCCTGAGTGGTAGGAAAACTGGGCCCATCTGAAGCTAAAAGGTGATACACTAGAAAACCCACAACAGAGTTTGTAATTCTGCATCTTTGGGCAGTATGATTAGAACATTGGATGACCTTTATATGTGACTATAGAGATGAGGAATTTCCAACTTAGAGAAGGAAGGAATAGCAAGGATTGAAGTATTCAAAATAAGGGTTTTTATTTTCATTATTTTGAAGCTTATTTTTCCTATGAATGTTAGCAATTAAAACTAAGGGGCACTTGGCAGTCCAGTGGTTAAGACTCTGCTTTCAGTGCCAGGGGCACGGATTCTATCCCTTGTCAGGCCACTAAGATCCCACGTGCCTCAAGGTGCAGCCAGAAAATTTTTTTTTTTAAAAAAGAAAAACCTAAGGGATACTATCTCATTTGTTTCTTTACAATATTTGTTTTGTTTTAGTTACTGGTGGTAAATACATAGATTTTTTTTTTTAAGAGTGAAAATGTAAGAAATTTAAAAAACATTTTATGAATGGTGGAAGATGTTTTAAATTTATAAATGAAGCCAGAGTTGTTTGAGATACCTTACAAGATCTTTTTAAGTTGATATTGGAGAACTCTAGCCTTCCTTTTCCACTTAACACCTGATGGGGTTATTGTCCAGACTGATTCCTCTCTCCAGGTTATGAAAGGATTATATTCTAAAAGTTCATTTTGTGAAATAGTTATTAAAAATGAAGCATACATTCTTATGAAAATGATGTGTCAACTTTAATGGGTAGAGAATAAGTAATGGAGGCCTGAAGAATATTTATTATATAAGGTTAGGAACTTGGGGTGTGGAAAGTAACAGTAGAAGCTTACATGATTTACTTGAGATGAGCAGTGATGGAATTTTCTCTTTTCCTCTTTCCCTTTGAAGCCTGCTTAGGTGTGAAAAACAAGATGATTGACTAGGGAAGAGTGGATGACAGAAGTAGAAAGGCAACATTTTTTTTATGCTTTTGTCTCCAGACTTTTATCAGTAGAGTAAGGTCTACATCAGAATTGAAGAAAATCCCTAGCAGCACCAGAAAGGCAAAGGGACTTAACGATTCACTGTCAGAAGTCTGGAGCTGTTGTGTCGATGGGTGATAAATACTCTATGCTAGAAGTTGGTCACATATGAAGAGTGGAAAGAAGTTGGTTGCCAGTGCTGAGCTGGATGAGCAATTAATCTGACCCAGAATGGGATTTTTGGCTTTTGTTTTTGTTGTTGCTGCACCGAGTGGCTTGTGGGATCTTAGTTTCCCTGCCAGGGACTGAGTGCATCTGCAGCCAGGTACAGGGAATTCCCTGGGATTTTTGAGTTGGTTTGTTTTTTTTTTTATAACTCTACCTTAGTGGTTTCCAAATACTACCACCCTCGTAGGATAATCTTGACAAACTCTGGTTCCCTGCCTCCAAGAAGGAAAGCTTTCCCTAGTCTACACTGTCTTGACTGCTTTTAAAGGAATATCAGCAACTTCCAAGCTAGAAAAATGTATCCAAAATGATAATTTACTTCGCCCCTGACCTAGGTTACCTTCTTTTGACTAAGAATCTACTCTGGGAATCCTTAGGGTGTATATACTTCTCAAATAAGTGCTATTTGAAAGTACCTGTTGAGGGTTTAGGAAAGTACTTTTATTTCCATTGCTTACTGAAGTTCTAGTGACCATGTTGATCCTCTGCTGTGTTCTTCCCCAAGCCAAATGCTCCTCTTTACAGACTTGAGGTTTCATGGACATCCTCATCACCCTTAGGTGATTGCATATTCAGAACATCGTTACCGCATCTTTGGGGAAACCATCGATATTGCCGTGGGTAATTGTCTGGACCGTTTTGCTCGAGTGCTGAAGGTAAGCCATTGAGGCTACAGAGAATATAAGTTGTGAATGAATTTTGGGAGAGCCTAGGAAAAGGAAAGGGAAAGTAAATTAGCTTCTTTTGCTTCATAGATACCTGACTTCATCCTGTTTTTCCTTCTGCTAGATTTCCAATGACCCAAGTCCAGGCTACAACATTGAGCAAATGGCAAAGCGGTAAGGGGAATAAGGCGGAAGGAGGCTGACTGGTGGGGTGCCAAGGATTTCCCTGTGTGTGTATTAATAAGGTTTGGGAGGGCTTTGGAGGGTGAGCAGCCAGCTGACTACGGGCTTTGTGCCTCATATACTCACTCCCACATAGAGGCAAGAAGCTAGTTGAGCTGCCATACACTGTAAAGGGGATGGACGTCTCATTCTCTGGGATCTTGTCTTTTATTGAGGTGAGTGTCGGGGAGGTGAGGAGATGGGCACTTTCATGCTTAATAAAGTGTGCAAGTTTTCTCAGTGTAGTATTTTCTGCATATAGCATAGTACTGGCCTGTGTTAGATGCTGAATAAATTCATGTAGTAAATACTTATTGAACATCTTTTGTGTACCAAGTGCTGTTCAAGGCAATAGTAATACTAGATGGAGCAAAACAAAAATCTGCCTACTTGGAGCTTGCATTTCATGGGGCATGGGAAGAGGGAGGGAGACAGAAAAAGAAACAGACAAAGAAATGGGAAAAAAATAAAAAGGGTCAGATGGGGACAAGTCTGGAGAAAAATTAACCAGGGTAGGGGACAGAATGTGAGGGGGCAGGCATTCATGATTATTGAATATTGAAAGAAGCCTGTTTACACACACACACACACACACACACATATGCTGGTAAGGGTGAATTGTGGTAAAATGCAGTGATCCTCCAACTGTGCTAGTTTTTTGCTCACATGTCATCCCCAGACCACAGTTCACTGTTTTATCTGTTTGCCTCTGTAACTACAGGATGTAGCCCAGCGGATGCTGGCCACTGGAGAGTGTACTCCTGAGGATCTGTGCTTCTCCCTGCAGGTAATGAAGTGAAGAGCTGGGATAGAAAGGTGGAGCTGACAGAACTAAACTGGGATCGCCTCTGATGTTTTCAACTTGTCTGCCCCCCCACAGGAAACTGTGTTTGCAATGCTGGTTGAGATCACAGAGCGGGCCATGGCACACTGTGGCTCCCAGGAGGCCCTCATTGTGGGAGGTGTAGGGTGTATGTATCATTGAACTGGGCTTCTCTTTCGTATTTTGAGGCATGTGCATCTTGCTCCTGATACTCTAAATCTCTAAGGGTTTGGGGAAATTACTTACTTTGTTTCTGTCCTGTGCTTCCCAATCCTTGCACCTACTTCATTTTCCTAAGTCCATGCACGTGAGGTGTATAGCTAGACTGGAGAAATGGCTAAAAATAGGCTGATCGTACCCGTCTCCGTAGGTAATGTGAGGTTACAGGAAATGATGGAGACCATGTGCCAGGAACGTGGAGCCCGTCTTTTTGCCACAGATGAAAGGTAAAGGCCCTCCCATCCACACATACATTTTTTCCCCCCAATTGCTGTGATTTTCTACTCTTAGATCATCTTTTCCTTCCCAGGTTCTGCATTGACAATGGAGCCATGATAGCCCAGGCTGGGTGGGAGATGTTTCAGGCTGGACACAGGACCTCTCTCAGTGAATCTGGGATCACACAGAGGTAAGTGGCCCCTGGGAGGTGGTAGACAGCATTATATGGGAGGTAGGCAAAAATCATAAGCAGGAAGAGGACCCAGAATTGTGAGGGCAGGGAAGAATGGAATAAGGGATGACTGTCCACCAAGTTCTTCCTTTTTTTTTGAACAGGTATCGGACAGATGAAGTAGAAGTGACCTGGAGAGACTAACAAAGTTAACAGGATTGGAGTATTTGGTGCCCTGAGTGGAGCCC
This sequence comes from Antilocapra americana, assembly GCA_007570785.1. NCBI lineage: Eukaryota > Metazoa > Chordata > Mammalia > Artiodactyla > Antilocapridae > Antilocapra > Antilocapra americana. The sequence goes on along the minus strand of ML661889.1, from coordinate 7,067,597 downwards.
AAGGGACCCTAGGCCTTAATCTCTATCCTGACAAGGCTGTGGACTCCCTTGTCTCATCATTTGAACCTCAAGAATTGACTCAGCATTAAAATATTTTTGGTTTTATATGTTGGCAGTTGACTTGTATCCGGGAAGAATACACATTTGGCAGTGATTAAATCCTTTTAATGGGTTGGTGGATAAGGAGGGCAGGGGTCAGAGCAGCACCCTGGCTGACTCCAGGTAGCCTTGGGAGCTGCTGCTCTGGAGCTAAAATTGAGGAGAATCTCTTGAGATATTCTAACCTTCCCTTAGGAATGCTAGTATCATTGGTACAATTTAGCATCAGATCTTGTGTTAATTGCTTTACATTCATCATCTTGTTTAAATTCTTTGAAGTGTAGGTACTCAGGATTTCCCTGAAAGCAGCCTGAAGCCAGATACAGTTTCATACTAATTGATAACTCAAAAGTAAAACTATCCCTCCTCCATACACTTAAGCCTACAGACATTTCCATTGGCAGACCAGAGGGAGGCCCTGGGTACATGTCCTCCTGCCACAACCACCAGAATTAACCTCATCATGCACTTCTATTTATACCAGTCACCATAAGAAGTGGTGACTATCAAGTCATCTCTCATCTTTTAAACTAATAACCATTACTCTCCACTCCCTTTTTTGTCCCTGTCTAGCCACTTTTAACTCTTAAAATTCTTTTTGTGATCTCTGAAGTTAGCAGTCAGTCATTAGCAAAAATCCCATGTATCCTCAACATCATCTCTGAGTGTCCCCTTTATGTAGTTGTGCTCTGAGCCCTGGTTTCTCCTGAGGACTCTGCTTTTCCTACCACCTGTAGTGGTGGTGGTTTCTCACACCCACTGTAGCACTAGGCCGGCCTGCTAGTGCTCATACTATTTTTAGACTACTCTCATGACTAACATACCTCAGCTTTAAAACAATATCTGTCATAAATCTTGGTGACTTAAATATCCATATTGATGGTTTCTCTAACACTCTGGTCTCAGTTCTTTGCACCTCCACTGATCTTGTTCCGTAGTCCCACTTCAGCTACCCACCTTTGGCTGTATCCCAGCCCGACTGCTACACCATATCTCAATCTCAAACAGCCCACTCTCCCACTATCACTTCCTATTCTTCCAGTTGTCTCCACATGCTTTCACTTCCCTCCTTCAACTAAGTTCCCGTCACGAGCACCTCATTGCAAATAACTAATCTCTTGCTTCTCTTGCATTTGCCACACACAAATCTTCACTGACTTTATGCCTACATCCATGCAGTTGAAAGGGCTAGGGAAAAACAGCCAAGTTGACTTTAAATTCATTACCGTGAAACTTCAGTGGGTCCTTTATGCTGAAAGTAGTATTTGCTAGTGTTTTCATTTGCCTTCCTTTTGTAGGGGGGCAGGGAGCTCTGTGTTGTTTGCAGCATCAAAGTTGGGAATTCTGTCCTTAACCTCTTTTCTGATCCCTGTTTTATTCCTTCTGACCCCTCAGATCTCCAACATCCCCTTCATTCTCACTTTTTGGTAGAAAAGAGACAGTGAAAAGGTTCACAAGCTTCTGCCACTACACTTAACAACCTCTAGAATTTATACCCATATGCTCTGCTTTCTCTCCTGTTACTGTATCTTTTTTTTCCTCTTATTATTTTTGTTGTTGTTTATATTTTTCTCTACTGTCATTACATACCAGTGGTTCTCAGCTGGGACTGAGTTTGCTCCCAGAGGGCATTTGGTTGTCACAACTGAGAGGTGGTGCTACTGGGTAGAGGCCAAGGATGCTGCAATATAGCGTATACTACACCGAACAGCTCCCCGCAACAGAATTATCTGGGGTTAAATGTCATTAGTGTCAAGGTTGAGAAGTGTTGCTCTGAACAAATTGCCCAGGCTCCCCTCCAAATCCTTGGACAGCTGGTCCCATGTTCTTTCAAGGACATCTCATCTCCTTTCCTGTAGGGTCAGTATTTTCCTCTCTTGGAGCATCCTATCAGCATGCAAATCCGCTGTCATTTTTTTCATCTTAAAGAGCCAAGTCTTGCTTGACCCCATTTACCCTTCCAGTTACTTCCGATTTTCCTGTTCTGTTTTTAAAAAACACAGTGATTTTTTAAATTCAAGTATAGTTGATTAACAGTATTACGTTTCAGATGTATAACATAGTGATTCAGTATTTTTATAGATTATACTCCACTTAAAGTTATTGTAAAATACTATATTCCCTGTGCTGTACTAATATATAATTTATTCATTCTGCTCTATTTTATAGCAGAACGTCTTAAAAGAGTCATCTACACTTCTCCACCAGTTTCCTATTCGACTGCATCCAACTGTTACCATGATCTTGCATGAAGCAAAATCTAATGGCATCTTCTGCTTCATCTTACACAGGCTGTCCGCAGCATTTGGTACACCCTCCTAGAAACATTGTCTTTACTTGGCTTTAAGACATAATCTCTGGTTTGCCTCAGTTACCATTGCTGGTTTCTCGTAATCTCCACAGCACTCTAGAGTTCAGTCCTTGGACTGTTTCCTACTTACATACATACTTTGAGTGATGTCATCCAGTTTTACACATTAAAGCTGTTTCATTGTGGCGGGCTCCCCATTTTTTAGCTCCAATCTGGACTTATATCCTGAATATCTAGTTGCCCTCAGCATTTCTATTTGAATGCTTAATAGGCATCTCAAATTTAACATACACAAAACTGAACTTGTCCCAGCTTACTGCTGCAGTCTTTGCTATTTCAATAAATGACAACTCCATCCTTACAGCTGTTCATGTCAAAGTGCCTTGGTATTGCCTTTGACACCTCTTTTCATCCCCAGTTCATCAGATCATACTGACTTTACCTTCACAACATATCCAGAATCCACTGCTGGACTTGACTGCTGCCATCCTAGCCCAAGCCAGAGTTATCTATTTCCAAGATTATTACAAGAGCTGGTCTACGTGTTTCCACCATTGCTCTCTTATAGTCAGTTCTCAACAGCAGTCATTCAGAGTAAATAGTGTTACGGTGGAAGCAGATTATGTCCCTCTTCTCAAAATCCTCCGTGTTTTCCTACCTCAGAATAAAATCCAGAGTCCTTTCAAGGCCTGCGAGAACCTCCATGACCTGCCCCACCGTTTCCCCCCCTTACTGCTCTGGCCTAAATACCTGCTACTTACCTTGTCATTCACTCTGCTCTGGCCTCATCTTGTCTTTTCTTCCTTAAACAGGGCAGGTCTGCCGACTCTAAGGTCTTGTTGCCCCCTCTGCCTGGGAGGCTCTTCCCAGAGGTCTTGCTCAGCTTAGTTTAGTGAGGTCTTCCTGACAACCCTACTTAAAATTGTACTCCTCTTGTGCTTTCTAGCCCACTCTCCTGTTTTATTTCTCTGCATAGCACTAATCACCTTGTAATCTAATGGTTGTATTTATTATGTTCTTTGTCCTCTTGTTGGAATATAAACTCCCTGAGAGGAGGCGTATCTTGTTTTATTCATTGACATATCATCTCACAGTACCTAAAATAGGGTCTGGCATATAGCGGTCATTGAATTAGTATTTGCTAGCGGGTATAGCTCCATGGTGGACTTACCAGGTGGTGCTAGTGGTAAAGAACCCACCTGCCAATGCAGGAGACATAAGAGACACAGGCTCAATCATGGGAATCCACTTCAGTATTCTTGCCTGGAGAATCTCATGGACAGAGGAGCCTGGTGGGCTACAGTCCATGGGGTTGCAAAGAGTCAGACATGACTGAAGCGACTTAGCATGCACTCAACGCGTAGCTCAGTGGTGGAGCACTTGACTACAATTAGTATTAAAGGACTAAAAAACATGACTTGGGCAAAAAGATTTTAAAAATTGAGATCACATAAGCTTGACAGTTTCTGATTACTTACTAAGTAGGAAATGATAAATATTCTTTTGTTGTTTTTTACAAAGGATAGACTAAATGGGCTGAAATGCATTGAGGTGTAGAGGTCTAAAGTGGAAACTTTGAGATTGGAAGATAGAAGATAAATTCTTGACTGTATTTAAGAACAGGAATGATCTGTTTCTCTCGGCTCAGGAAGTTTTCAAGTATGTTATCACACATTAGCCTCAGGTATTTGTAAATTTTTATTAATATCATGAGGTGGAATGGATTTTGGAGAAGGACCATCTTTGGCACTGTAGCCACAGTTTGTATTGTTCAGTGGAGGGAGGGTTCTCTCCTTAGGAAACTTTAAGGTGAAAGTGAAGTTGCTCAGTCGTGTCTGACTCTTTGCTACCGTATGGACTGTAGCCTACCAGGCTCCTCCATCCATGGGATTTTCCAGGCAAGAGTACTGACATGGGTTGCCATTTCCTTCTCAAGGGGATCTTCCCAACCCAGGGATCAAACCCAGATCTCCTGCATTGTAGGCAGATGCTTTACCATCTGAGCCACCAGAAAACTTTAGGCTGTTGTAAAACCCTTGTATGGGGCTTCCCTGGTGGTCCCGGAGAATCCAGGTTAAGAATCCACCTGCTGGGAGGGGGATTCAGGATGGGGAGCACATGTAAACCCATGGCTGATTCATATCAATGTGTGGCAAAAACCACTACAATACTGTAATTAGCCTCCAACTAAAATAAATTAATAAAAATAAATAGTAAAACACACACACAAAAAGAATCCACCTGCCAGTGCAGGGACACGGGATCAATCACTGGTCTGGGAAGATGCCACATGCCACGGGGTAACTTAAGCCCATGTTCCACAGCTACTGAAGCCACATGCTCTAGAGCTCATGTTTGGCAACGAGAAGCCACTGCAATGAGAAAGCTGTGCATTGCGACTAGAGAGTAGCTCCCATTTGCAGCAACTAGAGAGAGCTAGTGTGTAGTAACGAAGACCTAGCACAGTCAAAAATAACAAATCCCTTGTATGTCCAAAGCTTTGGGCTGCACGAGAGTAGACCTGAAGTTTGTGGAGCCAGGAGATTAAAATGGCTCCTTGAGTCCTAAATTATGGACACCTCCTAGCTGTCTCACTTCCTGAGCCTCTTATTAACAGTAAAGGATCAGTGTGTCCTGCTGATTTTCACAGATGAAGGCAATAGGAACATTAGGCCCCTGGACAGCATCTCCAGCCAGCTCAGGTATAGGGCCCCAGGGCAGGCTGATGGGATGACAGGCAGGCTTCTGTTATGGAAGGCTCTGTGATAAAGAGAACCTGTTGGTCAGCTTCTCTACCACTGAGCTAGTCCAACCCCTGAGCTCTGTACTTCTGTGGCTTGGGATCTTCCCAGACTCCTGACTTGAGAGCAGCCATAGGATTCCATGAAGGCGCGCGTGCTGCTCTGACTGCATGGTTAGGAAAAGCGAGCAGGACCAGGGTACGCGCCGTTGGCAGTCTACTCTGGGACAGCTGCCCCACTTTAATGGGGCAGTTCCTGTGTGCCCACCTGCTTTTGGTTTGTCCACAGGCCCTGCTCAGAGGTACAGGCTGCAGGGACACAAGTGTTGAGAGAGGTAGGTGTCGGCCCCCTTTGGTGTGGCTTCTGCGCTCCGTAGAAGGCCGCCAAGTCCCCAAAGGCTTTTTGGCCACAGAGAAAGGAGACCCCAGACCGAACAGGGAACAGAGGGTGTGTCCCCTGAAATTTCTGTCCTTGGGGATTTAGGTATAAAGGGCTTCTTTACTCTTCAGTTTTTTTCTGTTTTGTTGGTATTTCTTCCAAACTGGTAACCAACCATAAGCCTGTTCAGATGGATTTAGCTGGAGACTAGCCACCCTCCCCATGGCCAGTACCTGTCATCACAGAAATTCCTCTTTTGTCAGATTTCGGCTCCTCCTCCCTAAATCCACTTAAGTCGTTACTGATTTTTGAGCATCTGCTCTATGCTGGGCAGTGGGTTAGGTAAGATTTATCTCTCTAATCTTTCCCTCTGGTTCACTCACCTGGTCGTAATCAGAGAGCCCACAGAGGCAAGACTGTGACTCTCAGTATCTGCTGAAACACCAGCTGTACTGGCAGTCTGATCCTAGGCAGCCCCCACTCTGTACACCCATGTCAGTCCTACTTCCTAAAACATCTCAGCGACTTCCCTGGTGGTCCGTGGCTAAGACTTCATGGTCCCACTGCAGGGGGCATGAGTTCAACCCTTGGTCAGGGAATTATATCCTACATGCTGTAACTAAAAGATCTCACATGCTACAACTAAGACCTGGTGTAGCCAAAGAAAAAATAAATATTTAAAAAATTAAAAAGACCCAACATCTCAAATCATGCAGGAACCTGAAAATGAGATTTAGGACACACATTCCTTCATGGGGAGAGAACCCCCAACCCAAAGCAGTAGGACTGCCTGGGTACCACTGGTGCCAAAGAGAGGAATGGAAGTGTGTGTGCATGGGGTCAGGGGAAGGCCAAATTCAGTAATCAAAGAACACCATACAATTCACCAATGAAATGAAGGATGGGGAGAACTGGTGAAGTAGGGGATGAGGGCCTTCAGTTCAGTTCGGTTTAGTTGCTCAGTCGAGTCTGACTCTTTGTGACACCATGGACTACAGCATGCCAGGCCTCCCTGTCCCTCCCCAACTCCTGGAGCTTGCTCAAACTCATGTCCATCATATCAGTGATGCCATCCAACCATCTCATCTTCTGTCATCCCCTTCTCCTCCCACCTTCAATCTTTCCCAGCAGCAGGGTCTTCTCCAATGAGTCAGTTCTTCCCATGAGGTGGCCAAAGGATTGGAGTTTCAGCTTCAGCATCAGTCCTTCCAATGAACATTCAGGACTGATTTCCTTTATGATTGACTGGTTCAATCTTGCAATCCAAGGGACTCTTACGAATCTTCTCCAGCACCACAGTTCAAAAGCATCAATTCTTCGGCACTCAGGTTTCTTTTTAGTCCAGCTCTCACATCCATACATGACTACTGGAAAGATCATAGCTTTGACTACATGGATCTTTGTTGGCAAAGTATGTCTCTGCTTTTTAATATGCTGTCTAGGTTGGTCATAGCTTTTCTTCCAAGGAGCAAGGGTCTTCTAATTTCATGGTTTTAGTCACCATCTGCAGTGATTTTGGAGCCCCCCAAAATAAAGTCTCTTACTGTTTCCATTGTTTCCTTATCTATTTGCCATGAAGTGATGGGACCAGATGCTGTGATCTTAGTTTTCTGAATGTTGAGTTTTAAGCCAACATTTTCACTTTCTTTTTTTTTTTTATGTTGAAAGTGATGCATGTATGTACTATGCACCACATATAATTCCTATTTTTTTTTTATTGTGTTGGTTTTGCCATACATTGACATGAATCCGCCATGGATATACATATGTTCCCCCTCCAGAACCCCCCTCCCTCCTCCCTCCCAATTCCCTCTCTCTGGATCATCCCGGTGCACCAGACCTGAGCATCAAACCTGGACTGGTGATTGATTTCACATATGATAATTAACATGTTTCAATGCCATTCTCCCATATTATCCCACCCTTGCCCTCTTCCACAGAGTCCACGAGTCTGTTCTATACATCTGCATTTCTTTTGCTGTCCCACATGCAGAATTCTCGTTACCATCTTTCTAAATTCCATATATATGCATTAGTATACTGTATTGTTGTTTTTCTTTCTGGCTTACTTCACTCTGGATAATAGGCTCCAGTTCCGTCCACCTGAGTAGAACTGACTCAAATGAATTTTTTTTTAATGCTGAGTAATATTCCATTGTGTATATGTATCACAGCTTTCTTATCCAGAAAAATAAACGACCCAATCAAAAAGTGGGCCAAAGAACTTAACAGACATTTCTCCAAAGAAGACATAAAAATGGCTAACAAACACATGAAAAGATGCTCAACATCACTCATTATCAGAGAAATGCAAATCAAAACCACAATGAGGTACCACTTTACACCAGTCAGAATGGCTGCCATCCAAAAGTCTACAAGCAATAAATGCTGAAGAGGATGTGGAGAAAAGGGAACCCTCTTACACTGTTGGTGGGAATGCAAACTAGTACAGCCACTATGGAGAACAGTGTGGAGATTCCTTAAAAAACTGAAAATAGAACTGCCATATGACTCCCTTTTCACTTTCATCAAGAGGCTCTTGGGTTCTTTGCTTTCTGCCATAAGGGTGGTGTCATCTGCATATCTGAGGTTATTGATATTTCTCCTGGCAATCTTGATTTCAGCTTGTGCTTCATCCAGCCTAGCATTTCTCATGATGTACTCTGCATTTAAGTTAAATAAGCAGGGTACCAATATACAGCCTTGAAGTACTGCTTTCCCGATTTCGAACCAGTCTGTTGTTCTAGGTCCAATTCTAACTGTTGCTTCTTAACCTGCTTACATATTTCTCAGGAGGCAAGTCAGGTGATCTGGTATTTGTAGGAGACAGGAAAAATAAAAGAAAAGCAGGCCTTGGCAAAGGCCACAAAAGAAATTTATAATTTTTGATAAACTGGATGCTATAAGGCATGAGACTCTTGGAACAAGTCCAGAAGGCACAGTTCATAGTCTTGAAAACAAGATATGATCCTGGGGTCAGAAAACTGACCCGAGACTGTTTCCCAATGGCGTCTCAGAGTCACATGTTTTACGTATCTGGTGGAAAATCTATAGATAAGAATATTAGTCTTAGTTACTGATTTGTAATTGATCAGTTTTTCCTAATTACTCAATGGTTAATGATCATTTTGTTCTTTGGCCCTGAAGGCCACATGAGTTGTAGTTTAACTCCCTGCATATTCTTTCATTCACGGCTAAAAGTTTAATAAGGCTGGCCTAGACTCAGTTTGGTACCTTCACCTTGGAGCTGTATTGGTCCCCTGAGCCTCGCTTTTCTCTCAATTCTTGTCTCTTGTTTCTCATTCTCTCGCCATATCATGCTTTCGAAAACCCTGCCTGTTGAGCTGGTCTTGAAGAATTTTCCAGTTTGTTGTGATCCACACAAAGGCTTTCGCCTAGTCAATAGTAGATGTTTTTCTGGAACTCTCTTGGTTTTTCGATAATCCAGCGGATGTTGGCAATTTGATCTCTGGTTCCTCTGCCTTTTCTAAATCCAGCTTGAACATCTGGAAACTCACGGTTCACATACTGTTGAAGCCTGGCTTGGAGAATTTTGAGCATTACTTACTACCATGTGATATGAGTGCAATAGTGCGGTAGTTTGAACATTCTGTGGCATTGCCTTTCTTTGGGGTTGGAATGAAAACTGACCTTTTCCAGTCCTGTGGCCACTGCTGAGTTTTCCAAATTTGCTGGCATGTTGAGTGCAGCACTTTCACAGCATTGTCTTTTAGGATTTGAAATAACTCAACTGGAATTCCATCACTTCTGCTTGCTTTGTTCATAGTGATGCTTCCTACGGCCCACTTGACTTCGTATTCCAGGTTATCTGGTCTAGGTGAGTGATCACACCATCGTGGTTATCTGGGTCATGAAGATCTTTTTTGTATAGTTCTTCTGTGTATCCTTGCCACCTCTTGTTAATATCTTCTGCTTCTGTTAGGACCATACCATTTCTGTCCATTCTTCTACCCATCTTTGCATGAAAGGATCTCTTGGTAACTAATTTGCTTGAAGAGATCTCTATCTTTCCCATTCTATTATTTTCCTCTATTTCTTTGCGTTGATCACTGAGAAAGGCTTTCTTATCTCTCCTTGCTCTTCTTCGGAACTCTGCATTCAAATGGGAATATCTTTCCTTTTCTCCTTTGCCTTTAGCTTCTCCTCTTTCCTCAGCTATTTGTAAGGCCTCCTCAGACAACCACTTTGCCTTTTTGCCTTTCTTTATCTTGGGGATGGTCTTGGTCACTGCCTCCTGCACAATGTCACAAACTTCTGTCCATAGTTCTTCAGGCACTTTGTCCATCAGATCTAATCCCTTGAATCTATTTGTCACTTCCATGGTATAATTGTAAGGGATTTGATTTAGGTCATACCTGAATGGTCTAGTGGTTTTCCCTACTTTCTTCATTTTAAGTCTGAATTTGGCAGTAAGGAGTTCATGATCTGAGCCACAGTCAGCTCCTGGTCTTGTTTTTGCTGACTGTGTAGAGCTTCTCCATCTTTGGCTGCAAAGAATAATCAGTTTGATTTCGGTATTGACCATCTGGGGATATCCATGTGTAGAGTCTTCTCTTGTGTTGTTGGAAGAGGCTGTTTGCTATGACCAGTGCGTTTTCTTGGCAAAACTCTGTTAGCCTTTGGCCTACTTTGTTTTGTATTCCAACTCCAAATCTGCCTGTTACTCCAGGTATTTCTTGACATCCTACGTTTGCATTCCAGTCCCCTGCAATGAAAAGGACATCTTTTTTTGATGTTAGTTCTAGAAGGTCTTGTAGGTCTTCATAGAACTGTTCAATTTCAGCTTCTTCAGCATTACAGATCGGGGCATAGACTTGCATTACTGTGATATTGAATGGTTTGCCTTGGAAATGAACAGAGATCATTCTGTTGTTTTTGAGATTGCATCCAAATACTGGGGGCCTACCAGCATACAAGCTACTTTTAATATAAGTGATGAATGCCTCTTGCTCATTTCCTCACCTTGCCCCTTCAGAGAAGCAGAAACCAGGGTTCTGGGTCATTGTGCACTGAAAGCAGAAGCGAAGGACCTTACCAATTGTGACAGAGATGACCAGGTAGGAAAGTGTGGTCCATGAGATGGCAAGGACAGTTCGTGTGGGGATACCTGTAGTAGGGTCATATTAACAAAAGTTTACCCATTAGTGGAGAGAAGAGGGGCTGTAGAGTATGCTGCAGGCCTGGACATCTTCTCACCTTGAGATCCCCAGAGGTTTTGGTCTTGGTGAGTATCCCAGTGGCTGAGAAGAAGATGGAAAATACACCAAGGACGCTGCCCTCTGGACCACACTCACCAGCATGGAACCATATTTTCCCAAGAAAATGCTTCCTACATAAAGGAACAGAGAGAAGAGATGAGGTTTTGAGGAGCTCTTCCTGGCTTCCTTCATTCAGCCCAAAGTATTACCCCTCTACTCAGTTTAGTGTTGGTGACTTAAGTTAGGCTGGGAAGCATAAGGGAATTTTGGCCCAGCGACTTAACAAGAACTCTTTACTGAGGAGGGTACACATTTCTCGATCAAATTCCCACTGTATCACCTTGACACCCAAAGAAGCCAGTGACTTATTAGCTGGGGTTTGTGGGGAGAAGCGTACCCAGCAGGAAGTTGATAAAGGAGAGAAAGATGAGGAAGAAGAAAATCTGGACCTGGAACTCGATGGGTGACATCCCCCATGCCCCACTCCCCCAGGGAGAGAGAGAAAGAGAGGTGATGGAAGAGAAGAAATAACTCTTCCTCCTCCTTCTCTGTGTATCATCTTCACTGTTCTCTCCAAACCTCTCGTTCCCTTTCCCGCCAGCCTCTTTCCATAAAGGATTGTGGCTGAATGGTTGTCCTTTTCCTTCTTGCTTCAAACTGCAAAGCATCCCTTCCCATGCTAGAGGTGAATCTGAAGATTGTAACTATCTGGGAGCAAGAAACAGGGAATCTCTCACCTGGTAATCATGTCTAGTGCTCATCCCAACAGATCTTCAGAAGGAGTCCTCTTTACTTTCCCCTTCAAGAACTGGCATGTGGAGTCTCTCCTCACAGAACGGCTAGTTTCAGGTTTGTGTCCCTGGAAATCAGTTCTGTCAACTACACACACACATACACACACACACACACACACACACACACACACACACACACACACACACACGTTTCCCCACATTCAGTCTGTTCCTGATCTGCCTAGTTCTCACTGCTATCCCCTTAGTCTTTTCACCCCCAACTCAATCCCCCTTCACCTTCTTTGGACTCCCACTCCATGCCTTCCAGTGCAATACCCAGAAGGACAGTCACAGTCACCAGGCCCACCATCCAAAACTCATTTACAGGATCCATGTTTAGTAGCTGTGCTCCATGCTCCTGGAAGGGCAGAACATAAAGTCACAGAGACTTTACTGGCTGATTTGATGCCTCCATCTAATTCTTCAAATGAATTACCCAGGGCACTGCCATGACCTAGAGGGGTGGGATAAGGAGTGGGTGGGAGGGAGGCTACAGAGGGAAGGGTTATATATACACTGATTCGCATCATTGTATGGCAGAAATAGACACAATGTTGTAAAGCAATTATTCCCATTTAAAAAAAAAAATTGACTTGCCCAGGCTGGAGCCACAAAAGTACAAGCTGGATGGTCAATGGACTTGAGAAAAGGGCACACCAAGGAAGGGATGGGCTTTATCCAGAACAGGTCCAAAAGGGTCTTCATGTAACCTACCATAGGCACAGCCATGGCTACTGCATTGGAGAAAGCAAAGATGATTCCATGGAACCGCCAAGCTCAGAATGCGAGCTGTGCAAGACAGGGAAGTAGGTACCACTGGAGAGAAGAGTCAGTCAGTCTCAGCAACTGTCAGTAGGACTGGGGGCCCTAAGAGATCATGGAGTCACAAGAGACTTACCACTGGTGGAGGTGACTGAGATTCACAGGCTGGTGATATTAGTGGCTGAAACTGAGAGCAGTATTAAAATGAGCCATCTGAGCCCTGGAGTGGGATAGGAATAGGTCTCCTTTAATTCACTAGGCCAAGTCCTAAAGCCCTTCCTACTGTCCCACAGAGTGATGAGCCCATACTTGTGCCTGAGCAGTGAGCCACAGCAGCAGTAGGTAGAGGATAATGCCCTGGATGTCCAGCATGCATTAGCTCTGGGGAAGCAGGGTAGGGAGGGAGGAGTCAGGGTCACCCTCAGCCCTCTCACCCTCAGAGGTACCCTTGAGACTCTCCTCTGGAGCAAAATCCCCTTTTCATGCTGTCATCCCCAACCTCTGGGAATCTTGAGCACCAATCTGTTACCATGACCTCCATGGTCCAGCTAACACACACTGGGACTTGCCGGGTCTGGCTCCCGAATTCTCCAGATGATCTTCTTAGGAGCATGGTTCCACATGGGGCTCCTGAGTAGAGGTGGAAAAAATAATGTCCCTTGAATGAGATGCCAAGACCCCTCCCCAGCCAGCATGTCAGCAACAAGACTTGGAGGTGCAATGGAGGGAGGTCAGTCCCAAGGAGTTTAATGGAGGATGGATGATCGCCCAGAAGAGCGGATTTCATCCAACTTTTGTGGATTTGCTGTGAGCTATGGGTCTTACCATGGCAGAGCTGAGCAGAGCTTCCTGAAACATGTGGCTGTGGTGGAGTTGTCCCAGGACCATGGGGTTGGCAGAGAACTCAGGGTCCAGTGTCCTTGTCCTTGTTGGCAAGGGAGGGAAGAGTCTGACCTGGGGTTTGTCTCTGCTGGGTAGCACTTCCTCCTCTTTCTGGTAGGGGCTCAAATTGTTGGCCACTTTGTCTTGTCAAGGGGAGGCTGTAAGAGGATTGATGCGGATGTTGGTCACTATCACCCATTTCACAGCCCAGAACAATCAGAGGTTGCCTCTCTGTTGACCCATCTGGTGGAGAGCAGCCCCAGGGTTGGGTTTGGCTCTCTCACCACCGACTCCACCTCAGGGCAAGGAAACCCCTCACTAAGGGTAGGTCACGATTGGTACCCCTGACCCATACCCATACCCATATCCATATTCATACCCCTTCACCTTCCCCACCCCTCTTCTTGGACCAGATGGGTTATATTTGAGATTTATCCCAGTACTGTTCACTCCAGGGTCTCAGTGTTAGCATGCACAGAAAAATCAACAAAGGCAAGGACTGACCCCCAAACTCACCCTTCACCCTCTCCCAACCATTTCCCCTGTCAGTCCAGACTTTCTTCACCCGCCTCTCCAGCCCAGCCCAGTGGACAGTGGGCTGGCTCACTGTACCACATCCCCTCATCCTCCTTGGCTTCCGAGTTTGCTTTGCTCAGCACCAGGACATGACCTCCAAGTGGAAGAGGGGAGGAGGTAATCTCGGGTCAGGCCCAGGGATTGGGTGTTGGAGTTTGGGCACCTGGAGACCAGCCCCTCGTCTGCCAGCAATGGCTATAATTAGCTGGGCACCACCACTGACAGGGACAGGGTTGCATTCCCTCTGCCACTCCGTCAGAAGTAGAGCAGGCCCAAGGCAGAGGATAAGTGGGACGCTGGTGTCTTAGGAGGGTGACTACTGGGATGGGGGCAAGATGGGGGGCGGGTACAGTTTCAGGCGCTGGATATTTACTCATTGTTCTGGCCTTTGCTGCCGCCAGTTCACTTCATAGTTGCCTGGTGTAGCCTGGATGTTTGAGCCCTGGGCTAGGGGGACATGGTTGAAGTAGGAAGAGAGGCTGGAGGCAGGGCTTCCTCTGGCCTCTGTCCAGCTCTTACCCTCTCTTCTCTTTTCTCTTCCTACCTGCAGCGATCCAGCGAACTTGGGCCATGAGCCTCTCGGACTCCGCACATCATCCCTCCGAGGCAGAGCAAGTCTCTCTTCTGGTCCAGAAGGACGACCTTGACCTCCCTTTGCCCACCCAGAGAAGCCCCTCCTGGCCTCCATCCCCGGATGAGGATCCTGGTTTGCCTCCCTTTCCTCTGGAAGAGCCTGGCCCCAGGCCCATGACCCCAGGGAGCCTTCCTTCTCCAGCCTTGTCACTGGAGGAAGAAGAGGAGGAGGAAGATGAGGAGGATGGAGAAGACTCTGCAGAGCCCGAGGGGCTGTGCAGCGAGGAGCATCCCAGCCAGTTTTTTGCAGAGGCACAGCGGCTGCGAGAGCAGAGGTTGCTGCTGGACGAAGAGGTGTCAATCGGGAGGAGAGCATATGGGGTGCATCGAGTGATCTTAGCCGCAGTTAGCAGCCTCTTCAGAGGAAGGCTGCTGGGTGGCAGAGGTCCACAACCCCCCCTCAGCCTGGACATAACCCCGGGGGCCTGGGAGGCAGTGCTGACCTTTGCCTACGAGGGGGTGTTGGGACCCGCCCCACGGGAGGATGTGCTGGTCGCCGCGGAAGCCCTGGGAGCCCCTCGGGTGAAGGCTGCGGCCCAGTGGGGACACCAGGGGACTGGAAGTGGACGGGAAGATGAAAAGCAGCCCAGCCAGGCAGAGGAACTGAGAGAAAACCTGCGCAGCATTGAGCTTCTGTACCAAGAAGGCATCGGGTGCGACCTGGAGCTGGAGGCAGGCGGCTGCCAGCTGCGGGGTAAGGGCCTGGGGGTGGCGTTGCATCGAGGCAGATGCATATGCCACCTGGTATGGTGTGTGCAAGCAGTAGCTGATTCGGTCCCTAGCATAGTGCTTTTGATCCCTGCTGAAATCAGAATTTCCCAGGGGGTGGCCTTTGGCACCTCTCCTGACCTACTGAGAATGGGGCATGCGCAGTCAGGTTGTTTTCCTAGGAGTACTGACAGATTTATGCTGTGGCTTTTCCTGTGCCCAGAAACAAGAAGCTCCCAGTCAGCTGGCAGGAGCTAAGGTATAGTTCATGCCAGTAGAACAAGCAGAAGGTGATTGACTCCAACAGAGATTAACCAAAGGCCCTCTTGACATCTTCTATTTAAGACATAGGAAAAGCTAGAGGAACATGGTGGGAAATTTTAGTGTGTCCTTTTGCCTAAGTGAGCTTGACACCATGGCAGACAAGAACCCTACCGCTCATGAGCAAGGTCTGGTACTGTTTTCCCAGAATCTAAGACTACCAGGCTGTGGCATTTTGAAGTTAACTCTGCTCATCACCAGGAAAGCTAAAGTGAAAGTTGCTCAAAAGTCGCTGAGCGACTTTTGTGGAATTTTGTTTGTGGAATTCTTCATACTGGAGAGGGTAGCCTTTCCCTTCTCCAGGGGATTGAATACATTGAGAATTATTCAGATTCTACTAACAGTTAGTGCGGTACTGGGTACCAGAAATTTTTTTTTACACATGCCATCTCTTTTAATTTCAGGTATTTCTAGCTGCAGATAAAGAATATTAAACTCAGAGATGTTAATTGGTGAAAATCAGGATATAGGCCCACATCCATTAGCCCAGTCTGCTCTCACTAATCCATACATTGCTTCTTATACAGCCAAACCAAAGGCACATAGCACCTGGCAAATGGAGCCAGAGTGTAGACATACAGAAATTTAAAATTAAAAGGAATTAGTTTAGATATTATCTAGTTCAGTGCTTACACTTTCCTGATAAGGAAATCAGACTTTAAGACATGTCCAAAGTCACATAGCTACTACTCATTAGAAAAATGAGGGACCCAAAGTGCTTCTGGGATTCCAAGAAGGAAAAGCATCCTATCTTAGTCAACTTGGGTTGCTATAACAAAAATACCATAGACTGGGTGTTTTACCAATGGAAGTTTATTTCTCTTGGTTCTGGAGACTGGTTCAGGATGCCAGCATGGTTAGGTTCTGGTTAGGGCCTCCTTTGCAGTTTGTAGATGGCCGTGTCCTCACTATATCTTCACATGGCAGAGAGAGACACAGAGAGCTCGATTATCTCATGTCTCCCCTTATAAGAGCACTAATCCCATTCATGAGTTCCACCCTCATACTCAATTACCTCCCAAAGGCTCCACCTTCAGATACCATGATGTTGGGGACTAAGGCTTCAACATATAAGTTTGGGAGGGCCCCAAATGTTTAGTCCATAACAGATTTTGAAGTGTTTTTTATAATTTCTGATAGCACTAGATGGAGGGGGAATTGAAAATTTCATAGTTATAAAGTTTTCACTAGGATTTGGAATTTAAACATACTTATATTGATGCTTTCACTTCCTTAAGAAACATTCCAACTTAATGGTGGGAATCTGTCACTTAAAATTCTGGAGAATAATGATGAGTAAGAAGGGGCACAAAATACAAGTGGTTGTGACTACTTTGACAGTTGGCTCTGAGCTGATTGATGGTATGGAAGAGGAGATGGTTTACTTGCTTTGAGGAATGCAGATTTTCTCAGGGCAATATATATGTGAAAGATGTCACTACTGTTTACTGCTTGGGAAGCACTGAGCTACTACCTACTGCTTAAAAAGACAGTGGAAAGCCATGCCAACATCGCTTGCCCTTTGAGAGAGATGAACATGCTGCAGCTGGTCAAAGTAGCCTGAGGTTCATAAACCTCACTGGGAGCTTGGGTTTGTGTGACCTGCCTCAGAGAACTTCTAGCAGCATTTTCCCACTTTTCTATAATGAAGCATTTCAAACACGTAGCGAAGAAAAGAGAATATTAAGATGAACACTAAAACACTCATCACCCAGACTTAACAATTAATATTTTACTATATTTGTTTCTGGAAAAGGAAATGGCAACCACTCCAGTATTCTTGCATGGAGAATCCCACGGACAGAGGAGGCTGGCAGGCTATAGTCTATGGGGTTGCAAGAGTCAGACACAGCTTAGCAACTAAACCACCATATTTGTCTCATCTATTTATTTTTTGCTGAAGTTTAAGGTATTTCACTCATAAATACTTGGGTGTGTGTCTCTCTAAAAGAGGGCATTTTCTCATATAACCACACTATCTAACAAAATTAATGTGTTAGTCACTTGGTCATGTCCATCTCTATGCATATGCAACCACATGAACTGTTGCCCACCAAGCTCCTCTGTCCATGGAATTCTCCAGACAAGAATATTGGAGTGGGTTGCCATTCCTGTCTCCAGGAGGTATTTCTTGACCCAGAGATTGAATCTGGGTCTCCTGCATTGCAGGCAGACTCTTTACTGTCTGAGCCACCAGGGAAGCCCTTTTCTCAATATCACCTCGTCCACACTGAAATTTTCTCACTTGTCCAAAATAATGTCTGTTAGAGATGTTCTGCTCAATCCAGGAGCCAATCAAGGTTTACAGTGAACTCAGATGTCTCTGAAGCTTCCTTTACTCTTGTCCAGTCCTCTCCCCTCTTTTTTATGACTTGACTCACTGAAGAAACAAGATTAGTTTTCCCATAGAAAGTTAGTTTTCTATTTCCATTAGTTTTCTCCAATTTCTAGATTTGTATGCATTTTCCTTCCTTTTTTTTTTTTTTACGCTTGTTCTGTTAGCCTCTCAATTTCCTATAAACTTGAATTTAATCTAAAGGTTTGATTAGATTTAAGGTAAATATTTTGGTCAGAATACTTCATACTCGATGCCAACTGCCTCCAACTGAGTTCCATTAGGAAGCATATGTTGCTGTTGTTCCCTAAGTTGTGTCTGACTCTTTGCCACCCCATGCACTGCTGCACACAAGGCTCACCTGTCCTTCATTAACTCCTGGAGTTCAGATTCATGTCCATTGGGTCGATGATGCCATCTAACCATCTCATCCTCTACTGTCCCCTTCTCTTTTTGCCTTCAAGTATATGAGTTCTAGTTATTTAACAACATTTAAAAAAATATTTATTTGGCTGCGTTAGGTCTTTGCTGCTACACGAGGGCTTTCTAGTTGTGGCGTGCAGGCTTAAAAGAACATGGGCTTAGTTGTCCTGTGGTACATGGGATGTAAGTTCCCTGCCCAGGGATCAAACCCACATCCCCTGTACTAGAAGATGGATTCTTAACCACTGGACCACTAAGAGAGTGCCCTAACAACATTTTAAATAATTTATTTATTTTAGATTTTTAATAGGACATTTTCAGCGTCATGAGGACCATGCAGATAAGCAGCGAACTGACACACAAGTATGCTCAGTGCAGCCTGGCAGCAGTCACAATGGATGACGCTCTGCCCAGACCGCTACTACAGGGGAATAGAAAATAAATCACTCCCTTCCTAGGACTCAGTTTCCTTATCTTAAAATGAGCGGCAAACGAACGAGGTGGTTTTGAAGGTCTCCAGGTTACAGTGTCGTGACTCCATAACTCCATCAGGGAGGTGGGTATGCAAAGAAGAACTGTAACACTTGGAAGGTATTAAGCACTAAATCTTGGGTGAGAGAAGATGGCAGTTAGATGAGGTTGGATCATAGCTATTCCTGAGTGTGGTACCATTCTCTAAGTAAAATCTGACTAACAGGATGGCTGCTGTCAGTGGCTCTTCTAATTGTAGAGGAAAGTGCACAGCAGTTTATTTTTTATCCCCTTTTAGCAACTGTTCTTTATAGCCTCTTCTCCACAAAATCAATCAAGACCCTTTTTCGAATTGGCCTGCATCAAAAACACTAAAGCAATGTTTTTCAAGGGGCTTCCCAGGTGGCTCAGTGGTAAAGACTCTGCCTGCTCATGCAGGAGATGAGGAGACACAAGATTGAACCCTGGGTGAGGAAGATCCCCTGGAGGAGGAAATGCTAACCTGCTCCAGATTTCTTGCATGAAAAATCTCATCGACAGAGGAGCCTGGCAGACCACAGCCCATGGGATTGCAAAGAGTTGGACATATGGAGCGTATGCACACAATGCTTTTCAAAGCGCCTTCAGGTCACTGACATGGGAATCATGCAGGGTGCTTGAAAATGTTAAAACAAATTTCCAGGGTCTCCCTCTGGAGCTACTGGGTCAAAATCTCTGGGGGTGGGTCTGTGAAAATTCCATTTTAACAAGCACCTAGTGGTGTTCTTGCACATGTCACAGTTTAGCCTGTGGTCTCGGGTGGCTGGTCCAAAGTTGGGGTTGTGAAGTCGAGAGAGTGCCTAGTGGTTTGCGGCACTCTGGATTCCCCTCTGCTTCTCCCTCTTGCAGTGCACCGAGCAGCCCTCGCCTGTGGCAGTGAGTTCTTTGGGGCCATGCTCCTGAGTGGGATGAGGGAATCCCAGGGCACAGAGGTGTCTCTGCACACTGTCTCTGCCCAGGACCTGCGACTCCTCGTCTCTTTTGCCTACTCTGGAGTTGTGCGGGCAAAGTGGCCAGGACTACTGAGAGCTGCCCAGGCTGCTCTGCAGTACCAGAGCTCCTCCTGCCTGGCCCTGTGCCAGAAAGCCTTGGCACGAGGCCTCAGCCCTGCCCGTTGCCTGGCCCTGATCCCCATGGCAGAAGCCCCAGGATTTGAGAGGCTCTGGAGCAAAGCCCGTCACTACCTCCTCACCCACCTGCCCGCTGTGGCTTTGTGCTCCACTTTCCCTACTTTACCGGCAGCCTGCCTGGCCGAGCTCCTGGACAGTGATGAGCTACACTTGCAGGAGGAGTTCGAGGCCTTTGTGGCTGCACGGCGTTGGCTAGCTGCCAACCCTGACACCCAGGAGTCAGATGCCAAGGCCCTGCTTCGATGCGTCCGCTTTGGCCGTATGTCCACCAGGGAGCTGCGGAGGGTAAGGGCGGCGGGGCTGCCTCCACCCTTGAGCCCCGACTTGCTGCATCAGCTGATGGTGGAGGCTGAGGTTCCAGGACAAGAGAGACGGAGGGAGCCTGACCAAGCCCTGGTGGTGATTGGCGGGGACGGGATCAGACCAGACATGGCCGCCAGACAGCCATCCCGAGGAGTGTGGTGGGCCCGGGCCTTTCGCTGTGGCATAGGACTCGTTCGAACTGTGGAGTGGGGGCGGCTGCCTGCCCTGCCTGCCCCCGGGCGCTTCCGGCACGGGGCTGCGAGCCTAGCAGGAAGTGTGCTCTACGTGTGTGGGGGACAGGATTTCTACAGCCACTCTAACACCCTGGCTTCGACTCTCAGGTATGGATGGGCTCCAGAGAGTGGCAGGTCCCAAGGCGGGCAGCTGAGGGAGTTTGTGGGCCAGCCAACAGCAGACTCCCAGGGTCACTCTTCCCATCTTTTGTCCCACTGTCTCCAGGTGGGACCCCAGTCAAGAGGACTGGGAAGAGATGGCACCTTTGTGCCAGCCTCGGAGCCTTTTCCCTCTTGTGGCACTGGATGGACTGCTTTATGCCCTAGGTGGACGAGACAGTGGTATTGCCCTCAAGTCTGTGGAGACTTATAATCCTGAGCTCAATGTCTGGAGGTGAGCATGGAAGGGGGTGTTTCAGGTATCAGGGTTCTTGGCAGAGGAGAGCCGAAGACGACTGATGCCTGATCACGTGCTCTCTTCTCCACAGGCCAGCGCCTCCTCTTCCAGCACCATGTTTTGCCCATGCAGCTGCTGTTTTGGAGGGCCAGCTGTATGTGAGCGGTGGCTGCAGCGAGACCGGCCAGTACCAGGCCTCGCTGCTGCACTACGACCCCAAACTTGAGAAGCCGGGGACACTTCTGAGCCCTATGGGGGTGCCTCGGGCTGGCCATGTCATGGCTGCTCTGGGTGGGAGGCTGTATGTAGCAGGTGGGCTAGGTCAGACTGGGGACCTGCTGAGCTTAGAGGCCTATGATCCAAATACTGGTAGCTGGACTCACCTGACCCCCCTGCCCTCCCCCCACGTTGGGGCTGCAGGAGCTGTGCTGCAGGGGGAGTTGCTGGTTCTGGGGGGCTATAGCCACCGTACTTATGCCCCCTCCCATCTTATCCATGCCTATTGTCCTGGCCTGGGCCGATGGCTGTGCCTGGGAACTCTGCCTAGGCCTCGGGCTGAGATGCCTGCCTGTATCCTGACACTGCCTGCTGTGCAGCACATGGCTTTGGTTCCCACACGGCATCAAACTAAACCTGCTGGGTGAGAGGGAAGCAGTGGTGGATGGAGGAGGAAGGGATAAGAGAGGATAGAGATGGTGAGTGCAGGGAGAAAGAGAAGGCTTTGTTCATCACAGCATTTCATTCTAGCGCAGTGCTTTACAATTCACAAACTGCTTTTGTATATATGATCTGCATTGAGGAAAAGCTGGTTCTGGAATTCCTAGGGAGAGTATGGGGGAAGGAGAGGCAGTTGAATATCTAGGTAAGGAGATGAGAGCTAGGGGCAACTCTACAAGGTTTGGGGACCCTGGCTTGATTCTTGGTGGGGAAAGTGCATCTAAGAAGACAGTCATGAAGCATAAGTAGCAAAGGTGTAGGGGCCATGAGAGAACAGTCAGGAAAATTATGATTCTGACCAATGGATGAAGGAGAAAAATGAGGAAAGGTCATCTGTGAAAAGAGTTGAGGAGTATGTCGGGAGGATTGTAACTGCTGCTTCTTTTTACTCTCCAATTCCTGGGACACCCAAACCCTCTTGATGATGTTCTTTCTCAGGTAGCTGCTAGACCCAGTCTAGTGTTTCCTCAGCCACACACCAAAGGCTGCCCCTAAGAGCCTCTTGGATTTCCATCTGAGGACAAATTTCCCTCTGGACCCGGCATAGTGCAGGGGCCTGAGATGCCGGGGTGACCAGGCAGGAAAGCTACAGGTGGGGAAGATGAGGAGAAAGAGGGAAGTGTCCATGTGGAAAGGGAGGAAGGATTTGAGGGCGTGGGGTGGGAGAAGGCAGGAGCTGACTGGCTTCTTTCCTCCCCTTTGGGATGAATCGAGGGATCAGGAGGGAAAAACGGTACAGTTGTGGTCCTAAGTTGTGAGAGGAAGTGGCAGAGAAGAGAGAGGCAGAGAAGACTCAGAAAAGTGGTTTCTTTTTCCACTTCTCTGTTCCTTTCTTCCAGAGTGTTTTGAATCCATTTCCCTTTTTCCTGGCCAGGGAAAGCTGAGTCAGACGTTTCCTCTCTCTCTTCCTCCACCCTGCTTTTCCATCCCCTTTCCCCTTCTCTTCCATCTTTCCCCCTCTCTCTCTCTCACAGTTAGTAATTATCTACTGTCTGCCAGGTACACTGTGAGGCACTAAGGACCCCAAGGTCAGGGATTTTGACCAGAACACAGACTTGTAAACAAATGCAAGTTTTAAAGTGGACTTAGAGGTATGGAAACTTGCCTCATAGCTCTCACAAGAGCCTCACACGTCACATGCCTCACAGCTGAAGGTAGGAAAGCCCAGAGGACAGAAGAGAACTCTGTCCAGGGAAGCCTTCTTTGAGGGAAAGCATAATTCATGGGTATAGACTGAACTGGATCTTGAAGGTTCCCTGGAAACTCACCAGTCTGAGAAGGAGGGAGGCATTGCAGCTAGAAGAAAGAAGCAAATGGGGTGCATGGTGCCCTGTGTCTCCACAGCAAAGGGGAAATCAGTATTCCAGGGGTTCTTCAGGGAATTCTGCTGCTATTCCAGCCTACTCTCTTCCCTGAAAGCTTCCTGAAGACAGGGGCCTTCAGTTAACAATTGTGTGTTACCTTCCTCCGCAGCTCTCCTACATCTTTCCCGTCTGGTGTTTCCACTTCTGACCCCTGAGCAGCTTAGGGCAAAGGAGGGCCAGTTCTTTGTACAGGTCAAGTTTCTCTTACCACTGCTTATTAAGATTCTCACTCTGCTAAGGTCAAAATGAGGGAGCCTCCCTTGCTTCTTTCTTCATCCTGACATGTTTTTGTTTGTTTTGAGATTTCATTATTTTGCTAAGGGTTTTTTTTTTTTCTATATCTCTGTTTAGGAACATAGTTGAAAATGAGGAGGGGTAAGTAGGATATATAAGAGAACAGAGAAGAAAGATTGAAGAGGACAGGGAAGAAGGAAATTGGAAGCACTGAGAAACTACAAGGATTGAATCTTTAGGGTGAACTTCTGTGATCAAGTTCTTGGTGCTTTGTATGCAAAGACAGACTTAAATAAAGGTTTCACCATGACTGAATCATTCTAGTCTGTGTTTTTCCATTTAAGAAAAAAAACATTCCATATCCCTTGTAATTTGGTTTTTGTCTCCACTGCACTACTGAAACCACCCTCCCTCATTCACTGTGATCTATTTCTCACCAAATAAAACAACCTAAGGCCATCCTCACTTTCTTTCATCTTTCTGCAGGAACTGGCTGGCTTGAAAACTGGCTTTTATCCTAAGAATTTCTCCTTCCCTGTCTCCAGAGATGGTGCACTCTCCTATTCTTATTTCTCCAATCCAAAGAGTCTGCAGAAAGTCAAATCATGGTGTCCAAGAGGGTATGGTGCCATCTTGGCTCCGAGGTGGAGCCAATAACCAAGAGTCCAAAAGTATGTAGATGGAGGGAGGTGGTTGCAGAAGGCTCTATCCTTAGGCTTTTTAAATTTCTAATTATTTATTTTGTTTTTGGCTGTGTTGGGTCTTCATTGCCTTTTGAAGGCTTTCCCTAGCTGCAGTGTGCAGGCTTCTCACTGCACAGGCTCTAGGTGCCCGGGCCTCAGTAGTTGCAGCAGTTAGTGTTGTGATGCAGGGGCTAGTTGTTCTGAGACATGTGGAATCTTCCCGCACCAGGGATTGAACCCGTGCTCTCTGCCTTGGCAGGCGGATTCTTACCTACTGCACCACCAGGGAAGTCCACTAGCCTTAGTTTTGAAACTGTGGTTGGAATGATAAGAAAGGAAGAGGTTTCTGATGTGAAGCGGAACCCTGGCCAATGGTCCACTCTTCAGTGAGAGGGCCCTGAATTAAGCCAGGCAACAAGTTGGGGTCTTGGGCAAGTGCACTGAGATTCAGGGCAATATTTCGCCCCTAGAAGGGAAGTGGAGTGAGAATCAGGAATCAGGACAGAAATCATTCCTATAGAGTGGGCAATCATGGCAATCCAGGAATTAGGTGACAGTGTGGTGAATTCCTAGAGGTGTAGGATTCTTATTTTGGTGAATCAGATGATGAGCAAAAGTGTATATCCTCCCCTACTAGCTGCCTCCACAGTCTTCCTTTGTGGATGAGGGTGGAATTTGCACACTTGTTCTCACCTTTTCCAGGTTGACTCAGAAACTGGATAGGACTAGGAGGTGTGCAGTTTCAGTACTGATAAGTCTTTTAGACTATAAGAGTCTCCTATGCCTAATTCATGGACAGAGGAGCCTGGTGGGTGACAGTCCATGGGATTGCAAAAAGTTGGACTCGACTGAGTGACTAACACACATACACACCTAATTCTGGGTTGTCCATGTTCCTCTCTTACCTTGCTTCATGCTGCTCTTCAGAAAGCTCACTTCCCCTCTATCCTAGGCCTTAATGACTCAGTTGGGTTCTACTTGAATTTTTTTGTTTTTTAGCAGCCCTCACCTCCACTTGGATTTATCACTGTCATCAGTTCGGACTCATCATGCTTTGTTGGTGCTATCATTTTTCCCAGACACAAAGCTTTGTCATCACCTTGAGCTTGTTCTCCTCCTATCTTATTTTTCACTCGACTCATCGTGGAATTCTTTACTACTGAAACAGAAACATTACTGATTCCTTCTCCAAATATTTTCCCTGTCAAATATACTACATAGTTTGTGTCCTGGACATCTGGATATCTGATAGCAGAGAAGTTTAAAAAATAAATGAAAGATATACACAAAAGAGTAAAAATCACATACAAATCCTACTGCAGGGAACTCCCTGGCAGTTCAGTGGTTAGGACTTGGCCCTTTCACTGCTGTGGGTCAGTGTTCAATCCCTGATTGGGGAACTAAGATCCCACAAGCCCTCTGGTGCATTAAAAACAAATATCCTCCTGCAAAACTAAGTGCCATTATTTGTCTAGACTGACAGTCCAGAATATAGAAGCAACAATGTCCAACTCTAAAGAGTGAAAAGCTACATAGAAAGATTGTTCAGTAGAATGTGGAATGAAGAGATTTTTGGAGAGAGTGTAATTCAAACCCTCCTTTATACAGTGTAAGAAGCCAAGGCAAGTGGCACAGTCTGGATAATGAAGAGGAACATTTTCAATGAGAACAGTCTCCAAGTGACATACCTATAACATTGGGACCTGGAGACTGGCTGGGACAAGCATCATAGGTTAGGTTTATATGCAGGACAGTCATAATTACTCTGTTAGGGCCATGGATTACATTCCAGACGAGATCGGGCGCGTTCAGGGTGGTATGGCCGTAGACATGGACTACATTCCAAATCTGAGCTAACTCTTGGGATCAAAGGATCATAGGTGGAAAAGTGTGAATTTATCACAACTCCTGCTAATACAACTACAAAAAAAAATACATACATACATATGTATACATATGCATATATGCATGCATGAATACACGTGTATGTCATTAGTGATGAGATTATTGTCTTTTATAGTCTTTATTTCCTCTGAGAGATAGACGTTTATAGATGATTCAAAATACAATCATCTTTATTTCTAATCAGAACAGTGAAAAAAGTACAGCTTGAGAGTGAACTGAATTAGAAGTAGTAACTTGAGCTCAAGCTCCAAATCAATAGCTGCTTTGGTAATCATGAGTAGATCCCTTAATCATTTTGAATGCCAGGATCTTAATCCATAAAATGGGGATAACACCTATATATGAACTTCATAGAGTTATTATAGTCATGAGCCACAGAACTTGGGATAGTCCTAAGGACCTCTACGTACATTTTGAAAAGAATTTAGCTGACAGTTTGTAAATTAAGTTTCCAGGCTACATCGTTTTAGATTAGTGAGCTAGATGATGCCAAAAAAGGGGGCCAGTGTGCTGCAGCACCCCTAAGACCATGAGTGCCATACAGAGGGTTACAGGTTTATTCTCAGCTAATGCAGACTAACATTGCTCCTGAGATAGGGATATGGATTCATCTGGACTCCAGCTGAGGGTAAGGCACTTAGGGGGCTCAAGGTCTTCTAGTTATATATCAGTTTGACTCCTCAGCAGACAGGTAGTCTGAGCCCCAATGCATTACATACTTTTCAGACAACTTACTGATGAAAATCAACTCTCTCATAACAGAGAAAGAACTAGTTTAAGTGTTTGCTATGTGCCAGGCAGTGTGTTAAGTGCTTTACATGCATTATCTCATTTAAATGCCAATAAACCCATAAAAAGTTGATGCTATTATTACCCTCATTTTACAGATAGAGAAACTGAAACTCAGAGGAATGAATTTATGCACCCAAGGTCATAGAGTTTATAAATGCTGAGCATTATTTAAACACAAATAGAAGGACTTCTGAGACTGCTTTCTTTATCATACCACATCTCCAGTGTAGATTCACCTCCATGGATGAAACTTATTGATGAAATTCTTACTTGGACTCTAAAAGTGGAAGTAGTTAAAGGTTATCAATATCTTCTAGCAGTCTATAATGGAAAAGAATCTGGCAAAATTCCCTGGCAGTCCAGTGGTTAGGACTCAGCACTTTTGCTGCTGTGGCCTAGGTTCCATCCCTGGTTGATACCAAGTGCTCCCAAATAGGTGTTTTTTCATAAACCACTTGTCCAGTGCAATTCTTTGAAGCAGGCAGTGGTTAGACTGAATAAAGGCTTCCCTGGTGGCTAGCCATAAAGAATCTGCCCACAATGCAGGACAGGCAGCTTCTATTTCTGGGTGGGGAAGATCTCCTGGATAAGGAAATGGCAACCCATCCCAGTATTCTTGCTTGGGAAGTCCCATGTACGGAGGAGCCTGGCAGGCTACAGTCAGTGGGATCCAAAAGAGTCAGACACAACTGAATGACTGAGCATACACACACAAAATTAGGCTCTAATGCTATTTTAAATATAAACATAAGGCATTTTATGCATAGTTTAACATACACTAGAATTTCTAGGAATGCCACTATCATGAACATCGTGGGATGACTATACCTTGTTTCGTTCAAAATTTGCTGAAAATTATTTTGGAAAATCATGCCACATTAGCAATTCTGTTTGTGATATCTGAATCACCATTGAACATCCTCGTATCATGCTGCATCTGTAACTATTAAATTCAAGGTGGTTCTATGGAGAGATGTATACATCTAAGTATCTCATTGTGTCTTCCTGTCGTGTCCAACTACTTACATATATAAATACATAGTATTTTATAATAAATTACCTTCTGTCTACTGTTCTTTTATATCTCTTTAGAGATTTCATAAATTTTTGGACTGTGTATCTAGCTAAAATACACTATTTATAATTTGTAGCTTAGGCTCAAACAGGGAATATCAAAATATTTCTTATAAAAAGAGTGTTGGGACTAATGGGATAGGTGGTAAAAGAGGCAACTAAGGAAGCTAGGTGGGATCTGGGTGCCCTCAATTCTGAGATGAAGCTCAGTTGTCCCTGAGAATGCAAAATACCCTCCCAGGCTTGTATGCATGCTCAGTTGTGCCCCACTCTTTCAAGACCATAAACTGTAGCCCACCAGGCTCCTCTGTCCATGGAATTTCCTGGGAAAGAATACTGGAGCGGGTTGCTACTTTCTCCTCTAAGGGATATTCCCCACCTGGGGACTGAACCCCTCTCTCCTGTTTGGCAGGTGGACTCTTTACTACCGAGCAACTTGGGAGGCCCACTCCCCACCCTTAGGAAAAGTGAAGGTTAGTCACTCAGTCGTGTCTGACTCTTTGTGACCCCATGGATTGTAGCCCACCAAGCTCCTCTGTCCATGGAATTCTCCAGGCAAGAATTCTGGAGTGGGTTGCCAGTTCCTTCTCCAGGCGTCTTCCCAACCCAGGGATCAAACCCAGGTCACTCGCATTGCAGGCAGACTCTTTACCGACTGAGCCACCAGGGAAGCTTACCCTTAGGAAAGGGTTATTTTATTGGAGGCAGATAATCATAATCTGTTTTACACGAGGTAAGCATGTTTCTCCTGCTGGAAGCTGTTTGGCCCTGCCCTTTATGAAATAGCACTAGCATTACCATCGTAAAGGTCACTTGTCTCTTTCCTGAGCCTGGTCCCACCTTTTGAGAAACAGTTCTGCATTAGCCATTCAGAATGGCTCCAAAAAATTCTTTGTAATCCAGGGACGTCTCCCAGATGGACACAGGCATGCTCTTAGTTCACTCAGCTTTGATCATTTGATATTTACATCCAGTTACAGGCCATTGCTTTAGACCTTTCCTTTCCTTTTATTTCTATTTTTACCAAGTAACTTGCGCCTTAATTAACAGTCCCACTATATTTGATACCAGAACGAAATGCGTCCAGATCTGCAGCGAACATGCCAAATCTTTTCCAAGAAATGGTGTTGGAAGAGATAACAAAAGAGGAAATTTCGCCAAAGAAGAGAATTTGGTAGCAGGGGAAACCTGAGGGACAGGAGAAGAGAGTGTGAGGAAGGGGAAAAGAAGGTGTGGCTTGAGAGGGGCACTAACCGCAGGCAGCAGAAAAAGCTTGCTCTACCCTGGCCGTGAGCCGCTCCTCTCTCCGCCCCGCGGGCCGCGCCTAGTCCTGCACAGTCTCCGCCCTCTCCCCGCCCGGCTCCGCCTCCGGTCTCCACTCTTCCGACCAGCGGAGCCCAGAGCCGGATCCTATTCCTGCAGCCCGGAACCGAACGTCCCGTGTGGCAGCTAGCTGTTCCAGGCCTGGGTGTCTCCCGGGAGCATCGAGCGCCGGCAGCACCGGCCCCGGCCTGGATCTCGGCCGCCGAGGCCAGCGGGAAGGGCGTAGCACAGCCAGGTAGTGACCTCCCCGGACGCGGCAGGGCGGGCGCCGACTGGGGTGCCTCGGCCGGGCTCCTTGGACAGCTCTGGGAGCGGAGGTGGAGTGTGAAAGAGGGAGCGAGAAGGCTGAAGGAGCGGGTGGGCCCGGGGGTGTAAAGGGCACTGGAGGAGGGAGGAAGAGGCCAAATGAGAAGGGGTCCTCTTCCTTGTTCTGTATGCTCCTTGGAAGGGAACCCGCTCTGTGTTTAAGCAGGGTAGAGTGTCACACAGTCAATTTAAAAGGATGGTGGCTATTAACGTGCTTCTTAGGTGGTGCCAGTGGTGAAAAATCCGCCTGCCAACGCAGGGGACATAAGAGATGCCAGTTCCATCCTTGGGTTGGGCCGATCCCTTGGAGGAGGGCATGGCAACCCATTCCAGTATTCTTGCTTGGAGAATCCCTTGGACAGAGGAGCCTGGTGAGTCCATAGAGTCACAAAGAATCCGAAAAGACTGAAACAACTTAGCATGCGCGTCTAAAGTATGATTCTCTTTATTGCTGTTTATGCCAAAGCCTTTGACTGTGTGGATCACAATAAACTGTGGAAAATTCTGAAAGAGATGGGAATACCAGACCACCTGACCTGCCTCTTGAGAAACCTGTATGCAGGTCAGGAAGCAACAGTTAGAACTGGACAAGGAACAACAGACTGGTTCCAAATAGGAAAAGGAATACGTCAACGCTGTATATTGTCACCCAGCTTATTTAACTTATATGTAGAGTACATCATGAGAAACACTGGGCTGGAAGAAGCCCAAGCTGGAATCAAGATTGCCGGGAGAAATATCAATAACTTCAGATATGCAGATGACACCATCCTTATGGCAGAAAGTGAAGCAGAACAAAAGCACCTCTTGCTAAAAGTGAAAGGAGAGTGAAAAAGTTGGCTTACAGCTCAACATTCAGAAAACTAAGATCATGGCATCCGGTCGCATCACTTCATGGCAAATAGTTGGGGAAACTGGAAACAGTGGCTGACTTTACTTTTTTGGGCTCCAAAATCACGGCAGATGGTGACTGCAACCATGAAATGAAAAGATGCTTACTCCTTGGAAGGAAAGTTATGACCAACCTAGACTGCATATTAAAAAGCAGAGACATTACTTTGTCAACAAAGGTCCATCTAGTCAAAGCTATGGTTTTTCCAGAAGTCATGTATGGATGTGAGAGTTGAACTATAAAGAAAGCTGAGCGCCGAAGAATTGATGTTTTTGGACTGTGGTGTTGGAGAAGACTCTTGAGAGTCCCTTGGACTGCAAGGAGATCCAACCAGTTCATCCTAAAGGAGATCAGTCCTGAGTGTTCATTGGAAGGACTGATGTTGAAGCTGAAACTCCAGTACTCTGGCTACCTGATGCAAACTGACTCATTTGAAAAGACCCTGATACTTTTGATTGAAGGCAGGAGGAGAAGAGGATGACTGAGGATGAGATTGTTGGATGGCATCACTGACTCAATGGACATGGGTTTGGGTAAACTCCGGGAGTTGGTGATGGACAGGGAAGCCTGGCGTCCTGCAATCCATGGGGTCACAAAGAGTCAGACATGACTGAGTGACTGAACTGAACTGAATCGCTCTTTGTGACCCCATGTACTATAGCCTGCCAGGCTCCTCTGTCCATGGGATTTCCTAGGCAAGAATACTGGATTGGGTTGCCATTTCCTTCCCAAGGGGATCTTCCCTACCCTGGGATCAAACCTTTGTCTCCAGCATTGTCAGGTGAATTCCTTACCACCGAGCCACCTGGGAAGCCCCCAAATTATAATCCAATGACTTGATGAATTCTGCTTCACAATGATAGAAAGTGCTGACATCAAACAATCAAAGAAGGATATTCTTTGTATAAAACAAAAGAAAAAGGGAGTGGTGGTGGATATGGGAGAAGGAGGAGTATAGACCTTACTTGTTCTTATATATGTATAGAAAGTTTCTGAAACTCTTCATAGAAAACTTAGCAGTTGCTTGTCCCTGGAATTCAAGATGGGGATTTTTACTTTTCATTTGTAGGTCAGTTGAATCTCTTTCACGAACACCAGGGTGAGAAAAACATGAAACTGTACTTTTTTCTAACTTTATTATGGGACTTCTTTTTAAAATCTTAAGTCTGTTCTGAGATTCGTCACTCCTTTTGCTGGGGGCTTATATAGCACAAAGACATGAGGGAAATGTACAAAGCATACAGGCTGTCATTCTTTTTTTGTTGTTAAATTTTTTTAAATTGAAGTCTAGTTGATTTACAGTGTTGTGCCAATCTCTGCTTTAAAGCAAAGTGAGTCAGTTATATACATATATACATTCTTTTAAAATATTCTTTTCAATTGTGGTTTTCCCAGTAGAATACAGTTCCCTTTTCTACATATTAGGACCTTGTTTGTCCATTTTAAATGTAATAGTTTGCATCTGCCAACCCCAGTAGCTTGCATGTACCAATCCCAGTCCATCCCTCTGCCTCCCTTCCTTCCGCTTGGCAACCACAAATCTGTTGTTTATGTCTATGAGTCAGTTCCTATTTTGTAGATAGGTTTATTTGTGCCGTATCTTAGATTCCATGTATTAGTGATTTAATATGGTATTTGTCTTTCTCTTTCTGACTTACCTCACTTAGTATGATGATCTTTAGTTACATCCCTGTTGCTTCAAGTCAGGCCATCATCTTTTTTGTAAATTAGTTACTTTTTGGCTGTGCTGGGTCTTCATTACTTTATGAGGGATTTCTCTATTTGTGGTGAGTGGGCGTTCTCATTGTGGTAGTTTCTCTTGCTGCGAGCACGGGCTCCAGGGCTCTCGGCCTTCAGTAGTTGTGGCGTGTGGTCTCAGTCGTTGCGGCTCCTGGACTCTAGAGCCCAGGCTCAACTGGTGTGGTACACAGGCTTAGCTGCTCCTTGGCAGGTGGAATCTTCTCTGACCGGGGATTGAACCTGTGTTTCCTGCATCGGTAGGCAGATTCTTTACCACTGAGCCACCAGGCCCATCCAGGCCATTATTCTTCATTCCATTTGCCCACACTGATGTCCAGGGAAATATCCATTGTCCTTTCTGGTTCTGGATTGTCAGTCCAAGTCTTCTTGGAAGTAGTCTACATTTTAGTCCATAAACTCTTACATATTAAGGATTAAGTGACTGACTTAATCCTAACAATATACTTTTTCCTAAAATACTTAAATGTAGATAGGAGATAAGCATTTGTCCAAATAAGAGAGTATATACATTCTTAATAATATTAATTCAAGCATTTTGTCAGATGGAAGTTCTTAATTTGTAGTTAATGGAGATTCTAGGAGATCCATGGGTGGACTTCCTGAAAATTGAATGCAAACTAGTATATCCTCATGTGAAAAAGCTCCATAACTTTCACCAGACTTTCAAAAACTTCTGAATCCCATGGACTAGACACTTTTCTAACAATGGTGAACAAGGCTGAAGTGTCTTTGTCCTCAGGAACATATAGGCTGGGGGGGATGAAAGACAAATGAACAGACAATTACAATACAAAGATGTGTTCTCTGCTTGAGGAAGTACAGTGTGGGAACCTAGGAGGACCGCCTATACCAGGCTGGGGGCTGGTTTTCACCTGAGGCTCCTTGGAGGCACTGACTATTAAACTGAGGCCTTCAGAGTAAGAAGGAAGTAGAATTTGGCCTAATCAAGAAGGGGTTTGGGGAGAGGGGCTGTCTTAGTAGAAGGATGAGTGTTCCAGGCCTCTGCCTGTGCAAAGATCCAGAGTCAAGAGATACCTCAGCAATTCATAAGCTGAAAAGAGTTTGTATGGTTCAAGCGTAAAATTAGATGGGAGTAGCAGGGAAAAGTGAGACTGGGAGATTAGAAGCTAGGTTATGTGTGTGATGCTGGGCATACAGAGGTGAACAAGACAAAGGAGCCCTGACTCTCAGGGAGTTTTATTTTATTAAGGAGAAATTGTGAACAAGTAGGCAGATAACCTAACAAGATAAATTTTTATCTTGATGAAGTGAAGTGATGCAGTAAATGGTGGCTGGTGTATGTATTGCTGCTGCTGCTGCTAAGTCGCTTCAGTCGTGTCCGGCTCTGTGTGACCCCAGAGACGGCAGTCCACCAGGCTCCTCTGTCCCTGGGATTCTCCAGGCAAGAACACTGGAGTGGGTTGCCATTTCCTTCTCCAATGTGTGAAAGTGAAAATTGAAAGTGAAGTTGCTCAGTCGTGTCCGACGTTGTGACCCCATGAACTGTAGCTTACCAGGCTCCTCCATCCATGGGATTTCCCAGGCAAGAGTACTGGAGTGGGATGCCATTGCCTTTTCCTTAGAAAAGAACTCTAAGGAGTATCAATATTCAAGGAGTGGCAGAGGAAGAACCCCCAAGAGGTGTGGTCAGGGTTTTAAGAGGAAAACCAGGATGGCACCATGGAAGCCAAAGGGAGAGTTTCAGTGAGAGAGTGATCACAGTGTCATAGTCTACTTGAGAGGTAAAGTAAATAAGGGCCAAGATATGTGTATTCTTGCAGTAACCAGAATTTCATTAGTTACCTAAGAGGACAGCCTTGGAGAACTAGTGGGGACAGAATCCTATTTAGTTGGTTAAAGAGTAAGAGGCAAGAAGTTGACAGAGTATGTTTTTTCCCTGCTTAAAATTGCTTTAATTTTTTCCTAATATATATATTTTATTGAAGTATAGTTGACTTAACAATGTTTCAGGTGCTCAGCAAGGTGATTCAGTTATACATATATACATATATTATTTTTCAGATTATTTTCCATTATAGGTTATTACAAGATATTAGCTATAGTTCCCTGTGCTATGCTTTGCTTGTTTGTATCTATGTTTTTTTTAAAAATTAGAATCCTAGCATTCTATTCATACTGAGTCAAACAAGTAGAATCAAAATGTCATAATTTTTTTAGCTAGGCAAAAATTCATAAGTTTTCCAAAATATATATTATGTATACTATATATATATATATCTATACAAAGGCTTTTCTACTATGCTTGATAAAAACTTGAGAAAGAACATTAAAAACATAAAAAAAAAGAAGAGACAGAGAAATTGGAAAACATAAACTAAATGAAATGGGAGCACTGAACATGAAATAGAAAAAGTGAAACTAGATTAAAGTGAAAGATCATCATATAGTCTGTTTTTTAAACATGGTTGCTCATTAAAAACACATCTGGAGTTTTGGAGAAAAAAAGCAGTAGAGGTGGTGAGTATTGATACCTGATCAAGATGTTTGTTTTTCTTTCACCAAGAATCCAGTCCAGATGACGTATGGCCCCTGTGCTAAGTTGGGATCATACCGATAGCTCTAGAGTTTTCCTTACCCCTTCATGTGAAGACATGTTCTTTTCCTCTCAAGCTCTTGCTTTTTTTTTTTTTTTTTTTTTAGACTTCCTTACCCTTAAACTTCTGCCTTATCTTTTCCCTACTCCTCCTCCTTAGAATACTCCCTGTATACTCTGGATTGAATGCTCCCTGACTACATCCTTGGAATGAACCCAGTCCTAGAAAAACAAATATTGTTCTCTGCCTTCCGGTCACTGGCATTACCAGGACGACTATGGGGAAGATTTAGTCCCAGTACATGTGCATTCCCACTACAGCCAGCTACTTACTCACCATCTGTCTTTCTCTCCTTCTAGGTATATACAGGTTGGGCCCCAGTCATGGAGAAATTCCATGGGTGTGTGTCTACCCATATGGACATCCTTTCATTGAAGAACCGGTGCCTGGCCACCCTTCCTGACCCGAAGATGTTGGAGAAACCACCTGGGCATGTGTCTGCCCACTCAGACGTCCTCTCCTTGGAGAACCGGAGCCTGTCCACCCTTCCTGACCTGAAGACCTTGGAGAAACCACCTGGGCATGTGTCTGCCCACTCAGACGTCCTCTCCTTGGAGAACCAGAGCCTGTCCACCCTTCCTGACCTGAAGACCTTGGAGAAACCATCTGGGCATGTGTCTGCCCACTCAGACGTCCTCTCCTTGGAGAACCGGTGCCTGGCCACACTCACCATTTTAAAGAGCACTGTGTCTGTCAGCCCTTTGCTCCAGAATCTCCAGATATCTCACTTGGCGCAAGCTGACCTGTGCAGCCTGAACAGCAGCAACCACCGGCTCTCTGAGCCTTCAGCCTCAAGGGCTCAGTGCCTCTCTGAGGGACTGGGCCTTTTGACCTGCCCCAGGGTCTCGAAAACCATCTCTGCCTCAGAGAGAGTTCAGGAAGCAGTTCTGGTAATGGCGCCAGGCAGTTGTCTTCACTGCAGCCATATGTGTTAGATGCTCTATTCACTAGCTTTCAGTGCCACGGTGTCCCTCTGTTCTGCGTCTGTGTACCCTCTCTCCTCAGAGTCTCTTCCTGAGGTGCCCTTTACCCAAAGGCTGTCTTCATCAGCATCATTACTGTTACTGCATATATAGTTCAGAGATTCTGAACAATAGAGCAAAGGTAGATTTTGTTCTTAGAAAGCCTCTGCTTGGGAGAAGAGCTGGCATTGTATTGCAGTAGCAGAGTCAGTCAGGTGCTTTTGAGATCTTACAAGGCAGAGACACAACTGTAATATCCTGGACTACCTCACTGTGTGTGCATGTGCAAACACACGTCCACTTACACATCTATATAAGCACCTTTGGTATACAGGTCAGGATTGATAGACAGACACACATTCCTTCTATGGAGACTTGAGATTTGGACTGAGGGAAAGGTGAACCAGCCTTCCCCCCTCTCTGCCTGTTATTACAAGCCACTCAACCCTGGGCAAGACTCTTAACCCTTTGAAGCTCTAATTTCCTCACCTTTAAGATGAAGTCAGTGAAAGTCCACCTCATAGGGGCATTGTCAGGATTACAGCTACTGCCACCTTACATTTATTTAGGGCTTTGCAATTTGCAAAGAGTCATATATACATCCCATTTAATCTTCTAACAGCCCCATCAGGTAGGTGGCAGACAATGAGGAAGCTGAGGCTCAGAGAGTAAGATCACTGTTGCTGGGGGATTAATCTGGGACTTGGTCTTTTTTTTTCTAACTCCATAATACCTTAATAGCAATTAGAAGATGTGTTGTGAGGGGCCCTAGACTTCTAGGCTATGACATCAATAAGAAGATGAAAGCAGATCATGAGTCATCTGAGCAAACACTCAGAATGTTGACTTGGGAAAGGGTGTGTGTGTGCGCCAGTGTGTCTCACTCCATCAGACAGGACAGGTCCATGCTGGGGTGTGAAGGGAGAGGAATTTACATGCTAGAAGGTAGAGGAGGACTTCTTCCTAGCCCTGGATGTTGCTTACAGCTGTCTGTCTGTTTGAGGGGCTGCCTGTGTGTGCTGGGATTAACTGCCACTATCCCCAGGGCCGATGGTCATCTTCAGGAGAGAAAAAGCCAGAAGAGAAGGAATGGGCAGAGGCTCAAATGCCTGTTTATAGCCTAAGCTTGGGAGAGGAGGAGGAGGTGGAGGAGCTGGCCCTGAAGCTCTCCCCTGGGGACTCTGAATCTCATCCTGAGCCTACTGAACAGGTCCTTCAAGAAGTGAAGGTAAAAGTTCTGGAGCTGGGAGAGGTTGGTAGTGGTATGGGGAGGGCATGGGGAAGGTGAGAAGAATGGTCACCAAAGGCTGATCCAGATCCCCTCTATGGAAAGAAGGGGCAGGAGCTCTGGTGTTTCACTTGCTAATCCTCTTTTCAGACCTCTTAGCCAGACAAACATCGTCCTGAATCTGGGTTCTTTCTCTCTGTCTTTGACTTTGTAAGTTGGCCTGAGTGAATGCTTAAGTTGGTTCTTCTGACCCCTTTCCTCCCTTTCTTCCCTCTTTTTCTCAATTCCCAGATGGTTCTCATGAGCTTTCTGTGTTCTTCGGTGGTGGCAAATGTAAACACAAATGTTGCAGCATATTCTACCCAGGCTTTCCTCCTTAAAGTCTGTAGCGAAGTGGCCCGCTTTGAGCCTGAATTTATCCTCAAGGTATTGTGACATGAAGGAAGGGATGGGAGTGGGAAGCTAGGAGGAAGGGAATTTGGTTATGGTGTATGAGGGGGATGGTGGGCAGCTTTGTATTAGGGGTGGGAGGAGCTTTACTTAGGAAGACAGTAGGATCTCTGGGTGAGCCTGAGGCCCAGCCCCTAGAGTTCTCTGAGGAGGAGGGAAAGAGAGGATTGAGAAAGAGCATACTAGGGTTTGTTTATTTAGTAAGTACACAGGCTAAACACACAATGCCTTGAGGGCTATACCAAAAGATATAAGGAAACTTGGATCTGGCTCTTAGGGCATGTGTGGTATTGTTAGGGAAGCAAAAGCAATCCCAGATATTATGTAAATGCAAATAGAGTAGTAGATAGCAAATGTCTCAGAAGCAGAGAAGAGGGGGAAAATATTCCCTTTAGACTTTGGAAGATGGCAGGATAAATCAGCAATTTGAAAAGTGAAAGGTCTTCCAAAGAGGGAAAGTGAAAGTGAAAGTGTTCGTCACTCAGTCATGTCCAGTCTTTGCGACCCCATGGACTGTAGCCTGCCAGGCTTCTCTGTCCATGGAATTCTCCAGGCAAGAATACTGGAGTAGGTTGCCATTCTCTTCTCCAGGGAATCCAGGGAATCCAGGGATCGAACCTGGGTCTCCTGCATTGCAGGCAGTTTCTTTACCGTCTCGACCAGCAGAGAAGCCCTCCAAAGAAGGAAAGGGTTAAAGGCCCTTACGTGGGGGTATGTAGACTTAGGAGAATACTGGTGAATAAGGGCTAGATTATGGAGCATGTAGAATGCAAGCCAAGAAGCTTGGACTT
The DNA here is from genome assembly GCA_007570785.1 of Antilocapra americana. Classification (NCBI taxonomy): domain Eukaryota; kingdom Metazoa; phylum Chordata; class Mammalia; order Artiodactyla; family Antilocapridae; genus Antilocapra; species Antilocapra americana. Next base: position 7,029,745 of record ML661889.1, on the reverse strand, counting down.
TATAGACAATATGGAGGGCTCAGAAAAGGGTTTATGCAGGCAGGTTAGATAAGGAAGTTAGTTTATGGAACGATACTATGAAGAGGTGGCTGAGAAGCCAGCACTACCTACCTTGTTCCCTAGGCATCTCTGTACGCCAGGCAGCAGCTGAATGTCCGGGATGTGGCCAACAAAGTCTTGGCCATTGCTGCCTTCCTGCCAGTCTGCCGCCCCTACCTCCGACGGTACTTCTGTGCCATCGTCCAGCTGCCTTCCGATTGGATCCAGGTAGCCAGGTTCTACCAGGTATGGCATTCTGTTTCCTGAGCTTGGATTCTCAGTTGGTTCCCTTTCCTTTGCTCACTGCATCCCTGGAGAAAATTCTCAGACACTTTGACCTACCATCTCAAGCCCAGTGCCCAGACAGGACAGTTTCTTGGAGTACCAGGCTGGGTTGCCCAACAGGGAGGGAGTGATTGAGAAGGGCTGGATGGAGTTGGAGAAAAATTGGTGTTACTCTGGGCCTTGTGTTTACAGTGAAGAGAAGGAGACTTTGAGAAGTCTGCCGACAGGTCCAGGACCACTGAGATTGTCGTTGTTGAGCTGGGGCTGGGGACTTTGTATCTTGTGCTGTCACTGAACCCCATGAAGTGGTCTCACCCCGATGGTTTTTCATTTCTCTGATAGCTCTTGTGTAGAGAACAGGAGGACTGTCTCGCGCCCCTGCCTGCCTGCCTGCGTGCTGCAATGAGGGACAAATTTTCCCAGTTTGATGAGTACCAGCTGGCTAAGTACAGCCCTCGGAAGCACCGGGCCAAGCGGCGCCCCCGACGACCACCCCGCCCTCCAGTCAGTCCCTGCCTCAACTCTGGTCATTCACAGCCTGGCCCCCTTTTCCCTAGAAAGTTGGCAGGGGGGAGGTGAGGGAACACTCTGATCCCCCCCACCCCCACCTTCTTTAAATAGCTGACATGTTTCTACCACCAGGAACAGAGGGAGTCAGAGAAATGCAGAGGAGCTGAGTAGAGCTCAGGCAGCAGAGAGCAGAGCCCGCCTCTTTCCCAGCCGCTTCCTTTATGATAGAGATGAGCTATTGAAATGGGTCTCTCTAGGGCCAGCCATCCCTTCCCTTTTCAAAACGGTTTCTCCTGTTCTTACAGAAAGAACATACATTTTTGGAGTCACAGATCTATTTGCCAAGGTTCATTTGGCCTATTCGAGATGAACAGAGGATGGTGAGTGCCTTTTTCTGGGGTTCTCAATGTACATGTACAGTCTTTTCTCAACTAATATTTAGAAGTGGAATTCCATTTGGTCTAGAAATACTAGTAGCAGGTGTAGTAAGCACATGCCACTGTCCTTGGAATTCTCAGCTGTGATTCTGGGGTTTGAGAACACTGGGAAAGGCTCCTTTTGTTTCCATTTTGCTCTCCTTCGTGTCCTTCTTTACCGACAGGTATCATGTCCAGCTGGATAAGTGAGTTAAAAAACATTATGAAATCTCCACCTTCTATAGGAATTAGCCAAATAAAAAATTTTTATTTTTTTTTTTACTTTAATAACAAATTAGGCATTAGTCTTAGTGGTTAGGGCTTCCCAGGTGGTGCTAGTAGTAAAAAACCACCTGCCAACGCAGGAGACATAAGAGATGCAGGTTCAGTCCTGGGGTTGGAAAGATCCCCTGGAGGAGGGCATGGCAACCCACTCCAGTCCTTTTGCCTGGAGAATCCCATGGACAGAGGAGCCTGGTGGGCTACGGTTGCCATAGGGTCGCCAAGGGTTGGACACGACTGAAGTGACTTAGCGTGTGCACACACACGCACTTAGTGGTTAAGACCACTTAGTGTCCAGACCACCTAGTTTTGAATCCTACCCCACCCCTACTCCTTGCTTGCTGGCTGTGCAACCCTGGTCAAATGACTTACCTTCTCTTGCCTCATTTTCCTCACGTATAAAATGAATCGGGTAATAGCAGGACCTACTTCATTGGTTTTTTTTGTGAGGACTAACTAAGTCAGTTACTGTATTTAAAGGATTTCTAACAATACCTGCATCTGAACAATGATACCATTATCATTAAAATGAGAGTATTAGGAAAATATGTTTGTATTATAAGGAAACACATCCTCAGTTGGTCCACTGGTGTTTTCATCCTATTGATATATCCCAAACTTAGCTCTTCTACCATGGAAGATTCTGAAAGCCAGCTTCTTTCATTTTTTAACTTCTCACAGCTTACATTGTGCTCCAGTTGCATGCTCCAAGTCTCAGACATTGTTCCCCAACCAGGGATTGAACCCATGCCTCCTGCAGTGGAAGCATGGAGTCTTAACCACTGGACCACCAGGGAAGCCCATCAATGATTTAAATAAGAGCTGTTTTCCCTCTCTCTCCCTCTAAGAACTGGCTATTCTCTGTTTTTTCAATCTTCATCTTGCTTTTCACAAGCCATTCATCCATTGTTAACCCTTGATAGTCCAACCTTGTGTAGATGAAGCACAGTGACCCCCAACACCTACTCAGAAGCTCCTGTCGCTGAAGAGTTTTACTCGTTAGTGCTAGTCTTTACCAAATCTAGGAGCAGGATGGTCTTGTTTTTTGTTTTCTGAAGAAAATGACCATGGTCATAGATTGAATGACCCCTGTGGGACTTGGGAATATTTCCACAGTTTGAGACAACCTACAGTTCAGTATCAGAGAAAAAGAGTGAGCAAAGGTTCACCCTGAAGAAGTTGGTACAGAGACTGCACATCCATGAGCCTGCACAGCTTGTCCAGGCCCTGCTGGGCTGCAGGTGAGAAGATACACACTCCATCTGGATAACCCCCTGACTCTTCAACACCCACAGCCCCAGTCCTTATAGTTTGAGCAGACCTGGCCTTAACCAGGACTTACTGGCTTTGACTGACTCACTGTTCCTTTCCGAGTTATTTTCAGATGGCTTTGAAATGATGTTTTTCCTTGTCTGTTCCAGATACCCTTCCAACCTACAGGCCTTTTCTCGAAGCCACCTCCCAGGGCCCTGGGATTCTAGCAGAGCCGGGAAACGCATGAAGCTCGCTCGACCAGAGACCTGGGAGCGGGAGCTGAGCCGACGGGGAAACAAGGCCGCCGTCTGGGAGGAGCTCATCGGTAGAGTAACCTTGACTGTCACTCTCCCTTCCTGTCTTCCTCACTCATGCCTCTACATTTTGGCCCCTGAAATAGAAGTTTCCATGGCGTGGTGAAGTTATTTTCACTTGGTATTTCCATCACTAGAAACAATTGGATTTAACAGGTCTGCCATTAACCACACCAAAGTGGCCAGTGGCCTCTGCTTTGAATAGCACTGACATCAAAGGTAGGTCATAATTTCAGACGTGATTAGGTGATATATTAGGTGATAGAATACAAGCCTTTATCAATACATGACAAAAGCATTACCTTCTCTCGGATCTCAGTTGTGTCTCTACCTGTGTCACTCGTCCAGACAAAGTAGGACTGGGACGTGGCACTTTGAAATCTCCACCAAAGCCCGTTTTTAGGACACGGATGTTCTAAGTAATATGCCTACATGGATAAAAAGAATTCAGGTGGGGAGGACCAAGTTACTCTCAGTCTGTTTTTTTGCTAGTTTATTTTTAATTATAGAAGGCCCTTTCTATTCCGTGTTTTCTTTTACTTCCTCCTTCATCTTTGAAAGTTTAAAATCAGCTTCTTTCCATGAAAAATATCTGACTGTAGACTTTTTGACTGCTTGAGGGTGTCTTGTGTTTGTTTGTTTTTTATTTGACTGTGTCAGGTATTAGCTAAGGTATGTGGGATCTTCCTTGCACCCGCAGAATCTTTCATTGTGTTGTACCGACTCTCTAGTTGTTTGCAGGCTCAGTAGGTCCACAGCATACCTCCTAAGTTGTTTGCTGAAATAGCTAATTCCATAAACGTACAGATTTTCCTCCAAGATCAGGCAACCCAATTTTTATCTTTCCAGGTCTTTAAAACATTTTGTGGACAATAGATCACATATTATTGCCTCATTTCCTCTAACATGAATACTCTACCTGGCCTCTGATCATCTTGCTCTGATCTCTGACCTCTCTTACTCATCCTTTGTTTGCTTTTGTTACCCTATGTCTCACCTTCGGCAGACAGTGGGAAACTTCCCTTCATGGCCATGCTTCGGAACCTGCGCAACCTGCTGCGGGCTGGCATCAGCGCCCGTCACCACGAGCTTGTGCTCCAGAGACTCCAGCACGCTGTACGTGTAAGGGGCGGGGAGCCAGGCTTCTCCCAGTGGCTGGGGAAGGTCATAGCCACCATGCTGTTTGAGAACTTTCATCTTTCCTTTCTGAGATAATTTCTGTGACTTAATTCACTTTGGAGTCTGATATAAAAGAAACAGGGAACCCTCTGTTACTTCCTCTCCTTTTTTCTTTCCTCATAGTCTCTCAGGACATCTATCCTTTTCTACTTTTGTCTAATATCTATTTTGTCCTTTCCCACCTTCCCACAGATCTAATAGAGGGGTTATCTCATCTTCCTGGCCCTTGCAGCCTCTGATGCTCCCCATCCCTGTTAGTCCTCTGCTCATGACCCCTCTCTGGCTTTGCAGAAGACGGTGATCCACAGTCGGCAGTTTCCGTTCAGATTCCTTAATGCTCATGATTCCATCAATGACCTTGAGGCTCAACTCGAAAAGAAAGGTTAATATCTCTCTTCTTCCAACTCCTGTTTATCTCTCACATCTGAGAACAGATGAGACAGCAGCCCTGGTGTGTTCAGCCTCTTACTTTCCACCCTCAGTGTATGGGGTGGGCAGACACTGGCCAGCCCAAGGGTGAGGACTCAAGACAGCATTGATGGGAAAGAGGAGGGAATAGAAGCTGCCTAACTCAGATTCTTACCTGTTGCCATCCAGAGTTGCCATTTCCTTCCAACACACAACTGATAAAGCAGATAATAATTAAAAACACAAAATATGGCAAGAAGCATGCCTATTCCTGGCAGTTTCGCCAACCAAGCCGTCGGGAACTTCGGACAGCAATGATGATCCCTGTGATATATGAGCAGCTCAAGCGGAAGAAGCTGAAACTATACAAGGCCAGGTGTGTGCATGAGTATGTGCTATCTGGGAGCAAAGGGTGGGCATGAAAGGCACCCTAAAAGGGCTTGGAAGTCATCTGGAAACCCCAGGTTTATTCTGTGAAAACATGCTTGTCAGTCATCCCAGTGGCTGAGACTTGCCTGTTTCCAATCGTCTTTTGCATAGAAAACCTTGTCTTTAACTTTGTCCTGTAGAGGGATCGTGAAACAAAGTCAGTGTGTGGCCTCTGCCCCATTATCTGTGGTTGCCTTATTGGTTTCTGTGGACTCCATCAGCCTATGTAGCATTTCCCTCCCTCTTTGTACACGATAGTGTCTCTCTACCTATGCTCTGGTTCATACTTTTCTTTCTTTTTTTTCTGTGTCTTATCTTTTTCTTTTTCTTTTTGTTTCTCTCTTCTGTGTATTTTCTGACCCATTCACTTTCCTTTCTCTTTTGATGCATATAAAGATTGTTATTCTCAAGCAGACTCAAAGATAGGTATAAAATCGGTTCTTTAAGCTTGATGAATTCCCAGTATTTTGTCCTTTTAGATACTTCTTCATTCATTTTCATTCAAGACAAATGCAGGGCTCATCTAACCTTCTAATAGGTCTCGGTGGCCAGGACTCGCCTGAATCAGTGGATCAGTGGCTGAAACAGGGCCGTTAAAGAATTAAGCTGAGGGGGCAGTCCTAACAGTTTGTCTTTGCTGGTCAGTTTGGTAGCCACGTGTGGCTCTTGAGCACTTGAAATGTGACTAGTTGGAACTGAGATATGCTGAATTTTGAAGGCAATGTGAAGAAGGATGCAAAATATCTCATTTTTAATTTTTGTATTAACATGTTGAAGTGAAAAATACATATATATACATATATATGTACATATATACATTAGACTAAATTAAATGTGATAATCTTTCTTGTTTCTTTTTACTTTTTAAAATGTGGCTACTAGAAAACCTTACATTACATGTATGATTTCAATTTCATTTCATTAATTGTAATTTACTTCTACTGGATAGGCAATGGTAGAGACTGCTGGCTTCTCTAGATTAAAAAAATGATGAAAAAATTTAAACATGTACACAAGTAATGAGAATAACATAATGGACTCCCATTCAGTGCAAAATCAAGATTTTTACCAGCCTGATCCCTCTTTTCTTTTCTTTTTTTGGAAGATGTTTTTTAAAACAAATGCCAAATAATATGATACATTTTCTATCATTCCCCATATTTACTAGCTGGAGCTCTAAAAAGAACCACCCTCATGAGCTAAAGCTTTTTAGTTACTTTAAAATAGAGATTGTCTTGGAAAGGTGGGATGAATGTCTCTTTTTCCTTTAATTGCCATTTTTCAGAGTAAGAAGTTAGTGTTTATTCTTCAAATAGCAATTTGAAAATAAGCAGCAGTTGGAAATTTCCCTGGTACTCTGACTACTGGGGCTGGTTTTATCCCTGATTAGTCAACTCATATATTCAAAGCTGCCCTGAACAGCCCCCACCCCCCAAAAAAGTTGCAGCTAAATCTTGCCTCATGAAGTAACTATGGATTGATGTGGTAAGCATGGCAAGCAATGTCTGACAGTGGGTCTCCTCCATGGGATGGATTAGCAGAGTCCTGTAGAACAGGGCCAAGGGAAGTTCTGTCTCTGTTTTTTTTCTGCTGACACTGGAGACGGGCTGTGGACAGGTGGAGACTGAATACTTGAGTGGCAAGTTCTCATCTTCCCGTCTGCCTCCAAGTGGCAAACAGAGAAGCCCCTGAGCCCTCCGTCTGTTTCTCTCCTGCCTGCAGACAGTGGAAATGTGATCGTGAGATGCTGGCTCGGTATCGACAGGCCCTGGAGACAGCTGTGAACCTCTCCGTCAAACACAGCCTGCCCCCGCTGCCAGGCCGCACCCTCCTGGTCTATCTGACAGATGCTGGTACAGACAGGATCCTTCCCAAGAGCAACCCACAAGGGGTAAGGCCCTCCTGCTCGGCAGGCGGATTATTTACCACTGAGTCACCTGCAAAGCCCTTTGGGGAATATTTATTAATTTACTTATTTGGCTATGCCAGGCCTTAGTTGTGGCATGCAGGATCTTTAGTTGCAGCATGTGGGATCTACTTCCCTGATCAGGGATCAAACCCGGATCCCCTGAATTGGGAGCTTGGAGTCTGCCACTGGACCACCAAAGAAGTCCTTGAAGCTATCTCAGTTGAGAACGTTGTCTGCTTTTCCCTAGCCGGTGGAGACATTTGGCCTCCAGATTTGGATGGGCAAGGTGGGTTCCAAAAATAGGGGAGCCTATTTCACCCTGGTGCTTGTCCAATCAGCCCCCGTTGAACTATGTGCTGCTGTTGATTGCGATGATGATGGTACGGACGGAGCAGGTGGAGCTTTTGCTGTGTGGAGGGGGCATTGTGAAGACTGCTGTGATTAAGGCAGAGGAAGGCATCCTGAAAACTGCCACCGAACTCCAAGCTCAAGTCCAGGTCAGACACTCACCCCTACCTTGCAAAACTGCAGAACTGGACAGAGGCCTGGGCACAGCTGACTTCAGGAAAGGCTCGGATCTACTCAGTTCTGAAGATTAGAAGACTACAGTAATTGTTGTTTACTGACCATCTCCCGTGCAACTGCATGACATGAGTTTCTTTCCTTCAGAAATCAGATGAAAACTGTGAACAGTCCCTGACCACTTTGGGGAAGCACTTGCTGTCTCTGGCTACCCAAAGGGTCCCTGTGAGTACTACCCCTTCCCTGAGAAACCCTCCTTTCCTCCACATTTTCCTCCACACGGATGTATCTCATTTTTCAAAGCTTCTTTGCAACCTATGCACAATACTCTGCTGACTGCAGCCCCCTACCCAGTGGTATGCTGGTAAATATTTCTTTTTTACGCTGGTAGATATTTGCCTCAAACAGCAATCTGGAAAAATCAGTCTTGGTTAATAGCTTTTGCTAATTTCCATGGTGTAAATATTCCTTCCATGACTGATTTCAAACTACCAACATGCTTCACTGACCACAGAGTTAGAAAAAGTTGCTCAGTAGCACACCTTTGTATAGTAATTCTATAATATATATAACACGGATATAAATAAGGTCAAGAATATTCAATGATGAAATGTGGTAAAATAGGAAGTGATGATGTTTTAGTATTTATTACCTTTGTTTTATATGTAATTTATTTGATTGTGAGCTTATACAATTTAATATTTAATGGTGGCCATATTTAACAGCTGGCTCACAGAATTCCTATAAGTTTGACAGTCAGCTTTTGTGAGCCTAAATGTGCCAGCTACACACTGTCTCTACCCCAAACTCCACTTTATTTTTTATTTTTGTTAGAAATTTAATATAATTTTTAAAGGTTACGTTCCAAGTACAGTTATTATAAAATATTGACTATAGTCCCCATGTTGTACAGTACATCCTTGAGCCTATCATACACCCAGTAGTTTCTGTCTCCCACCCCCCACCCCCATATTGCCCACCACCGATAACCACTAGTTTGTTCTCCATATGTGTGAGTTTGCTTCTTTTTTATTTTATTCTCTAGCTTGTTGTATTTTTCAGATTTCACACAGAAGTGATACCATATAGTATTTGTCTTTGTCCTGTCTGACTTATTTCATTTAGCACAATGCCCTGCAAGTCTACCCATGTTGCTGCAAATGGCAAAATTTCCTCCTTTTTTTTGGGCGGGGTGTTTTTCCCCGTGGTTGTGTGTGTGTGTGTGTGTGTGTGTGTGTGTGTGTGTGTGTGTGTGTGTGTGTGTGTATGACATCTTATTTATCCATTCATCTGGTGATGGACACTTAGGTTGCTTTCATATCTTGGCAACCCCTAACTCCACTTTGATGTTCTTCAAGTCAGGGTGAAGTGACTTTCCCCACCCTGAGTACTCTCCAGGAAGGCCATTTACACCCACCTCAAGAGTTCTCCTAGTTCTTCTGCCCTCAGAGAGCCTGTCTCTTGATATCCTGAGCTCTTTGGCACCTCCCTGGTCTTAGCCCCCTCCGCTTTCATCTTGCAGGTGGACAGGGTCATCGTCTTCGGCCGAACTACAAATGAGAAGCTGATAAATGCAGCCAAACAGCTTTTCTGGCACCATGTGAACCCCAAGTGCCTCTTTGTTGGTGTTCTCCTAAGGGCAAGTTACCTGTAAGGGCGCTCATGTTCCTTGCTCAGTGCCAGCAGAGAGTGATCCGTATTTCCTGTCTATCCCTACTAAAGCCTGGAAGACTCCCACTTGCTAGGCCCCTCCCCACTTCTGCCTCTTACCTCTGTTGCACTTCTAGTGCTAGAACCTTCTCTGAGGTCTTCAGCCTGGCTCTGTACCCCTTTGTGATGGTCCACCCCAGTTCTAGTGTAGCACAGAACCCTATTAAAGGTGCAGAAGTGGGTGTGGTGGTCCATTCTAGGGTGTTAGGGGGCAGTGACTCTGTGTTCTTGGCACTGCTTCTGACTGCTAATGACTTCTTCTTTCTTTGCCAGATGTACTGATTTGAATCCCAATGACGTGACACTCTCAGGCTGTACTGATGGGATACTGAAGTGAGTGTAGCATGCACACCGGAGAGGTTGGGGGCTTTGTTAGGACATCTTTTAGAGATAATCTGTGGCTTCTGCTCTAACCATTTCTATTTTTAAGCAAGATAAAAGATTATTCTGCTTTTACAGCTGTCTAGGCATGGCAGCAACATAATATTACAGGTACCTGGGCATCTTCTATCTGTTGCTCTACCATTTTCAAATACTCTGCTTTTACTTCATAGTTCAAGGTGGCTGCTCCAGCTCCAGTCATCACTTTGGTATTAATCTAGTGGGAAAGGAGAAAAGGGGACATAGGAGATTGTACTGTTAGCTTTTAAGGGTACAACTCAGGAGTTGGTCCCATCATTTCTATTCATTCTCTGAGGCCTCTGTTCCATTCCATTTAAGAGGAAATACCACATTAACTTTATTTATTTATGCCTGATCTACAGAAATCTTCGTTCTTTGTTTTTCTCTCCACTATTAGGCTTCCCATTTATTTGTTTCTCCTCTGCCATTTCCTTTGGATGCCACCCATTGCCCCACATTAGGAAGTCTCATGCTTCTCCCTCCCCAGGGAGCTTTCATGGCTGGTACAGAGCTAACGAAGCCAAGAGCTGATCAACCTTAACCTTTACATCTTCATTCAGCCCAGTTGCCCCTGGTCCAACAGAAAGCCTGTGATAACCATGCACACAGAAGTGGCCATATCTGGGTTTCTTCTCTGTCCCCTCATTCCTCTGGTTCTGCTTCCTTCCTTATTTTAAGTCTGTGTTTACTCTTTATGGTAATCTTCCTAAGAAACTCCAATTAACTGGTTGACCTAATTTAGCCATATCTTTGTCCCTTGCCCCCTTGGAAGACCTTCCTGATTCCCTCTCACTCTGCTATTTTGTTCTCATTTATTTTGTCACTCTTTATTTCAGGTTCATTGCAGAGCGTGGGGCCTCCCGGCTTCTAGAACATGTAGGTCAAATGGACAAACTATTCAAGATTCTACCACCCCCAGGGAAGACAGGGGTCCAGTCTCTCCGGCCACTGGAAGAGAATACTCCAAGCCCCTTGGCTCCTGTTTCCCAGCTTGGGTCAGTCTGTTTTTTATGCCTTTGTGAACTGGGAGGGGCTTTAGTCGAAACCTAGAGAAACTCAAGTGACTGAAATTCAGGCTGTTGAGATGCTGCTTCTTCCATTTGCTGAGGAACATTTCCTCTTCCCAGGGAGGGGTTGGTCTAACACAGATGGTGAGCATGCCCCTTACTGTACTAGGGAAAAGGGGGTTAGAAGGTGAGGCAGGCAGCAGGCACCAGGGCTCAGACAGAGGGCTTAGAGGCATGGGCCATGGCTCTCTCATCCTAGCTTTGCCAAATAGTAGCTGAAGTTTGGGCTAGTTGCTCAATGTCTTAAGCTGTAGTTTCTTTCATTTATTTATTTTTGGTTGCACTGGGTTTTTTCATTGCTGAGTGTGGGCTTTCTCTAGTTGTGGCTAATGGGGTTATTCTTTAGTGGCTGGCTGTATGCAGGCTTCTCATTATGGTGGCTTCTCTTGTTGTGGAGCACGGACTTGAGGCACACATGCTTTAGTAGTTGTGGTGTGTGGGCCCGGGAGCTTATGGGCTCTAGAGCACGGGCTCAGTAGTCACGGCGCACAAGCTTAGTTGCCCCATGACACATGGAATCATCCCGGACCAGAGAGTGAACCTGTGTCCCCTGCACTGGCAGGCAGATTTTTAACCCCTAGGCCACCAGGGAGGTTCAAGCTGTAGTTTCTTGATCAGTCAAATGGAGAGAATGATTGTGCTTACCCCACAGTGCAATTTGGGCCCATTTCATGGGCAGGATAGTAGATGCATAATAATCATTGCTGACACAGGAGGGGTACACGAGAAATAGCCAGTGGGATTTAATTTCCAGGCTCTGCATTTGAGGTTACAAGCCTGTTATTCAGGCTACCCCCTGCCACCTGTTGTACCTGGCTCAGCAGGGTGAGGGGTGGTCTCAGCCCTGTCTATGGGCCGTGGGGCTGACCCCTGGTTTACCGGCAGATGGCGAAGCATCCGGCTTTTCATTTCCTCTACTTTCCGGGACATGCATGGGGAGCGGGACTTGCTGCTGAGATCCCTGCTGCCAGCACTGCAGGCCCGAGCAGCCCCCTACCGCATCAGCCTTCATGCCATCGACCTGCGCTGGGGCATCACCGAGGAGGAGACCCGTCGGAACAGGTGTGGGGGCCGCTGAGAAGAGGGACTAGGTTGGAGATGAGGGGCTTTTGAGTGGTGGCCGAGCTGGGACTGCAAGGATGGCTGAGGGCTCCGGGCCAGTGGTGCTCTTTGGATGCTATGGCCTGTGAGCCGAGCCCCGTCTCTCTGACACGGTGCTCCCATAACCTTCCTGCAGACAGCTAGAAGTATGCCTCGGGGAGGTGGAGAACTCGCAGCTGTTTGTGGGGATCCTGGGCTCCCGCTATGGCTATGTTCCCCCCAACTACAGCCTCCCTGACCATCCTCACTTCCGCTGGGTAAGACAGCTGTGGTTGGGGCAGGGCAGGGAGAAGCCATGGTGTGTCTAGAACCCCGGGACTCTGCACAGGCAGATCCTTGAGACTTGAAGTGAAACACAGGCAGAAGGTTCTGTGAGTGACCAAGTCCTAGATGAGGGCATTCCTTTGGGAAATACCTCTGGGTTGGCCACAGGATGTGAGAGGTAGGCAGTAGGTCTGATTAGGCTTTGCCATCCGACAGAGCTGGGTTCTGATCTCTCTTCCGTCATTGTGAGGCTTAATGGAAAATGGTTTATACTAATCTAGCCTCAGCTTCTTCCTATATTAAAGAGAAACAGTGATGTCTACATTGCAGATTTATTATGAGAATCAGTAATCTATTTCAAGGATGCTCAAAAAATGTTCAACCTGTGAGAGGCATTCAATAAACGTTAGCTATTAGCTGTATTTTACTGGCTAGTGTCTGGAGAGACGGGAACATTACTGAGGTGAAGGGCCCCAGGGTCATGGCAGGTCTCACCGAAGGGGATAGTATGGCTAGGACTGAACCCACCTGCTCCCTTCCCTCTTCCTGCAGGCCCAGCAGTACCCTGCAGGTCGCTCTGTGACAGAGATGGAGGTGATGCAGTTCCTGAATCGGGGCCTCCGTCTGCAGCCTCCTGCCCAGCCTCTTCTCTACTTCCGGGATTCTAGCTTCCTTAGGTACCTCCACAGAAGGCCAGACAGGCTCAGTGGGCATGTCTTCTCTCCTTAACGTTCAGAGTACAAGAGGGGTGTCTAGGATGGAGAAGCAGGAATCAGAGAGCTTGCCTTGCAGCTGAAGGCAGGAGATATCCACTGGAGCAGTTTCTTGAGGAGTTTCAGGGAACCACTGAACTCCCTATGGAGTGGTGGCTGGGGGTGGAGAGATGCTTTGCTCTGAATCCAACTCCACTCTTGGGGTGTCTTTGGTGGTCAGCTCTGTGCCAGATGCCTGGAAATCGGACTTTGTTTCTGAGTCTGAAGAGGCTGCCCATCGGATCTCAGAACTGAAGAGCTATCTGAGCAGACAGGAAGGGATCACCTGTCGCAGGTGAGCTGGGAGAGGTAGGGAACACCTGCCTGGAGAGACAGGTGTAGGGTAGTCCAGGCATGCTCTGACCCTGCTTGTGCTCACTCTGCCCACAGATTCCGCTGTGAGTGGGGTGGTGTGGCAGCTGGCCGGCCCTATGTCAGGGGGCTGGAGGAGTTTGGGCAGCTGGTTCTGCAGGATGTGTGGAATATGATCCAGAAGCTTTACCTCCAGGTCAGCAAGAGGGCTGGTGGCCAGAGGAGTGGAGAAGGGGTAGGGTGGTCCTGGGTGGGAAGTGACTTGGTGGGGGTGCTGTGAGTTTTAGGCCTGGGGTCCTGAGGAGCATGGAAACATAGACAGTCACTACCCCATGCACCCTTAGCCCGGGGCCCAGCCGGAGCAGCCAGTGTCCATCCCAGATGACGACTTGGTCCAGGCCACTTTTCAGCAGCTTAAGAAGCCGCCGAGCCCTGCCCGACCACGCCTTCTTCAGGACACAGTGCGGCAGCTCATTCAGCACAAGGGGAGGCTGAGCCTGGTGACCGGCCAGTCGGGACAGGGCAAGACCGCCTTCCTGGTACAGGGTCCCAGAGGCCTGGACAGGAGGGAGGGAGGGCTGTGTGTGCTCAGGAGGGTGAAGGAGGTGGGGCGCAGGAAGCTGGTGTGTGTGAAATGTGACCGTGTTTTCTGTTCTCGTCCCCCTCAGGCATCCCTTGTATCAGCCCTGCAGGCTCTGGATGGGGCCACAGTGGCCCCCTTAGTCTTCTTCCACTTTTCAGGGGCCCGCCCTGACCACAGTCTCGCCCTCACCCTGCTCAGACGCCTCTGTGCCTATCTGCACAGCCAACTGGAGGAGCCAAGTGCCCTCCCCAGCACCTACCGGTGTGTCTCCCCCCACCTAGACCGGCCTGTTGATAGCCCCTAACAGCACCCCCGCTGACGCTGGTCCTGACCCTCTGTACACAGGGGCCTGGTGTGGGAGCTGCAGCAGAGGCTGCTGCCCAAGTCTGCTCAGTCCCTGAAAACTGGCCAGCCTCTGGTGCTAATCGTCGATGGGGCTGACAGGTTGGTGGACCAGCGTGGGCAGCTGATCTCGGACTGGATCCCAAAGAGCCTTCCCCGGGTGAGTGTGAGAAGGAGGTGAGGTGGGGTGAGGTAGGGAGAGGGGCTTCTCCAACAATATTCTCCCCGCTGTCCTTCTTCATCGCTACCCTTTGGCCTAAATCCCACAGTGGGCGCACCTGGTGCTGAGCGTGTCCAGTGATTCTGGCCTGGGGGAGACCCTTGAGCAGAGTCGAGGTGCCCACGTAGTGGCCCTGGGGCCTCTGGAGCCATCTGCCCAGGCCCGGCTGGTGCGGGAAGAACTGGCTCAGTATGGGAAGCGGCTGGAGGAGTCACCGTTTAATAATCAGGTTGGGTCTAGGCCGGTGCTGGTAGATGTGAGGGGTGAATCTGGGAGCTGTGAGGACCTGGGTGTTGAAACTACCAGGTGCCCCGCACAGACCAGCTCCTTCATTTTCTCAGGAGGTCTGTGCCAGGGGAAGAGGGCTGTGGTTGCTGATAATATTACCTGGTCCTTTTCCCCTGGTGAATGGCTGTGGTTATCTATCTGGGTGAGCTGAACCAGCAGGTGTGGGGCAGAGTGGGGTGAGCGGGGCAGAGCAGCGCAGGGCAGAGATAGCTGTGTCCTGAGTGACGCGGTGGGTCTCTTCCCTCTCGGGGCTCTCAGAGGAGAAGCTGCCCGGCATTGGGCTTGGTGCCTGAGTGGAGGGCGGGGGCACGGGGGCCGGCTCTCTGGCCCAGTGCTGAGTCCCCTGAGTCTCGTCAGATGCGGCTGCTGCTGGTGAAGCGGGGGTCAGTCCTGCCGCTCTACTTGCGCTTGGTCACCGATCACCTGAGGCTCTTCACGCTCTACGAGGAGGTCGGTTGAGGATGTGAACCCTCACGCCTCATCTATATCCTAACCCCATTTCCCATTCTCCATTCAACCTCTTCATCCCCATCCCTCACCCCTTCCCACCCTCCTCCTTGCCACTCCTCAGCCACACCCAATCTGCTTCCCTCCCACCAGTGTTTCATTGTCATCCCTTCCCACGCTTTTCCCTGTTGCCCCACCTCCTACCCACAACCGAAGCTGCCTCTCCCCTTCGCTACACTGATGGAGGCCCCTTGCGCCCCTCCCCCAGGTTTCTGAGAGGCTTCGGACGCTGCCGGCCACCGTCCCTCTGCTGCTGCAGCACATCCTGGGCACCCTGGAGCGGGAGCATGGCCCCGATGTCCTTCCCCAAGCCTTGGCCACTCTTGAGGCCACACGCAGTGGTCAGCGCTTGGAATGGGCTCAGGGGTTGGACGACCTTGGTTCTGTTGGGGACTCAGCAAGCAGTGCAGGGAGTGATTAGGGATTAGGTAGGGATGGGTATCCTGCCTGGTTTAGGGACTCAGTGAGCTTGGGTTTTCAGGTCTGACCGTGGACCAGTTGCATGGAGTGTTGAGTGCATGGCAGATCCTTCCCAGGGGGACCAAGACCTGGGAAGAAGCAGTGGCTGCTGGTAACAGTGGGGACCCCTACCCCATGGGCCCATTTGCCTACCTCGTCCAGAGTCTGCGCAGGTACAAGTGCCCGCACTGAGCTTCCACTGACCCATGCGTCCCCATCTTTGAGCCAGGCACCTTGTGACTCTGTTCATCCTCCTCCTCCCTTGGTATAGCCCCTGACACTTGCCTCCAGACCCTGCATGGCTGTCACTCAAGTTACCACTGTTTGAGGTGGGACTGGTAGCCCACCTCTGTGCCAGGCTGCTCACTGACAGGCCTTTCCCCTCTTCTCTTGTCTTCTCTCCCTCACACGGGGTCAGTTTGCTAGGGGAGGGACCCCTGGAGCGCCCTGGCGCCCGGCTCTGCCTCCAGGATGGGCCCCTGAGAACGGCTGCCAGGTGTCGTTATGGGAAGAGACTGGAGCTGCAGAAGACGGCGCACCTCCTCACCGCAGGTGACTGCAGCCCAGTTAACCCCTGGGGCACTGAGCGCAGAGCCTGGTACTCCCCATCAGCTGGCCTCCTCACCTGCCACCCAGTGAGGGGATGGTTCTCGCTGTGGCCTGAGGGATGTAATCTTTGGAGATGCTTCAGGGCCGAGCTCATCTCAGTGTCTCTTCCTGTGACCCACACTTGCAGCACAGCTCTGGAAGACGTGTGACCCTGATGCCTCAGGTACCTTCCGAAGGTGCCCTCCGGAAGCCCTGGCAGACCTACCTTACCACCTGGTTAGTTCCCAGATCTGATCGGCACCTTCTCCCAAGGAACTGCTTTGGCCATTCTGAGCCCCCTCTTCCTCCAACCGCCACCAGCATACCCATGGCTGTTACTTGCCTTCCACACTCTCTGTACCTCTCTTCTTTCAGTTTTCCTGCCCTCCTCCTTCAGGTCCTTTGTCCCAGCTCCTAAGTGTCCACTGCACAGGCAGGGTCTAAGACTAGACTGTCCCTCCTCACCAGCCTTGTCACATCCCTAATGAATCCAGTCTGACTTTGCAGCTCCAGAGCGGGAACTGTGGCCGTCTTGCCACGTTCCTCACCAATCTCCATGTGGTGGCCGCACACCTGGAACTAGGTCTGATCTCTCAGCTCCTGGAGGCCCACGCCCTCTACGGTGAGATGAATTACGGGGTGGAGTCTTCTCCAAGCTGTGGGGTCCTGGGTATGTTCGTGAGGTCCTGCTCAGAGGGAGGTGTAATGGAAAGAGCAGTTGATTTCTGTTCCAAGATGAAAAATGCCACAAGGGTAAGCAAGTGATTCTTAGGAGACCTTTTACTCAGCTCTCTTAAATTTTAGTGGGCGTAAGATTACTTGGGAAACTTGTTCAAATTGCTGATGCCTGGGTCCTCAGATTTGATTTCCTAGGTCTAGAGTGGGACCCAACGCTTTGTATTTTTTTTAATAGTTTAATTAATTAATTTATTTTTGACCGTGCTGGGTCTTCATTGCTGTGTGGGCTTTTCTCTAGTTGCAGTGAGTGGGGGCTACTCTCTATTTGCTGTGCATGAGCTTCTCACTGCGGTGGCTTCTCTTGCGGAGCACAGGCTCTAGGGCACGTAGGCTTCAGTAGCTGTGGCTCCCAGACTCTAGAGCACAGGCTCAGTAGTTGTGGCACACAGGCTTAGTTGCTCTGCGGCATGTGGAATCTCCCCAGATCAGGGATCGAACCCGTGTCTCCTGCATTGGCGGGTGGATTCTTTACTACTGAGCCACCAGGGAAACCCAGCTTCGTAGTTTTAACAGATGTGCCTGATCTGGGACCAGAGGGCCACACTTTGAGGCATAGCATTTTGGACACATCATATGATTGCTGGGGTTCATAGCGGTCAAGCCTGTCCCCACAGTGATACTCTGCATCTCTCCTCTAGCTTCCTCAGTCCCTGATGAGGAGCAGAAGCTTCCTGAGGCTGACGTTGCTGCATTCCACACCTTCCTGAGGCAGCAGGCTCCCATCCTCAGCCGGTACCCACTGCTCCTGCACCAGCAGGCAGCCAACCAGCCTCTGGACTCGCCTCTTTGCCGCCAGGCCCCCCGGCTCTCCCAGAGACAGCACCTCCAGTGCGTGCTGCGTTGGCTTAATAAACCTCAGACCCTGGGGCACCAGCAAAGGTAAAACCCTTGACCCCAGATGCTGACAAGCCCTGCCAGAGAGCGAGCTGCAGCCCTCTCTGAAACTAGAGAATAAAGAACAAACAGACCAGCGTCACCAGTGAGAGGGGACTTTAGGCACAGAAGTGCACATCCTTCCCCTGATCCCTCATTTCCACCTTTTCTTGCTGTTTTTTCTGTAGCTCCAGCCTGTCCCTGGCAGTTTCCTCCTCCCCCACAGCTGTGGCCTTTTCCCCTAACGGGCAAAGAGCAGCCGTGGGCACTGCCAATGGGACGGTTTACCTTTTGGACCTGAGAACCTGGCAGGTATGACACTCAAGGAGGGGCAGAGTTTACCTTCAGAATACCTCCCAGCCTGCCCTGAAGCCTATGACAAGCCAAATCTACCTGTTATCACCCTGTTTGATTCAGCAGCTTTACTTTCATATCAGATCCCAAGGGCTTGGTCAAAAAATCAATCCTATAGCAAATGCTTGCCCTGTACTTTCCTTGGAAGGCAGTGTCCTAAGAAACACAGGACCTAGGACATTGTCTTTGCCCACCAAGTGGCCAGTTTTGTTGACATTTAAGGCACAGAAGGTTAAAAAGGGAATCAGAATGTAGCCATGTGACATAGGTAAGAACTAAGTGAACTGTGCAGGTAGTAGAGGACATAGGGTGAGAATGGCAGGTGTTCTGGGTTGAGTGTGGAGCCTGGGCACAAACATCGGGGGAATGTTTCCTTAAACTGCTGGCAGTGATTGCAGTGGAGTGTAGGTAAGGGAGGATCCAGTAGACGAGGCTGGAGAGGCGGGCCCCCAGCCACAGTCACTCTCTCCTCTTCCACCCATGTCAAACCCCCTCCCCCATATATATGTATGTGTATAACGTCATGCCCAACTCAAACCAGTCAGAATCTTCTGTGACTTGGGGATGCTTACGGGGTTTGAAATGGGGGAGACGATGTGACCTCATTTGAATCATGAGGTCCCACTTGAACCTGTTTGAGCTTGGCCTGGGTCTGGAGTGGGGCCCAGAGCTTTGCACTTTTCACAGGTGTCCCCACTGTGGGGCCAGAGGGCCGTAACTGGAGACTCAGCAGGGACTGTAGAGAGCCAAGGGCTTCAGCCTTTCTAGCCATCGCCTCATTCCTAGTTGGGGCTTGGGGGAGCTGGACATGGGGTGGTCAAGGGAGGGCCCTGAGTGACTTCTCTGCTCGCTGTCACAGGAGGAGAGGTCGATGGTGAGTGGCGGTGATGGGGTGTCTTCTTGTTCATTCCTCTCGGACACCGCCCTCTTTCTAACTGCCTTTGATGGGCTCCTGGAGCTCTGGGACCTGCAGCACGGTTGTCGGTAAGGGGCCCCTGTGCTCGGCATGAGGGCCCTCCCTGTTTGTTGGAAGCCCAGAGGGAAGGGAATGAGGAGGGAGGCTGTGGCCAGGGGACCCTGACCATGTCTCCCTGGGGTAGGGTGCTCCAGATCCAAGCTCACCAGTACCAGATCACCGGCTGCTGCCTGAGCCCAGACCGCCGGCTGCTGGCCACCGTGTGCCTGGGCGGAGGCCTGAAGGTAGCAACCAGGGGCCTGTGGTGGTGAAAGGTGGCGTCAGCCCCATGAGGTGGCTCTCTCAGCGGGGCAGAGGCTCTGACTGCTTGGCCTGCTGAGGGCTGGGAAGTGCGAAGGGGTGGCCCCTGGAGCTCTGGGACCCAGCCGCTCAGGCATCTATTGAGCATCCGAGTCCTCTTCCCCTTCTCTCTCCTCCAGCTGTGGGACACAGTCCGAGGGCGGCTGGCCTCCCAGCACACCTGTCCCAAGCCCCTGAACTGCGTTGCTTTCCACCCAGAAGGACAGGTGATAGCCGTTGGCAGCTGGGCTGGCAGTTTCAGCTTTTTCCACGTGGATGGGCTCAGAGTCACCAAGGTGAGAGGCGCTGGGTGGCCCTGTGGCGGGAAGCACGGGAGAGTGGAGTGGAAGGTGGGGAATGGAAGGCAGACACTTGCATCCTGGCTCACTCTGGGTTTGGCTTGAGAGCGGGCCCTTCCGTTCCAGTTTCTGTCTCTTCGTGTAGGAACTGGGGGCCCCGGGAGCCTCTGTCCGTACCTTGGCCTTCGGTGTGCCCGGGCAGGTTGTGGCTGTGGGCCGACTGGACAGGATGGTAGAGCTGTGGGCCTGGCAGGAGGGGGCACGGCTGGCTGCCTTCCCTGCCCACCAAGGCTTTGTTGCTGCTGCCCTTTTCCTGCGAGCTGGGTGCCAGTTGCTGACGGCTGGAGAGGACGGCAAGGTCAGGTTACCGAGAGCTGGTGGTGGGCTACGAGGAGGGGGCGGCGAAGATGTGGGAATATTTGTGAGGGTGTGGCTTTTGTCGAGGAGTCTAGAGGGGCTTGGCTGGAGAGCTCCAGGGAGAGGGCTGTGGCTGTGTGCGCAGAAACTCTCGAGATGAATTTCTGGAGGGAGGGCTTTAATAGGGGCTGAGAAGAGGGTGGGTTATCTTTAAGCGCCTTTCTCGGCCCACAGGTTCAGGTGTGGTCCGGGTCTCTGGGTCGGCCCCGTGGGTGCCTTAGTTCCCCGCACCTCTCTCCTGCTCTCTCCGTGGCTCTCAGCCCAGATGCTGATCAGGTGGCTGTTGGGTACCGAGCAGATGGCATTCGGATCTACAAAATTTCTTCAGGTACCGAAGGGAGAAGGGCTGGAGTCTTTGAGCCTAGAAAGAACCCCCCGCCTCTGTCCCTGCCCAACTCTGGCCCCCTGTGCAAGCGGCTTACTCTTTCGTCTCTTATTCTGTAGCTTCTCAGGGGGCTCAGGGTCAAGCGCTCAATGTGGCAGTGTCCGCTCTGACCTGGCTGAGCCCTAAGGTGTTGGTGAGTGGTGCAGAAGATGGGGCCCTGCAGGGCTGGCTGCTCCAGGGGGGCTCCCTTCAGTCCCTCTGGCTCTTGTCCAGACATCGGCAGCCTGTGCTGGGACTGGCCAACTCCCAGGAGCTCTTGGCTGTTGCCTCAGGTACAGTGGGCAGGGTTGTGAGTCACTGTTCCTTTTAAATATATGAACACATTTCTTTAATTCATATGTATATGTGTGTGTGAAAATACACCTGTATAACTTTTTTTTAACAACTTTCAAAGTGCTTTTATTTACTTATTTTTTAAACTTTATTTTTAATATGGAAAAAATCACATAACATAAAACATACCATTTCAACCATATTCGACTGTATTCAGAGTGTTTTTAAATGCATTTGTCTTGCATAACAAGTCTAGGCTGTTTTCTTCTTGTTCCCTAACCCTGATTCTGGGATGCCTTTGTAATCCCTGTAACCCTGTGAGTTTCTGCCCGGTGGGGATTTTGCTGTGTGAAGGGACGGGTTTCCCTTAGGAGGAGAGAGGGAGATGTCGAGGTGAAAATGCAGGATGGCCTCAGTCCTTTCTCGGTAGGAGGCTTGGTCAGAGTGACACTGGGCACGTTAGCAGAGGAGAGTGTGGAGGTGCAATTAGAGAGAACTGCAGGGCCGGAGCTGGGGGTCCTGGCATTCCTGTCCTGTGGCCTCCCACGGGACAGACCTGTGTCCCAGGCCTCAGTGTGTCCCTTCCTTGGAGCTGTGCCTTCAGACATCACCCTCAGCCCCCAGGATTGCCTTTGTCTTTGTCTTTCCAGGCCTGTCTCACTTCCTCTTTTCAAGATTCTTCCTCTCTCCCCATTTCCAATGCAGAGGACTTCACAGTGCGGCTGTGGCCAAGGCAGTTGCTGATGCTGCCACAGAAGACAGAAGACTTTCCTCGTAGCACTGAGCTCCGGGGACACGAAGGCCCTGTAAGCTGCTGCAGCTTCAGCACTGATGGAGGCAGGCTGGCCACCGGGGGCAGGGATCGGGTGAGTCTCAGGAGGACGCACCCCTGGGCCCTCCTCCCCATGGACCTCCAGCCCCTTGGGGGCCCACAGCCCCTCTGGTCCTGGATTCCCTAGCAGCTCCCTTCCCACTGCTGCCTCTGGCTTTTTGCTTTCCTAAACCTCCTGTACTGGATCTGCCCACCCGCCCTCCTTTGTTATTCCCTTTTTCCTTGAAACTTCTTACCTGAGATGGCCTTGCTATTCCTACCTCTGTCCTACTATCCTGACAACTCTCTGTCTTGGTACCTGTATGCAGAGTCTGCTCTGCTGGGATGTGAGAACACCCAAAGCCCCTGTTCTGATTTGCTCCTTCTCTGCCTGTCACCGAGACTGGGTCACTGGCTGTGTCTGGACCAAAGACAGCCTCCTGGTAAGTGACGGGGTTGGGATGGTACAGAGCTCAGCAGGGTTCCTGGGAGAGGGAGGTCAACACTTTCTACCTCATACTATTCTGAACACTCATTTATAATAATATAGTATTAATATAGTTTTCTAACACCCAATATAATAGAGCACTTATTGAGCACTTAGTATGTGTCTGACATTGGACTAAGGTCTTAGCATGTATTGCCTCATATAGTCTTTACAACACCCTGTAAAGAAGTTACTGCTATTCTATTTCATAGACAAGGGTATTAAGCTCAGATAGGTTAAAGACCATTTCCAAGGTCATGTAAATGAAGAGGCTGAGCCAGTAAACTTTATGATAAGAAAGAGCATGCTCATAACAGGAACACAGAGCTGTCTCCCCAAGGGCTTAGGATGCCCTGTTCCTGCAAGAGACGTGTATTGCTATGATTTCTTTGGTCTTAAGTGAAAAATCAGTCTCAAGTTATGCACTCAGGGTTGGTAAAGCCTAGTCTCCTAACGCAGAATCACCGTTGTTCTCAAAAAGAAATGAATAACAATTGAATAGACTTGTCAGAGTCTGTCCTGCTCCCGCTTTCTAGGCATAGATCTCTCCTGGGTTTTGCAAACTTCTCACCTTTGTCAGGGTGAGACAGAGTTGTTGACTGACATTATGTTAATAACAAGGACAGTAGCTACTGTTTATTCAGTGCTCACTATGTACCAGGCAGTGTATTAAGTCAGTGTATTAAGTCCTATATATAGATGCTTCAGCCCCATATCAGTAGGTCCCCTGTCCTTATCCTGGTTGAATAGATGAGAAATCTGAGGCCCAGACAGATGAACTGGTCACCAAGTAATGAATGGTGGAACTAGGATTAGAACGCAGGACAGCCATTGCTCTTAATCACAAGGCTTATTGCCCTGCATCCTACATTATAAGCACAGAGAGATGCTGGAGGGGTGCTGGTTAGGTCTACTCCTCTACCCTCTGACTCTGCAGGTCTCCTGCTCCAGCGATGGTTCTGTGGCCCTGTGGGACCCAGAGTTGAGACAGCAGCTTGGTCACTTCCTGGGTCATCAGCATGCTGTGAGCGCTGTGGTGGCCGTGGTGAGAAGGCGGTGGAGAACTCACTGGGGGTCCCTGGGAAGGTTAAGGGACTTTGGGAGGCTGGATGCTCTGGGTATCTAATCCTAAGGTCAGAAGATGAAACAAGAGTGAGATGCTTGGGCCTGAATTAGAGCAGGGTTAGGGTGTTGAGGCTGAGGCTTGGTGTGAGGGGAGGGAGAGCATGAAGACACAGTATCCTAGTGTTGTGGCCTTGCAGCGGGGTGGCAGCCCTGAGCCCCCTGGCCCCACTGCCTGTTGTCCTCATTTTTTGACAACAACTTCTAGGCTCTTAATGTTCAGCCCGCACCTCTGTGATAGGAACCATAATATAATAATTCCCATGTCCTGCTCAATGTGACTCTTCTCTGATCCTGTCTCCTGGGGCAGGAGGAGCACGTGGTATCTGTGGGCCGAGATGGGACCTTGAAAGTATGGGACCATCAGGGCGTGGAGCTGACCAGCATCCCTGCTCACTCAGGACCCATCAGCCACTGTGTGGCTGCTCTGGAGCCCCATGCAGGTAACGGGATACCAGCCACTCTCCGGTCCCCAGTGCCTCTTCCCTCCTCCCCTTCTGACTCAGCCTCTGCATCTTACCAGCCGGTCAGCCGGGGTCAGAGCTTCTGGTGGTGACTGTTGGATTGGATGGGGCCACACGGTTGTGGCATCCACTCTTGGTGAGTTCCCTGAAAGGACTGGGCTGGGGGCCATGGGAGGGGGTAGTGGGACAGCCTCCTGTGTGTCAACTCTTCAGTCTCCATCCTTTCCATCTATAGGTGTTTCAGACACACACCTTCCTGGGTCACAGTGGCCCAGTCAGTGCAGCTGCTGTTTCAGAGGCCTCTGGCCTCCTGCTAACCGCTTCAGCGGATGGCTCCCTACGGCTCTGGCAGGTGCCCGAAGAGGCAGGTGAGTGCGGTGTGGAGAGAGGCAATGTGTGAAAGCGGGGTAGTGTGTGTAACTGGGACCAAGAAAATCAGGGGTGGCCTGCTCTCTCGTCTTGTACCCCAACAGTGGTCCAGCTCCTAATGAATCACTTCCTTTCTTCTCCAGATGACACATATAGACCTAGGAGTCCTGCAGCCATCACTGCTGTGGCCTGGGCCCCAGATGGTTCTGCAGCAGTGTCTGGGAATCAAGCTGGGGAACTGACCTTGTGGCAGGAAGCTAAGGCTGTGATCACAGTACAGGTGAGTGGAGTAAACTTCAGTTTTATGTGAATTCTGCCCTGGTTGTGTATCTGGTAGCATGTGCTAGGGTCAGAGGTTGTGTAGAAGCCTGGGGGTGGTGGGTGTGGACAGATTAATCCTGGTTCCTCAGAAGGGTGTTCATTGGAAGGGCTGATGTTGAAGCAGAAACTCCAGTACTTTGGTCACCTGATGTGAAGAGCTGACTCATTTGAAAAGACCCTGATACTGGGAAGGATTGAAGGTGGGAGGAGAAGGGGACGACAGAGGCTGAGATGGTTGGATGGTATCACCGACTCAATGGACATGGATTTGGTTGGACTCTGGGATGGACAGGGAGGCCTGGCATGCTGCGGTTTATGGGGTCACAAAGAGTCAGACACGATTGAGCAACTGAACTGAACTGAACTGTATTCACTAGGCTCCAGGCTGCATCAGTGCTCTGCTCTGGTACTCAGCACACACCTTGATTGTTGTCAGTGCTAATGAAAAAGTCAGCGAGTGGCAAGTGGAACTGCAGAAGAGTTCAACACCCAGAAGTGTCAGGTGAAATGAGGCGGCTGGGTTAATGGATATGGCTAAAGCTGGGAGTTTACTTAAATCTCTCCCCTCTCCTTCTGAACTCGGTCAACACGATGTTAGTTAGTAAGCAGGGAAAAAGTCCCTGGGAGATTGTTTTCTGCTCCTCATTATGTCAATTAAAATAATAATTATCAAGTTGTTTACTGTATGCTAACTAAGTTCTGGGCCAGGCAGCATGAACCAGATTGAAATGAATTTTTATATAAGGGAGCTCACAGGAGAGGAGTATGAATATAAGTAAACTGCCAACAATATGCGAAGTGATCACTGCTATAATAAATTATATTATATAATATATAATCATAAATTAAATTATATAAAATTCCTGGGGCTGCAGAGTTTTAAGAAATTTACTGTTTACAAGAGTGGCTGTTTGAGATTGGGCTTAAAGTAAGGGCAAGGAATGGTGTTTTAGGAAGAGGAGATAGCATTAATAAAAGGCACAGAGGTGTGAAAGTGCAAGGTGTATTTTGAGTATAGCTAAGTCTTTGGGTTCTTGGTACAAGTGGTGGCGTTGAAATAATACACTGGGGCCAGGCTGTAGAGGGCACAGTGCTAAGAATTTTGAGCAGAATAATTATCTGAATTTTAGGAAGAGAATTCTAGTTGCCAGGTGGAGGATGGATAGTAGTAGGGAGATACTAAAGGTAGGGCGACCACATTTACAAGTGATGCTATAGTCCCAGGAAGACATAACATGGGCCCTAATCTGGGCAACGGGGATGAGACAGAGAGAGAAAGATTTAGGCATATATTGAAAGTTGACTCAGTGGTGCTTATCGATCAGTTGCAGGTCAGGAGGGAAGGAAAGGACAAGAATGTTAGTGATTCCTAGTTTGAGCAATTAAGGTGATAGTATGATAAATACTAACATGAGAGAAACAGAAAGAAGGCAATTTGTAGAGACGGTGATACATTTTGTTTTGTACTCTACTCCTGAGGAATTCATGGGGAACTGAGGAGCCCGAGAGACATGGACTGAAGTAGACTGTTTCTTGTCCATGTGCCTTGTTTGAACTTCAGTCTTCGCCTGAATCGAGTTCTTCAGGAGGACTTAGGTTTCCTGACCAGTGTAGGCCTGGCCCCTGATGGTCACTCCCTCATCTTGGCCAAAGCGGATTTGCAGTTGTTGCACATGAAGCCAGGCGATGAGCCCTCTGTAATCTGGTAAGACCCCAAATGCTGTTTTCTCTTAGGCTGGAGAAAAAGGAAAAGTAGGTTAGTGGTTACCCTGAGGTTGGGTCTAACTAAGACAAATGCTGGGGTCTTATGGAGGGGTGTTCCTGGGCTTAGCCTCTTCCTTCCTTATAAACCAGGAAAAGTTATTCGGAAGATCCTATGATGTTGTCCACCCATCAGGACTATGGTGTGTTTGTCCTGCAGTCAATGAAACTTCAAGTTCTTCCTTTCTCAGTAAGTTCTGTTTGGGTGTGTGTTAAAACAACCATTTGTTCAGGACTACTATTTTAAAGTCTTGAGACCATGACTGAGTGAAAGAGGAAGGAAGGGAAAAGCAGTTGGTTCCAAATCCCCTTCTTTTCCTTCAACTGGAACTCTGCTGAAGAGTGTTATATATTGGGTTTCCTTGTAAGATTTCACTGATACAAAAGAGGATTCTAGGGTTTAAAAGAATCGTGGGAAACCATAAACCTAGGTGGGTACTCAGTAGCTCAGCCGTATCTGACTCTTTGAGACTCCATGGACTCTAGCCCACCAAACTCCTCTGTCCATGGAATTTTTCTGACAAGAATGCTGGAGCTGGTTGCTGTTTCCTCCTCCAGAGGATCTTCCTGACCCAGGGATCAAACCTGCATTAGCAGGTGGATTTTTCACCACTGTGCCACCTGGGAAGCCCCTACACTACACTTCATCTTAGCCAAAAGGCTGAGAAGTGATCAACCTAGGCATTTTCTTAATTGCATTATCTTCATGTCTCTAGTCTTGTCACTATGGGTAGTAGTCTGGAACAATACAGACATATCTCATAGACATTATACCAGGTGAAAGAAGCCAGACACAAAAGGGTACATATTATATAATTTCACTTAAATGAAGTTCAAGAATAAGCAAAACTAATTTATAGTGATAGAAGTCAGAATATTGTTGACTCTGGGGGTGGTAATAGGGTAAGGGGCATGGAGGCAACTTTCCAGGGTGATGGAATGTACTATGGCTTGATTTGGGCAGTAATTACATGGATGGATAAATGTGTAAAATTTTATCAAGATGTCCACTTAAGATTTGTGTACTTTACTGAATCACGAATACAATTTTGAAAGGCCTTGACCAGCCCAGAGCAGAAAAGAGTTACTTTGTCTTGGAAGCAGTAAGTGATACAAGTAGGCTAAACAAAATGCTCTGTCCTTTCACAGGGGCAAAAGGAATTAGAGTTTGAAGAGTGCCTGGAATTTGATCTGAAGTTAGAGAATCCCAGTAATACCCTCATATCAGTAATTCAGGCCAAACCTGAATCTGGTGAGTGGTGTTGGGAGGGC
Organism: Antilocapra americana; assembly: GCA_007570785.1. Classification (NCBI taxonomy): domain Eukaryota; kingdom Metazoa; phylum Chordata; class Mammalia; order Artiodactyla; family Antilocapridae; genus Antilocapra; species Antilocapra americana. The sequence continues at coordinate 7,002,402 of ML661889.1, read as the reverse complement.
CCAAGGAATCCAGAGATTGCCTCGGGGAGGATGGTGGATTCTTCAAAGTCTAAGACCTGGCTTAAACTCTGCCCTTGAAATGGCAGAGTCCTCATTTTTGTGTGCCAGCTCTGATGGGATGCTGTGGAACCTAGCGAAATGCACCGATGAAGGAGAATGGATCACAGATAATATCTGGCAGAAAAAAGCAAAAATGCCTGCAACTCAAACTTCAGAGGCAGAGTCATGTGTATGTACTGACACCTATAGCTGGTCAACAGTCGAGCTAAAGACGCAGCAGCGTAGAAAGGTGAGTTTGAGGGAGAGGTCACAGATATTGGGGAGGAGGCCCTAGGTCTGACCCAGCAAACTTCTGTGCTCCCTTGACTGAGGAGGGTCCTTCTAGAACTCACCCCACCTCTTCCTCTTCCTAAGATTCACTCAGGCCCTGTCACAGCCCTCCACGTGCTGCCTGAGTTGCTGGTAACAGCTTCAAAGGACAGAGATGTTAAACTGTGGGAGAGACCCAGTATGCAGCTGGTAAGTGTGTGTGTGTGTGTGTGTGTGTGTGTGTGTGTGTGTGTAAAGAGGACAAAAGGGATGTCAGAGAGCAAATCTGGGGTAAGAAAAGACAGATAAAAATTATTTTCTTCTCTCCTTCTTGCAATAACATGTAACTAAGTTGTTTCTAAACAAAAGTTATTGGTGTGGGAGACAAATAAGTTAGTAAGGAGGCCCTAGGCTTGTAGCCCTCATCTTCTGTTTTTGTTCCATTGTAGCTGGGCCTGTTCCGATGTGAAGGGGCAGTGAGCTGCCTGGAACCTTGGCTGGGTCCTGACTCTACCCTGCAACTCGCAGTGGGAGACACACAGGGTAATGTCTACTTTCTCTCCTGGGAATGAAGATCACTACTCCGGGCAAGGAGACTGCTTGTGCTAGAGAGGCAAAGCCTGAAGACACCAGTGGCTACTTTCTTGATACAAGTATATAAATAAAGGGACAGAAAATCTCAGAGTGTAGTCCTGCCTGTGTTCTCATGTGGATTTGGACCAAGAGGGAAGAATATGGATGTTCTTATGTTTCTTTTCTGAATTAACATTAATCCTTACTAGAACTGTAAGAGAGTGAAGCAGATCTTTGGTAGATATTCTTTGAAATTAGGCTTTAGAATTCTTGTGTCGTTTGCTGGCCCCAGGACCCTAAGGGATGACTCCTCCCAGGAGGAGGTATGAAAGTGATGTTGATGAGCACTTAGTCTGAACAGATATCTGAAGACCTCTCACTTGTTCAAAGAAGAGGAAGAGAAGGAAGAATGAGTCAGTTGTCTCCTGTCGAGGGCACTGGGAAAGAACTAGGGTTGAACCAGGACACCACTAGGTGCCTCTCATAGAAACAGCCCTTCTACTCAGAGCCAAAGCAAGTCACATGGCTCTACCGAGTGTCCAAGGGGAGGGAAGTTTCAGCCCACCATGTACCTGGGAGGAGAACTGGGAACCAGATAGTTATCCCCTGTGTTGATGCTTTTTCCAGTAGAATGGCTTGTAGTCCTTAAAAAGATCATTTAAGATTTACAAAGAATCTTCTCACATACCCTTCTTCACTTGTCTTCTGTTAACATCTTACATAACCAAGAAATTAATGTTGATATAATATTATTAATTTGGATATGGATTTGGATTTTTCCACTAATATCGTTATTTTGTTCCGGGGTCCAATCCAGAGTAGCACATTGCATTTTGTCATCATGGCTCCTTAGTCTAATCCTGCAACTGTGCCACTTTCTCAGACTTCCTATAGTCTTGACACTTTTGGAGAGTTCTGGTCAGGTGTTTTGTAGAATCTCTCAGTTTGGCTTTGCTGTTTTTTTTCTCATTAAGATTAAAATTTTGAATTTAAGGGAAGAGTACAAGAGATGATGTGCCCTTCTTGTTATATCATATCAAAAGCAATCATATCAACATGACTTATTATTAGTGATGTTAACCTTGATCATTTTTAAAGCTGAGGTGATATTTGCCAGGTTTTTCTTACTGTACCATTTTCATCTGTTTGTTAGAACCAAGTTATTAAGTTTAGCTCACAATCAAGGGGAAGGGGGCTAAACCACTAAGAGGGAGATGTATCAGAGAATTTGTGATAATTGCCACATTTTGAGGTAAGTTTTTTTTAGACTATGTAAATCTCCTGTCTCACTGACTTTTAAATATTCATCCATGAGCAATTATTACTGTGATTTTCTAGTGATGATTTTCTATTTCCCCCTTCTATATTAATTGAAATTCTTCTGAAAGGAGTATTTATCCCTTCTTCCCTACTTATTTATATGCTGGTTGAGTCATTCATGTATCAGTATGGACTCATGAATGTCTAGGGGAGCCTGTTGTATTTTATTACTCAAACATCATAGTATGTATGTATCAGTGCAACTTTTTCTGGCCACTATTTATAAAAGAAAAATACGTATCATAGAAATTCAGCACAGCAGTTTTGAGATATAATTCATTTTCACTCCTTTAAAGTGTGCAATTCAAAATGTTTTCTAGTATATTCTAACACTGCAACTATCACCACTAATTCCAGAACATTTTCATCACCAAGGAAACATTGTATCCATTAGCAACCCCCTTTCACTCCTTCCTCCAGCTACTGGCAATTTATCTTTATGGATTTGCCTATTGAAGACATTTCACATAAATGAAATGTGGCCTTTTATATGGCTTCTTTAGCATGTTTTCAAGGTTCACCCGTTTTGTAGCGTATGTCAATACTTTATCCCATTTTATAATAATAGTAAAATACAACAAATAACACAATAATATTCCATTGTATAGACAAACCATACAGTGTTCATCCATTCATCAATGGATAAGACATTCTGGTTATTTCCACGTTTTGGCTATTACTATGTTGCTATTAACAGTCATGTGCAAGTTTCTGTATAAACGTTTCTTTTTAATTCTTAGTTATATACTCAGGATTGGAATTGGTAGATCCCATGGTAACTCTATGTTTAACTATTTGCGGAACTGCCAAACTATTCTCCAAAGGAGCTGTGCTATTTTATATTCTCACCAGTAACATGTGAGGGCTCTAATTCGTTCACGTCTTCACTGCCTGTCATTGTTGGTCATTTTAATTGTAGCCCTTCTGGTGTTTGTCAAGTGGTGTCTCTTGATTTTGTTTCCTTAATGTTTAATAATGTTGAGCATCTTTTCTTATGTTTGTTGGGCATTTGTTATTTCTTCTTTGGAGAAATTTCTCTTCAAATTCTGATTTTTAACTGAGTTATTTTTTATTGGTGAATTTTAAGTTTTTTACATATTCTGGATACTAGATCCTCATCAGATTATGATTTGCCAACATGTTCTCCTAAGTTGTCGTTTTACTTCGTTGACATTGTCCTTTGATTAACAAAAGCTTCAACTTTTGGGGGAAAAAGTATGTCAGCATCAACGGAACTATGATAATATAAATCACAGGAAGAGACATATATTCCTAGAAATACTTGTTATTTATTTGCTAAAAAGTTTCAAATTTTGGTGAAGACTATTATTTTCTTTGGTTAATTGTGCTGCTAATGTCCTATCTTCAGAAACTATTGCCTAATCCAAGATTTAGGAAATCCTAAACACAAAATTTCCACCTATGTTTTCTTAATGAGAGAATACATTTAACCAGTTCCTTTTTTATGGCTTTTTGTATATAGCAATTCTGCAGTAACATCATCTACGTAAACATGTGTATTTGTAATTCAGGTCAAAGGGTGCGTTTATTTAAAATTTTTGATAGATATTTGTAATCTGGTCTCTAAAAAGTTATAAGCTACTGTTTTCATTTAAATAGCCTTCACTGTTACTAGAAGTATGTTATATGTGTGTGTTTATCTGTGTTGCATGTGTTTACAAATAGTCAAGACTTTGGATTTGACTTTGGTACTTCTCAGATGGGGGGTACATCAAAATCATTCTACTTCTCTCTCTTGCTCCCTGAGATTTAGGCTCAGTGACAGTCCCTCAGGTGCTTCCCCAAATTTTGGACATCTGCTGAGATTAGGATGCTAAGTGTTGGGAGACCAGGTCTGCAGATAGTAAACAGCGGAAAAAGGCAAGTGAGAATATTTGCATGGGAAACAATTCAGTCTTTGCTACCTCTACTCTTCCTATAATATTACCCAGCAAACTCTAGTTTGCAGAAAAACTGTTAAATGAGGAAAAGCTTTAATCTCCATTAGTCTCCCTCATTGCACAGAGGAGGCTATTCTATGAAAGAACAGAATCCTGAGTAACCTGCAGCTAGCTGTGGGATATGTAGAGAAGCTGAACTTTCTGTCTACTAACATCAGAAGAAACATGTGCTTGCAGAAATAAAGTCCCAAGAAGCCAGTGACAGATCTGTACTATCTTTATTACAGAAAATATGAGAAAAATCACAAGTACAACACTGCCTGTTTCCTTGCTTGAAGGTCATATCTTCTCTGGTTTATTTAATATCAACAGTCACCACAGCTGCAGGAAATTAAACTGAACTTTTAGAAGGTATCGCATACGGACCTGGTTGGGGTTATAGACGATAAATTCATTGTAGTTGAGGGTATAACCCTCTGGATTCAGAATTCCTGTGTCACTTGCTGGTCCTAATGGCACTGTACTCCCATTCCTGCCAAATGGAAGACAGTGTGTCAACATCTGCCTCTGGTTCAAAACCTGGAATAGAGAAAGTGGAGTCTTATCTGGCCAAAAGGAGTTTTCTGGCCTCCAGCCTCTGAGTACTTACAAGGTGATGGCGCACGCAGGACTGGGAGCCATCTTGCCCAGCCCCTTGGTGCTGTGTTTGCCTTGAAGTAATCCTTCTGCCTCTGGATTGGCCCCGAGTAGCTCATTACACTGACCCAGAGCTACCTGCAAAGCGAAACATCTTTAAATGACCACATCCTCTAAAGCCAAACAGAAAACTCCATCAGTATTTTCTTCTCCTATTCCAGCATAAGAACTGAATGCAATGAAAACTGTGCTTGGCCTCCCTCTCAAGTTTTCCAGGTGAACCTCATGGTTCTGTGTCCAGTCTTTTCTCTTTGGAAAAATAGATGTGTTCCTGCCTTACCTCTGATAAGAGCAGAAGCCCAGTATCCTTTAGGCGAGTGGCAAAGCAGTAATTGGCACTCTTGGAAGACATGTCAGCGAAGTAGATTCCTTTTCCGAACTGAAACATATAAATAAACAAGGTCAGCTGCCTAACCCAGTGTGTCACAAGAAAGGCTCACGGCACTACCCTGTGTCCTACTATCTTAAGCACAATGTAGACCCTTTCCATTTCGTTTCACAATTTTGTTCCAAGAGGAGGCAGAAGCACTGATGAATCTCTGCTTTCTGGGGGAAAGGTGAGATATCTTTAGGGATTTAAGAAAGGAGGGTCACAGTAAATGCCAGGGTTATGAGTGAGCTGGTTTAATTCTTAGGAATGTCACCACTTAATCCTAATCTAGAAAAAAAAAAAGGGTTCCAATTTCCACTCACCATGTAACCTGTGATGGGAGCCTCAGGTGGGGCGATTCGAAGCCCATGGCTCAGGATTCCCACCCAGTTACTCAGCCTGGAGCCATGCCAGAGTAGCATCCTAAGGAAAAGCCAGTATTATTGTACTCTTTCTTGCTCTCCTACAAACACAGGCCATAAGCATCAAAAAGCCAACAGCTGTCTGGGCTACCCTTCTTTATGCATTCCATAACTGCACTTCTGGCAAGGGACTGTCTTTCCAAACCAAAAGTTAAATGGAGACCTGTTATGAAGGTCCTCTCTGAAGGCTTCTTTTTCACCCTCCTTCTCAACTTCAAAGACATCCAGCAAGGTCATGGTATAGTCACTGTGTGTAGGAGCATGGGTAGACTGTAGGTACTGGGAAATCACCTGTGAAAAAGGATGAAAGCCAAGGCTGACGTGGACTCTGTAAGAGACCAGGCTGAACTGAAGAACCTTGGGCTTCTTGTATAAATTGGCCAAAGTGGCCTCACAGGGGCAGCCAGAAAGAGCCTTGCCTTCCCAATTCTTGGTAAATAGAAATTCTGCCCTCAAGTTTTCTCTTAACCAGATGCAGTCAGAGAACAGTGGCATGGAGAGGGTGCATCTTAATGGCGAAAATAAATGATCATTTTCCTTACTTTGAACTCATAACTCTTATGGTCTAAAGGGTGCAAGGCACACTGTAGATTTCTATAATGTTGGTCCAATGGGTGTTCTGGGCTTTGCAGTTCTGTCTTCACCAGCTTAATTGCAATTTCAATGTCTCCCAAAGCCTGACAAGATGAGACAGAGAATCAATGTGGGAGAAACCTGGGACAAGGGATTTAATACTTCCCAATCCACATGTATCTCACCTCCAGTAACTGTACTTTATCTGACAGTTCTTTCTCTGTCCGGATTAATGGAGGGGTACGGAGTCTAAGGGCAGAGATATAGCCAATAATTAACTCTCTGATGTGTGGCCAAAAGGCATATGACCAAAAACACACACTAAAGATAGGTCCTTTAGAAAATAGATATAAGAACAGCAGTTTTCCATTTGAAAGAGATCTGTATGAGATTTTTAACTTTCAAATACATAGAGATATTATGTATATATTCTGAGTAGGATAAAACAAACTACATAGACTCTGACCTGTGAGACTATAGAGGTAAATTCCTTTTTATGGGAGTTTTTAGAAAATAAGATGTACCGACATCAATAAAGAACAGTTTGGATGAAGTCCTATCTAGAAATACACAGGCAGAAATACACCTGTTGACTACTCAGGGTTATCTCTAGGTCACAGGCCTCTATAAAGCAATAGAGGAATAAAAATAAAGTAAGCAACAGACTGCAGAATCAATGAAGATAAAATATATTTTACAAACCTAATACGAGTTCACAGAAATGGTGTTGGTGTGTTAGTCACCTTATAGAATTGGGTGATATGCCTGAAGGTGTTTTACATGCTGATTGGATGGCTAGACCCACTCTCTCTTGAGTCGATAACTTCCGCTTGGTCAGAGAATATGGTTGTAAATCAAGGCAGGAGACTGCATCCCATACTCGTAAACTGATTAAATAGGTTATTTACAAATCATGCTGGCTCTGTATCTATTCAAGATGGTCATTTCCTTGGAAATGAAAAATTAAAAAGGTAATAGTTTCTGCTGAGTGATGTAGGGGATATTGTTGGGCAGAATACCAAAGTGAAGTAACAGCACAGGCCATACCCAAAGTCGTGTGGGATTCTGGTGTAGAATTCATTGCACGCTTCCATGAGAGCTCGTCCACACTGGCCAGCCCGAATACAATCCTCGATCTTCTTCAGAGACTGGTAACCTGCCTTGATTTGTGCCGCTGTCAGCTTCCCTGCAGACCCAGAAAGAGATCAGACTCAACTACGGCCCATCCTGGAAACTGCATTTATGACCCTGCCCAACGAAGATTCTTACCTTTCAACTTTCAAAATTGCTCTTCCTCCCCCCCATACAACTTCTCACCCCAATTCTCTCTTCCTTTACTCAGTAATATCAGCAAGCTTTAAATCATGATGGTAATAAAATATCCTGTTAAATGAACTAGGAATATGAAGTGAGCATGTAGGATAAAATCTGAAGTCCTACCAAGTGGAGCTTTCTTGGTATCATATTTCATTTCTACCATCATCTCTTCCATGGCCTGGACATTACAGATCAACTTTATCAGCTCCTGTACACGAACATCTAGCTGTGACTCTAGTTTCAAGGGGGATTTAAGAGATTCCTCTTTCTTTGTTTCCTCTTCATTCTATAGCTCAAAAAAAAAAAGAAAGAAAGAAAAAAAATCATAGAATCTGAAAAGATTTTTTTGTATGTTCCTTGCAAGGACTGGCTGTACAATATCCCTGGCAGATGAACACCAGCTTTTGCTTGAAAGTAGGCCCATCCCATTATAAACCTAGAGTATTCAGTGTGACTTCACCTTCTAGTCTTACTTCTGCCTCCTGTAGTTTAACACTCAGAGTAAGTCTACAAGGTCCTCCTAATACGATGTCATTAAGTTTGTAAAGACAGCGATTGTATCTCAAATCTTCTCACCTTAAAAAGACTGGTTTTTCCATTTTTCAAATATGAAAAATTTGTGACAGTTTTCAGGAAAGATCCTTTCAGTAAAGCATCTTGGTTGTACCTCAGCATTCAAAATTAAATTAAACAAAACACATTTTTTTTTTTTTTAAGGACCTAAGATTTTATAAGGACTTTAGTAAATAATACAGACTAGGACCTCATCCAAGTCACTCTACTAGACTTCACTCTGGTTAAGAGGAAATAATTTTTCCCTAAACAGAGTCAGAATTTACCTGTGTATTGCTGGCATAGTCCATCTGTAGCATATCATATTTTCCAGGCACTTTCTCAAACTTCTCACGATCCTCCCAGTTATTTTTTGTTTTGTCAAGGAATCTGTAGAGTTCAAGTTGGTGAGAAAATCTCAAATAAGGGTCTACTACTAGGGATGGGCTTTTTCCTAAGGATATCTCTAAAACTTTTTATTTCTTACACCATAAATCTGGATTCTAAATTAGGACCCTGAATGGACAGAAAAGCTCTAGAGATAAAGGGAACAAAAAGTGGTAAAAAAGGCCATTGAACTTTTCCCAAAGGCTCCAATCATCACTAAAGTCATTGAGATTTAAGACAAAAGATTACTATTCAATCCTTTTGTCTGAAAGAAACATTCCCGGGGACTCCAGAAAGTTTTTCATATCATAGTAAAACAATTAAAAAAAATTTATTTATTTGGCTGTGCTGGGTTGCTGCATGTGGGACCTTTAGTTATGGCATGCGAACTCTTAGTTGTGGCATGTGGGATCTAGTTCCCTGACCAGGGATCAAACAAGGCCCTCCTGCACTGGAAGCATGGAGTCATAGCCACTGGACCACCAAGGAAGGCCCATACTTATTTAAACTGTAGCTGAATAGTCTCATCTCATTCTCTCCAAATTTCCTAAATTGTTGGTCATGTGCTGAATATGTTAGCTTCTTCTGATTTTAGTCAATTTCTGGTTCCAAGTGATTTAATCAGTATCTAAGGATCAGTTTGGTGTTCCAATCACACGATGTCATAGTGGAAAAACATTATCATTTAAGCCAACTCACACTTATTATGAAATTCCTAGAGAAGATATATTCAAGAAGCTGAAAGATATTATTTTGTACCCATTTCTTAGCACTCACTTCTTTTGAAAGACTTCCTTGGCCTTGTTGAGGTCCCCGGAACAAGCCACCAAGCTGTGCTGCCCTGTCTTCCCAACTGCAAAGTAAATGCCACATGTAAGATGGTTCCCTGCCCCCTCAACCCAAGAAGAGTTCTTTGATAGTAACAAGCCAGATCTCTAAGGTCTCTCCACTTAGCATCTGACAAACCGGCAGGAAGGAAAGAAGGAAAAGATGAAAGGGCTTAGGGAACCGACCCTGTTGCCTCTGAGCAGCACTTGCAGCCCAATCGCAGTAGAGTTCTCAGCCTTGACAGGCTGTTCTTAGTTTTTCCAGTGCCATTAAGGATGCCTGCCATGCCCCAGTTTCAAGCAGCACAATTTGATTCCTAAGGCTCTCTCAGGTTATAGAAACTCCACTACACCAACTGAAACCCAGAGAAACCTTTGGCTACTCACACAACTGCTTCTGGCTTTCTAAATAACAACTCACAAAATCCACAATAAAAGCAATTACCTCGGCCCCATCTCATCCAAACACTGAAGTTTCTCTGGGCATCATCTTCTAATAGCTGAATCAGATAATACTTGTTGTTGTTGAACTGGAGATTGGTCTATAATAAGAGAAATATGAACATAAAAGGACAGAGGTTTGCAAATGGAAGCCACATAAACCAACGACTCTTGGTCAAAGGTTACAGTAATTGCCATGAGGAAAGGACAGCAAGGGACGAGAAAATCAGGTTCAGTTAAGGATATAATAAAGGAAGAAAAGGGTTTCTATATTATACTTTGAATTGCTAGGAATTAAAGGCTGAAAGCTTCCTAAAACCTCTACCCAACCTCAAATATCCTATATTGATTGGCTCCCTCTGTTTCTTCCTGCCTCACCTCCCTCCATAGATGTTACTGAGGCCGTATGTGTTTTCCAGCTCCCAATCCGTTTGCAGTCATTATTTTCCAAATGAAAACAATTTTGATGCCCCTAAGATCTGTAACCATTATGCTTGTTTGTTTAGACAACTTATTCTTTAATAGCACTATTTACAATTTTGGCTTGTCACCTGCAACAATTCGACCATGAGCTGAGAGTTAGGACAATGTTAGGAGGGGGAAAAGGATAGGCAGAAACCACTGCCACACCTACCCCATAGCTAACATGACCTGGAGACATTCAGAGAAAATGTGACCAGTGTCTCAAAAGGTATCCTGTGAGTAACCTCCTCCAGTGAAGAGGGAGCAGTCCATGACAGGAACAGCAGCTGGTGCTGTAAAGCCGAGCCCTGGTTACCTAGTCACTCTTCTTCGTTAAGCATGTTACTGGTCTACCTCTTGCCTGCTCATATTATAAATTCGCTGAATGGTAGAATGAAAAGCGGCCTTAAGACCTTTTCTATCTGCTTATGATATTTTAAGGAAAAAAATGGTAACAGGAATTCTACATAGCTGTTAGAAGTATAGAAGATAGACCAATAAATTCAAATATGAAGACATATTCAGGAAATACCAACCATGAGCAGTATCTATCCAAAACAACAAAAATAAGCAAAGAGGAAAAGACAGAAAAGAAAAAAACTGGAGGTCAGTGGCATGATGGAGAACAAAATGCTCCCTTCATCTCTCCCCTTCAGTCTATGAAAGAGCTCAGCAAAGGTGCCCACACACCAGGATGTCAGAAAATCCCACACATCTGTACATCTAAAGGTGGGTGGACTGGAACAGAGGAAGTGGAACCAGTGCGGGGAGTAGAGGCACTGCCTGCAATCCCATCCTGCCAGCGAACCCGGCAGCAGAAGGCGATGTGGTGCACAGGACTCTGGCTTCCTGGTTGCAGTGGCAGCAATGATGGGAGCCATGGAGGGCCCAGGACTGGCTCCTGCACCTTCACCCTCACTGGCAGCTCCTGGCTGAAAGCAATAATACCAGAGATCTCAGAGGCACTGGTGAGGTGACCTGGCTTCTTGCTCCTTTTCCTCCTGAGGTGGAGCCTATGACTTAGGAGATTCCAAATGCATGGAAGCTCCTATCACCCTGGTGCTCCAGGCGGTGATGCCAGTAACAGTAGCAGCAGCAAAGCACCAACAACCTTGGAGGCACAACTGTGATAAGGTGGGCACCAGGTGATCCCTCTGACAGAGGTGGCAGAGGGTGGAAAGTACTCGCAAATGTAACTAGAGACAGGCCAGATAATAAGAGAAACCAAAAACTTGTGCTAGAGCGCCACCTACTGGAAAAAAGGAAAGCCCTCTAATTTCTAATCTATTGAATCTTTAAAAATTAAGATTTTAAAAAAAGCTTTACCTAAAGAAGAAAGGTATTCACTATTTCAAATGTGCTGGCAGAACACCTCATCAAACACTAGAAATAACCACAGCTACAGTGTATAGCAAAAATAAAATGACAATTTTCCAGAAATGAAACAAAGTCACGGAATACTGTGATCTAACTGATAGAGAAGACAAAATAGCTGTCATGAAGCTATGTCAATGAGCTACAAGAAAACTCAGAAAGGCAGTTTAGTGAGTTCAGGAATAAAATTAATGACCAGAGGAATACTTTACTGAAGAGATTAAAACTATAAAAAACCAAGCAGAAATTTTGGAGCTGAAGAACTCAATAAACAAGATAATGTGTTAGAAAGCATTGGAAATAGGGAAGACCATATGAAAGACAGAATAAGTAAGCCCAAATACAGAAATCTAGAAAAGACATAGGTAGATCAGGAAAGAGAATTAAGATGTAAAAAAAGAAGGAAATTCTATAAGAACTATCTGACTCTTTTAGGAAGGGCAACATTAGGTAATGGTTATCTCAGAAGAAGAGATGGAGAAGGACACAGAGAATTTATCTAAAGAAATAATAGCTGAGAACTTCCCAAACCTAGAGAAGAAAATTGGTATACCACTCTGTGAAGCTAAGAGAACACCTAATTGCCTCAAAAAGATCTCACGAAAAGATCTTCTCCAGGACACATTTTATTAAAGCTGTCAAAAGTCAATGATAAAAGAGGAATTTTAAAGACTGCTAGGGAAAAAAAGGATGCTCACCTACAAGGAAATCCCCATTAGGCTATATGCAGATTTCTCAGAAGAAACTCTACAGGTCAAGAACGACTGGAATGACATTCAAAATACAGAAAGATAAAAGCTATCAGCCAAGAATATTCTATCCAGCAAAGTCTTCATTCAGAGATGAAGGAGAAAAAAAGCTTTCCCAGACAAAAGTTGAGAGAGTTCATCACCACTACACCTGCCTTACAAGAAATGTTGAAAGGAGCTCTTCTATCTGTAACAAAAAAGCAAAAGTATACAAATCTTTGAGTAAGCTGATAAACAGAATCAGAAAACTATAACCCTATCGGGATAGATTTTAAACAGTTTATTATAGCATAAAGGTTAAAGGGGAAAAAAAAACCAGAAAAAGCAACTATAACTACTTGGATTTGGTAAGAAATTCACAACATAATGATGTCTGGCAGAAACAAAATTCTGTAAAGCAATTATCCTTCACTTAAAAAAGTAATTAATTAAAAAAAAGAAACTCATAACATAAAAAGGAATAATTTGAGACAACAAAAACATAAAAGAGGAATAGGATGGAACCTGTATCGTGAAATGAAGGTAAGATGGTATCAGCAGAAAAAGGACTGTTTTATCAAAGAGATGTTTATACAAACCTCATGGTAACCACAAAACAAATCTGGAGCAAAGATACTAAACAGCTAAAAAAAAAAAAAAAAAGGAAACTGAGAAAAACATCACAGAAAACCACCAAACCAAACTGGCAAACATAAAAACAAGGAACAAGAAACAATGGCGATATCAAACAACCAGAAAACAAAAGATGAAATGGCAACCATAAGTCTTCATCTATCAATAATCAACCTAAATGTAAATGGTTCACGAATCAAAAGACATTGAGTGGCTGGATGGGTTAAAAAATAAGATCTAACTATATGCTGCCTCCAGGAGACTTACCTCAGCTCTTAAGAAAAACATAGGCTCAGAGTGAAGGGATGAAAGATGATACTCCAAGCAAATGGCAGCCCAAAGAAAAGTGAGTGTAATTAACACGCATATCAGACAAAGTGAAAGTGAAAGGCGATCAATCATGTCCGACTCTTTGTCACTCCACAGACTATACAGTCCATGGAATTCTCTGGGCCAGAATATTGGAGTGGGTAGCCTTTCCCTTCTTCAGGGGATCTTCCCAACCAAGGGATTGAAGCCAGGTCTCCTGCATTGCAGGCAGATTCTTAACCAGCTAAGCCACAAAGGAAGCCCAAGAATACTCGAGTGGGTAGCCTATCCTTTCGCCAATGTATCTTTCCGAGCCAGGAATCCTGCATTGCAGGCGGATTCTTTACCAACTGAGCTATCAGGGAAGCCCTAAAAGGTCTACTTTACCTAACAGACAAAAGAGATATCAAGAAAAAAAGGTAACAGTGGGACTTTTCTGGAGGTCCAGTGGCTAAGACTCCGAGATCTCAATGCAGGAGTCTTGGGTTTGATCCCTTGTCAGGGAGCTAGATCCCGAATGTCACAACTAAAGAGTCCATGTGCTGCAATGAAGATGGAAGTGCTTCAAATAAGACCTGGTGCAGCCAAATAAATAAATTTAAAAAAAAGAAAAACAAAGGTAACAAGACACAAAGATGGACATTATATAATGATAAAGGGAACGATTCATTAAGAAGACATTTTTTAACATATGCACATGTAACTCTGGAGCACCAAAATATATAAAACAATTATTAACAGACAGACCTAAAGGAAGAAACTGACAGCAACACAATAATAGTTGGGGGCTTTTAACACCCAAATTACATCAATGGATAGATCATGCAGACAGAAAGTCAGCAAGGAAACAACAGCCTTAAATGAAACATTAGATTAGATGTTTCACAGATTTGTACAGAACATCTCATCCAAGTGCAGCAGAATAAACATTCTTCTCAAGTGCATATGGAACTTTCTCAAAAAATATGTTGAGACACAAAACAAGTCTCAATACACTTAAGAAGACTGAAATCTTATCAAAAGTCTTTTCTGATAACATGGCATGAAACTTCTATAACGATGTAGAAATCAAGAAGAAGAAAGCTGGAAAAATCACAACTATGTGGAAACTGAACAATATGCTACTAAACAATATGCAACTAAATAACTATGAGGTCAACAAAGAAATCAAAGGAGAAATTAAAAATACTGAAGATGAAAATACAACATGCCAAAATCTATGGGATGCAGCAAAAGAGGCATGAAGAGGGAAGTTTAGAGCAATCAGGCCTACCTCAAGAAACAAGAAAAGTCTCAAATAAATAATCCAACCTCACACCTAAAGGAACCAGGAAAGTATAAATGCAGTCCAAAGTCAGTAAAAGAAAATACCAACGATCAGAGTAGAAATAAATGAAATAGACTAAAAAGACAATAATAAAGATCAATGAAACTAAGAGCTGACTGTTTGAAAAGATAAATAAAATTGACAAACTTTTAGCTAGCCTCAGAGAAAAAGAGGTAAGACTTTGATAAAGGCAGAGACGAAAGAGGAGAAATAAGAATGGGTACCACAGAAACACAAAGAATTATAAAAGAATATTATAATCAGCTATATTCCAACAACTGGACAACCTAGAAGAAATGGACAAATCTTAGAATCAGACAATGTTCCAAGACTAAATCATGAAAAAATAGAAAATGGGAATAGACCAAACTCTAGTAAAGAGATTGAAACAGTAATAAAAAACTTCCTCCAAACAAAAGTCTAGGGGAAGACAGCTTCCCAGGTGAATTCCATTAATCATTCAAAGAGGATTCAATACCTCTCCTCAAAGTCTTCCAAAAAATTGAAGAAGAGGAATACTTCCTAACTGATTTTACAAGGCCCACATTATCCTGATACCACAACCAGACAAGGACAACAGATAAAAAAAGAAATTAGAGGCCCATATCTCTGATGAGCATGGAGAACTGTATGATGATAGATGGGAACTCAAGTTTTGGTGGTGAGCATCCTGTAGTAGGTATTTCTACACAGCAGAAATCTAATGTTGTACATGTGAAACTTATAGAATGTAATAAAACAATGTTACCTCAATAAAAATAAATTTAAAAAATTAAAAAATAAATTTAACTACATAAAAATTTAAAACTTCAATATGGGCAAAGTATACTATAAAGAAAATAAAAAGGAAAATGAAAAATGTAGAAAATATATAAGCAATTTATATGATAGATGAAGGACTATCCTCCACAATATATAAAGTTCCTTAAAGCCCATAAGAAAAAAGACCAACAACTTATAAGGAAATGTGCAAAATCATATGAACAGTGCGTTCATAGGTTCAATAAGGACATAAAATCTGCTAAAAGATCTGCTTCTTATAGAGATTCCACTATTAGGCAGAGTGCACTAGAGCTGAGTATTTGGGATTATGGGGCTAATATAAGGGACTTCAGAATTAAAGATCTGGGCTTTGGGACACTGTCATCAATAATTATCAAGAAGAAATTCTCATAGTTTCTTCCCTTACCTGATTGAGCATGACATCATAGACATCATTTCCTTCACAGTACACATGGGCCTAGAGAAAGAAAAAACTGACATTTGTACATTCCCAGCCCTGATGAGATCATAAGTGAGTTTCTAAATTTTTTATGCCCCAAACTATCACTTTCCCACATTACCAACATGCATCTTCCAGGCAAAGAAATGCAAAAGTATGTTCTTCTAAACATAACCTGTCAATCCTATAATGAAAACATGTTGCCTTTATGTAATTACAGAAACACAAATGAGTCTAACTCATAATGGAAACCTGCTCCAGAGGAAGCCTTCTGTATCCTTCAAATCCTTTTCCCATTCATCAGTAACTCATGCCATACATACCAGTGCACAGTTTGTCATCAGAACACTGATAATGAAACAATTTTCTAATTGAGAAAGAGGTGTGGAAAGCTGACAGACAACTCTATAAGTTAACCATGCTATAAAACACCAGGATTAGTACTCCCAAACCCCATGCTGTCCATCCCTTAGCCTTGGAGAAAATTTTGGAGAGGATTCCTAAAATAGATAATAGCAATGTTCCAGACAAGAATCCCAATAAGAACAATGGTTCTTTGAGAAATTAGTGGGAGTCTCTTACCTTCCCCACCTTGGCTGTGCACTCTGGGTCCACTGGAGCTTTGCCCTTTAACAGCAAGGTCTTCACAGACTCTGAGGGAAGACAGACAGTACTACATCTACTTGTATGGGAAACAAAAATAGCTGTCATGGTTAGATAGAAACCTGTCATAATTCACTCTGTCCTTCCCAAGCAAACTTGCTCTGCTCAAGTCTCAGTTTATTATAATAAAATATGTGAAACTAAAGCTTTTGAGAAACTAGGTTAGTCCTATGGTATGCCCCAAAGATAGAAAGTTAATTATATCTTCAAGGAAAGAAGAAATAAGAGTTGAAAGAACAAAATACTCTCCCACCCTCAGCCCTCCCAGGGACCCTCTTGCTGGTCCAAGTCCTCGTTGGGGGCTGACCTTGCTTGTCTTCAGTCCTGTCATTATCTGCCTTTCCTTCAGCCACAGGCTCCTTTTTCACTCTGTGACATTTTCTAATTTTCTTTAAAGGAGGAGAGTCTTCTGCAACTGTTTTGCCATTAACTCTTTCAGCTTCATTCAGAATAGGCAAGAAGAATGTGCAAAGAAGCAAAAGAAAGAATGAGTACCCACTGAATATGATGCTACTATGCAAAAACATCTTTTTAAAGAAATAGATTGAGATGGTTTTGTAAATTTACAAAGGAATAATAACTGCCATACCACTCAGAAAACAGTCTGAGTTCCTGAATTGCTATTCTAGCCAAACAAAACAAAGCAACTCACAGACCATGTAAATTCATGGCCTCAGGCATCAGTCTCAAACTGCTTACCTTTTCTGTTCACTTGTGCCCCAATACCCTCCAAATACCTATCCTCAAACTACTAAAGGTGGTAGGAAATAGGTTAATAGAGTGCTTTGGAGTCTGTGCCTTGTCTCTTCTAACTGGGGAATCAGTGTAGAAGTTATTTCATCTCTTTGTACTTCAGTTGCCCTAACTGAAAAATCTAGAGGAAGACAACACATTTAAGAACACAATACACAGAATATGATATGTCGTAAGTCAATTTTAAGAGCTGCATTTTATAATCTCTGAAACTGGGATGACTTATAAACTGGGATGACTTATAAGCTGCGAATCTCGTTTTAACTGAAAGCGTTTTTCCTAGCTCAGTGGTACATAAAACAATGGTGCACCTTACACTTGATTTTTTAAACTGTTTTGTATTAGGTATTTAAACCGTGTTGGCACTAAGTTGTAACAGGTCAACAGGCCGTCAGACACAATTTTGTAACCCCCAAAATCTATGACCACCGAAATTGTCAAAGTTCGGCATCAAAACAAGTGCTGGTTCAAGGAGCGATAGAAATAGGAAGGGCTATAGTGGAGGGCACAGCTCCTTTTTGAATTCCCGCCCCCAGTCCTCCGGCCCCCACACTTCACTCCGAACCTCGCGCTCTGCCGCCGGCAGTTGCCCGCCGTCGAGCGGCCATGGAGCCCGAACGCTGACGTCACCGGTCCTCTCGCGGGAATCGCCGGCGCAGTCTAAAGGCGGGAATCGTCGTGCGTGTGCGTCCCAGCGTGGAACGACCAAGGGCGGGACGCACCGCCGTATTTGCATATCGCAATGCCTTGTGGGAAGTCACCGTAAGCGACAAGTGTCTTCGGGTGTGAGCACATTATAAACGCTCTTTGAGCGCAGCGTTTGCCATAGGGCGGAGGGAAGCTCATCAGTGGGGCTACGAGCTGAGTGCGCTTAGTCACTCTATCCTGTGTCCCTTGGGAAGGTCTGAGACTAGGGCCATTGAGCGGCCCTAACAGGGCCCTCCCTGAGCTTCGGGGAGGTGAGTTCCCAGAGAACGGGGCTCCGCGCGAGGGCGGAATGGGCAGGAGATGCCATGGACCCCGCCCTTGCGGAGGGGCCTGGCGGATGCCTCCTTAGCCGGAGCTTGGAACAGACTCACGGCCAGCGAAGTGAGTTCAATGGCTGAGGTGAGGTAGCCCGCGTGGGGGCCTCATAACCCAATTCAGACTACTCTCCCGCCCGTCCTTTTTTAATAAAATGCTTCTATGTGAATTAGAAGCATTTTATTACATGGGGGGTGGGTGCCACCGTGGGGGGTGGGGTGGGGTGGGGTGGGGTGGGGTGGGGTGGGGTGGGGGGGGGGGGGGGGGGGTGGGGGCGCAGGATATCCCAGAAGCTCCATTTCAGACACTCTGAATTAAAACTCAGATTCTGCGTTTTTAACAAGTTATTGTTGACTTTCATATTTATTGGACAGACATTAATCAAGTACTTGCACAAACAAAAGCAGCAACAGTGCTATAAGAAGTATACAGTACTTAACGGAAGTTGTGTGAACTGTTAGTCGCTCAGGCTTGTCTGACTCTTTGCTATGCCATGGACTATAGCCTTCCAAGGCTCCTCTGTCCATGGGATTTTTCCAGGCAAGAATACTGGACTGGGTTGCAATTCCCTTCTCCAAGGAATCTTCCGCACCCAGCGGTTGAACCCATGGGAAAGTAGTACTTCAGAGCTGTATATTGTCACCTTGCTTATTTAACTTATATGCAGAGTACATTATGGGAAATGACGGGCTGGATGACTCACAACCTGGAATCAATATTTCTGGGAGAAATATCAACAACCTCAGATATGCAGATGGTACCACTCTAATGGCAGAAAGCCAAGAGGAGCCTGGCAAGCTACAGTTCATGGGGGGATGGGGGTCGCAAAAGAGTCAGACGCTAGTTAGCGACCAAACATCAACAATGCTATGAGCTTTACAGATATTTAATTCTCACAACCCTGTTGTTAGGTAGGTATTATTGTCTGTATTTTACAGTTGAGAAAATTGAACTCTAGAAAAATGTGAGTAATTTATTCAAAGTCGCAATGTATTGGTTTGCTAGGGCTGCCATTACTAAAAACTACAGACTGGATTGCTCAAACAAGAAAAATTAATTTTCTTAAAATTTTGAAGGCTAGAAGCCCAAGATAAAGGTGATGGCAGCACTGGTTTCTCTGAGGCCTTTCTCCTCGGATTTCAGGTGACTATCTTTTTCCATTATCTTTCTTACTAAGCTTGTTAACTTGAATTATTTACCTGATGGTAAGTTCTAACTTCAGTAGATCTAGACTAGTGACCCAAAAGAATGAAAATTGCAGTAGGTCCATCTAAACTAGAATGTGTGTAAATACCTTGAATTAGTCCGTGCTAATTACCTCAAAAGGAAGCTTGGTTTAAAAAGTTTAAGAACAGTGCAAGTAGCATCTTTGGTCCTTAAAGAGACAGGTACCTGAAGTAGGGGTGGGGGGGGCAGGTTGCATATTTTAAGGTTGCACTTTTAAGGTAAAGGAGGGAGGGAATCATCATTAGCCAATCAGGCCCTGAAGTCACTTCTCAAAGTCACTTCCTGTCTCTCCACTTTCTCTCTTTTCATTTTGGTGGTGGGCTGGTGAGTGTGCATTTAATTTTGATTCCTAATTGTTTTGAGCTTCTCTTCAGTTTGAGCCACTGTATCCTTGTGGCAGCCTTAATTTCTAGCTAGCCTTGGAGTGTGTGTGAGCTACTAAGCAATTAATTTTGGCCGTGTGGAAACTGGAGCAAGGCAGTGAAATGATCTGCCTGGCTTGTTTCCACGTGGGCCTCTGCAGGACCAGGACTGCCTTCCTTTTCTGAGACAGGGTGACCTAGGAACAATAGACTCTGCTTCATGTACATAGTGTTTCTGCAAAATGCCTGGATTCATTTTGCTTGGGGGAAGAGGTACTATTATTTTCTCAATGCTGTTTTGACTTCTGTCTCTTAGTGAGAGGGTAGATCTTGGAAGAGGAGTTTAGAATAGTAGAGTTTAATTCTCCTGTGTCTATAGGGCTCGGGTTTTTACTGGGTTTGTGGGAGCTGCATTGGGTGTTGTTTTTGCCTTGGTCTTTGCTCAGAGCAGTTTATCTTTCTTGTTGGGAGTATGCTGGAAACTTTGAAGTCAGATGATTTTAACAAGCTTCAGGAGGAGCTCCCAATTTTAATGTCAGCACTATGGTGATGGTGCTCACAAAAGCTTAGGATGTACTGAAAAAGATGAGGGCCTTAGCTTAGCGCAAACCTAAATGAAATTCCAACATCACAATTTACTCCTCCAGTGATCTTAGGTGAGTCAGTGAACCATTCTGAGGCTTAGCTTTTGAAGATAAAAGTATACGAAGTCCGAGCACTGTGGATGTATAATAAATGTTACATACCTTCTAGAAATAAGCAATAAATACATTTTGGGTATTATTTTTCTCCTAAAAGTTTTGCCCAGTGACTTTCAGTGATATAGATTAATATAATATATGAGTTATCCTTATAGGTAGAAGGTGTTGAGCGAGTAAACTTGTATTTTAGCATTGTTAGGAAAAATGGAAATGTGTTGGGGACTGTAAACATGCAAAATAATAGAGGAAGACTTTGTGAATTCCTCCAAAGGTATTTTAAAAAGTCTTAAAAGTCCCAGATCATGTCTTGTGAAACAATTAGTTTTTCAGTTAGAGGTTTTGTTGAGTGGGAGAAAAATTAGTTTTCAATGGAGATGTGCTTTATCTTATTTTATATCTATTTTACATAAATTCATCTTCACAGCAGTTCTAAGAGGTAGGTGGTGTTTGTCCTCATTTTAAGGAAAGGAAATCTGAGGCTTAGAGAAGTTGCATAACTTGCCCCAGGTCACAACAAATAGAGCTAGGATTCAAATCTAGCTCTGTCCAACTTCATTATCTTACCCATTAAGCTAAGTTGCCTGACACTTATTTAAACCTTACTTTTATACCTATAAAATGGAAAAGACAACATAGTACTTGCAAAGTGAGTTACTATAAGGACAGTGTTTTATAAATTCTAAGGCAGAGTATTATGAAATAGATAAAATATGAAGTTATTCCTTACTGCTGTTTTGACCCAAAGCCCTCAGGTACTATATTTTTTTATTTCATTTTTATTTTGCTCCACCAGCAATGGGACTAGGATTGGGTGAAACAGTGTTCTCTTGGGATGAACTGCATGATTAGTCAGTGTTTCTGATCTTCCCACTTTTATTTCATATATGCTCTGAGTGGATTCCTCCTGCAGTTCAGTTCAGTCACTCAGTTGTGTCCGACTCTTTGCGACCTCCTGGATTGCAGCATGCCAGGTTTCCCTGTCCATTACCTGGAGCTTGCTCAAACTGTTGTCCACTGAATTTGTGATGCCATCCAACCATATCATCCTCTGTCATCCCCTTCTCCTCCTGCCTTCAATTTTGCCCAGCATCAGGGTCTTTTCTAATGAATCAGTTCTTCAAATCAAGTGGCCAAAGTATTGGAGCTTCAGCTTCAGCATCAGCCCTTCCAATGAATATTCAGGACTGATTTCCTTTAGGATGCACTGCTTAGATCTCCATGAAGTCCAAGGGACTCTCAAGAGACTCCTCCAACACCACAGTTCAAAAGCATCATTCTTCAGCACTCAGCTTTCTTTCTAGTCCAGCTCCCACATCCATACATGACACTGAAAAAACCATAGCTTTGACTTAGATGGACCTTTGTTGACAAAGTAATGTCTCTGCTTTTTAATATGCTGTCTAGATTGGTCATAGCTTTTCTTCCAGGGAGCAAGCATCTTTTAATTTCATGGCTGCAATCACCATCTGTAGTGATTTTGGAGTCCCCAAAAATAAAATCTCTAACCGTTTCCATTGTTTCCCCATCTATTTGCCATGAAGTGATGGGACTGGATGCCATAATCTTAGTTTTCTGAATGCTGAGTCTTAGGCCAATTTTTGCACTCTCCTACTTTGCTTTCATCAAGAGCTTCTTTAGTTCTTCGCTTTCTGCCATAAGGTGTCATCTGCGTATCTGAGGCTATTGATATTTCTCCTTGCAATCTTGATTCCAGCTTGTGCTTTACTTACCCCGGCATTTCACATGATGTACTTTGCATATAAGTTAAGTAAGCACATATACTGCCTTGAAGTACTCCTTTCCTGATTTGGAACCAGTCTGTTGTTCCATGCCCAGTTCTAACTGTTGCTTCTTGACCTGCATACAGATTTGTTGGCAGGCAGGTCAGGTGGTCTGGTATTCCCATCTCCTTAAGAATTTTCCACAGTTTGTTGTGATCCACACAGTCAAAGACTTTGGCATAGTCAATGAAGCAGAAGGAGATGTTTTTCTGGAACTCTCTTGCTTTGTTGATGATCCAATGGATGTTGGCAATTTGATCTCTGGTTCCTCTGCCTTTTCTAAATCCAGCTTGAACATCTGGAAACTCATGGTTCATATACTGTTGAAGCCTGGCTTGGAGAATTTTAAACATTACTTTGCTAGTGTGTCAGATGAGTGCAATTGTACAATAGTTTGAGCATTCTTTGGCATTGCCTTTCTTCAGGATTGGAATGAAAAATGACCTTTTCCAGTCCTGTGGCCACTGCTGAGTTTTCCAAATTTGCTGGCATATGGACTGCAGCACTTTAACCAGCATCACCTTTTAGGTTTTGAAATAGCTCAAAGGCAAAGGAGAAAAGGAAAGATATAAGCATCTGAATGCAGCGTTCCAAAGAATAGCAAAGAGAGATAAGAAAGACTTCCTCAGTGATCAATGCAAAGAAATAGAGGAAAACAATTGAATGGGAAAGACTAGAGATCTCTACAAGAAAATTAGAGATTCCTCCTGCACTGAGAGGTTAAAACAATTGGAATTTTTAGCTAAAATAACTGACAGTAAGTGGAAAATAAAACTTGAGAGTCTGTTTTGATAGTACAGCCTTAGCTGTCGCTAAAAGATGACTCTGCCAAGCAATTAATTTAGCATTTACTTCATATACAAAGTTTTGTATTGTTTTCCTTTTGCTTCAGGTTGAAGATGGAATCCACCAAGGAAGGAAAGCCTAGGTCTTCAGCACCACGTGTGCCAGCCCAGAAGCGGCAGTGTGAAAACCTCTATAACATCTGCAGACTCCTAAAAATTAAGGAGACTTTGATTTGGACATTCTCAGTAGGAATTGTTAAAGGCTAATGGGACCATAGAGGCAAGTACTTGAACTTTACTAAGATATGATGCCTTAAAGTGTTCTCTGTTTTACATGTGTAAGTGTCTTTTCTAACTAAAAAAGACAGGAGGTTCCTTGAATTATCATTGTATCCCATAGCATGGGGTACACAGTAGGCACTGAGTAAATTGGAATGGAACTGAGCAAAACTGAGTGAGAGTATAACCTTAAAATGGAAGCATCAGCAACTTCAGTATTATCAATTCGTGTTTTGTATCAAGCCTCATGAATCATCTGTTCACATGTAAAATGTACTTTTTGTCCTTTGAAGAACTTATTTCCAAAGGAAGCAAAATGAGTGGGTCATTGATTGTCTATGGGATATTTATAAAATGTTTACTTTAGCTCCATAAGTAACTCAGTAAATGTACAAGGTCTTCATGTGGTGGAATGACACTTTATGAAGCATAACTAAAATCCTGCACGGAGCATCACACACTGGGAAAGGCATCATATGCTATCAGGATCTATGTGCTAGGCTTTGTGCTGTGTGCGACGGAAATAAAGACCAGGCCTTTTGCAATCTGGGTTTTGTTTTTGTGAGATGAGACAAGCAGGCCAGGTATACCGTTAAATCTATAACTATTTTTCCCATAAGAAGTGCTTGGACGTGGACTTCTGAGGTGGACGGTGTTAAAACTCTTACAGTAAGAAATGGTGAAATTTTGCAGTGTCTTGCTTCCTATGTTCCCTTAGTTAATCTCACATGTTGCTGATATCCAAAACATTTGGAATAATTAAAGCACTATTCAAGTATAGGACAAGAACAAGTAAAATAATACTTTGATTATATATCTGAGTTATTTAAAAATTGTGGTTTATATCAAGCCTTATGCATCATCTGTTCACATATAGAATGTACCTTTTGACCTTTGAAGAAGTTATTGCCACAGGAAACAGAATGAGTGGGTCTGTTTCTTTCTGACCTACCGAGCTAGTATGCCATTCCCCCGCCACCCCAATATGCCATTCTTAATACGTTTTAAAGCAAACTGTTGTTTGCTTCTTAGTTCAGGTAGTAAGGGGCATAGTGAAGTGAAAATATGGAATTTTGACAGAATTGGGCTCATATCTCAGGTCTTAATAGTTAGGTGGACTTAGGAAATTTATTAAACTTCTCTGAGCCACAAAATTTCCTTATAAATATTTGAAAAAACTGCTATTGTAAAGTTTGAAATGATTTCAGTAGTTCTTGACAGATTATAGGTAGGACTTTAAGAATGATAATTATTACTTCTTTTTTGTCAGCTTACTTTTAGTCATACCCTCTGTATAGGCACTGCTCTTCAACAGTGCCTGTAGAACTTGAATGTTCTATATTTGTACTGACCAGTTGGATAGCTATCAGCCATATGAGGTTACTGAGCAATTAAAATGTAACTGAGGAATTTAATTTTTAGTTTAGTTTAATTTAAATTTAGGCTATAATAGGTGTTAGGAAATGGCAACCTACTCCAATATTCTTGCCTGGAGAATCCTGTGGACAGAGGAGCCTGGAGGGCTGCTGTCCATGGGGTTGCACAGTCGGACACGACTGAAGCAACTTAGCATGCATGAATGCATTGGAGAAAGAAATGGCAACCCACTCCAGTATTCTCGCCTGGAGAATCCCTGGTGGGCTGCTGTCTATGGGGTCGCACAGAGTCGGACATGACTGAAGCGATGAAGCGACTTAGCAGCAGCAGCAGCAGGTGTTAACTATTGGACAGTGCAGTATTCATGTGTTATACATAATGATTCAGTATTTGCATATATTGATGTTAGGACATGATTGAAGTGAAGTGAAGTAGCTCACTCGTGTCCGAGTCTTTGTGGCCCCGTGGCTGTAAGCTCACCAGCCTCCTCAGTCTCCAGGCATAAATGCTGGAGTGGGTTGCCATTTCCTTTTCCAGGGGATCTTCGGGACCCAGGGATCCGGGTCTCCCACATTGCTGGCAGATGCTTTACCGTTTGAGCTACCTCTACCCCTAGGACGTGACTACTACAATATATCTAGTTAAGATCCATCACCACGTCTAGTTAAATTTTTTTTATTCTTGTGATGAGAACTTTTGAGATTACTCTCTTAGCAACTTTCAGATAAATACCAACTACTCTTCTAAGTGCGATTTTGAGACTCATTCAAGACCTACTATTTTTCCTTCATGAAGCCTTCCTGACCAATGATTCTTCTAAATATAACTTGGCTCTCTTTCTGACTTGTTTGATACTTACCATGAACATTAATTTTCTTGTGTGTTGTCTTTCTAGTTAGGTCGTATTTGAAATTATGGAGTTTTAAATTTCCCCATTGCTGCATGAGAAGGAACATGAAAAAAATATAATTGTAATATTGTAGGTAATAATTTTATATGATCATTAAATATAGTAGAAAGAAATTTTACTTAGTAATTAAGTGAAGAGTAGGGAGTAATATAAAGGTTGCTTAACAGATGAGCTTTGTGTCTAGTCTGTTTCACCTAAAAATTCAGATTACACTCAACCTCTGGAAGAACAAATTGAAATTTCTTTCTTATACTGCCATCTCTTGGCCAACTTGTGCTCCTAATGATGCTAATTCAATTTTGCTACCTCAAGGGAAGTTTTTCTTTAGTTTATTGTGATGAATACTTTAACAGAAGTGGAGGTTAAATATAACTCACACTGGCTCAAATGAAATTGAAACATACTTTGAAAAAAAAATTTTTTTTTGGATTGCCTTCTCATTTATCTGACACTTACCAGTTTCTGAAAGTGAAAGTCGGTCAGTTGTGTCTGACTCTTTGTGATAGTCCATGGGATTTTCCAGGCCAGAATATTGGAGTGGGTAGCCCTTCCCTTCTCCAGGGGATCTTTCCAACCCAGGGATCAAACCCAGGTGTCTCGCACTGCAGGCGGATTCTTTACCAGCTGAGCCACAAGGGAAGTGCAAAACTGGGTAGCCTATCCCTTCTCCAACGGATCTTCCCAACCCAGGAATTAACTGGGATCTCCTGCATTGCAGGCAGATTCTTTACCAACTGAGCTATCAGGGAAGCCCTATCAGTTCTTAGCTCCTTCCATTTTTTAATTTTTTTTTTCTTAAAAGGATTTTGTGAACTTAATGGTTGTGGTCACCCTTTGGTTACAAGTGTTTTCTGTAATCACATCCTTGTGAACTTGGAGAGACTGGCAGTAACTCATACTACTTATGCCCCATCTCCCTGAATTTGTTCCCATGGCTGCCATACTTTGGTGCAGGCATCAATGGGCTTCTTCTGTTTGCATACCTATTCTCTTTTTAGACTGTTGACTTTTATTAATATAACCTTTCAGAGATTGGTTAGACTCACTGTGTACTTTTACCCAAACTTTTAAATTTATACAAATAGTGGAGGTGTACAGAAGTCTTGCCCTAGTCTGATAATGAGTTTGGGCATTTGATGACATTCTCCAAAATAGATGGGTCCATTTATATTGCTGAGTGGAGATTCAAATAAAGAATGAATAGTTTTCTTTGAGTTAATTTTCCTTGAGGCTTTATGAGTGTGACTAGGTGTGGAGTAGGCTGGTGTGCATTCAAGCCTTATATTCATAACCTTTGTATATTTGTTTATTATTTAATTTTTTACTCTCCAGAGATGCCAGATATTTGATAGATCCTGTAGTTCAACTTGATTCCTCCAGAGAAGTTGTTCATATGATACCAGAAGTAAGTATAAAGAAAACCTTCATTTTTACCTCATTTTAATTTCTAACCACCTCTCAAATTTGGAGGTTCAGTTTTCTTAGTGGTTGAAATTTGGTAGTTGAAGGGGCTTAGTGCTAACCTAAGAGAATTTCCCTGGTTTTGGGATGAGGACCTGGTGGTGGTTTGTTCTTCAGCAGTCAGTCATTTGCAGTTTGCCATGATGAAATACATGTTAAGCCTATGTTTCAGCTGATTGCCCTGATTATTTTATTTATTTATTTTTTATTTGACTGCACGTGTGGCATGTAGGATCTTAGTTCCCAGACCAGGGGTTGAACCCATGTTGCCTGCATTGGTAGAGTGGAGTCTTAACCATTGGACTGCCAGGGAAGTCCCAATTGCCCTGACTGAACACATGCTGTAAGCAGACTCTAGCTAGCGCAAACATTTGGACTTAAATTCTGTTTCTTGAAATTCTTACTGGGATCTAGCCCATGATGTTAGGTAATTCTTAAATCTTTGAACTATGAGTTTGCTACTATAATACTTGGTTGAGCTTTGATCTTTTGTTGTATCTCTTTGAGATAGAACTTGAGTCAAGAATCCTTAATATGAAAATTCAAACACTACAGAAAAAACGCTAATAACTGGTATAATTCTGTTAACCACTTAACTTGACAGTATTAAACGAGTCACTGTTTTGTTAGTTTATACATAAGATTAAGAGAACCCCAGAGTTGGTTAAATCAATTTTAAAATCAAGATGATAAAATACAATACTATGTAATCACTAAAAATTATGATACCAGTTTATCTTTCTTGAAATAGAAGAGTATTCATGATATATTAATTTAAAAACAAGTTACAGAGCAAGATGTATAATCCTTTTTCTGTTTAAACATTTTCATGTGCTTATGTTTGCTTGAGAAATCATTTGAAAAGATATATTCCAATACTAGGGATTATTGCCTTTAGAATTGGGTTCTGTGGATGATCTTGTTAACCAGTATTTTCTGACTTTGTTACATTCGTCTATAATTTAAAGTTATTTAAAGCAGCCTAGATAGAACAAGCTTGTATTCTTGTACTTTCAAGTTTCAGTAGAGAATGGGGCAACATATGAAGGTGAAATATAGGAAATACAACATTGCTTTTAATTAAGCAATGTTCAAAGTAACATCAGCACTTGAAATAATTTTTTAGCTTTCTGTTGTGTCTTTTGCAGAAATGAAATTTCAGGAAACTAGACTGTAGTCTTACTTCTTTCCCAGCCTGGAACTCTTGGGAGCTGTAATACTGGATATACAGTAGATAATAACAGCATTTTTGTTTTATGGTAAGGCTTATGTTGAAATTGAGAAGCTTTGACATACATATGAATCTGTGAAAACTCAGCTTAGTGACTTCATGGCTAGCTTTTAAGGTGCTATAATTTTTTTTTTTGAAAAGTCAACTAAAGATGTTGAAAGGTGGCATCGCATAGTAGCTATATATGGCTTCTGAAGTCAGACTTGGTTCAAACCTACTCTCTATCACTGAAGCAGCTATGTAACCCTGGCAAGTTTCTTAATATTTCAATGTCTTAGAGTCTTTATATCTTAGAAGGTGATAATAATAGTACCTGACTCAAAGGAATAATACTTGACTTAGAAGATTAAATTAGATAATAAATGTGTGGGGCTTAGAACATTATTAACATATGGTAAGTGCTCAATAGATGTTAGCTATTTTATCATTGGAGTCCATGTGTATATTTATCTCAGACTTTGTACTATGTAGCAATTTCTGACATATGCATGATAGTTATGAGAAATTCCTTGTTTTTATTGCTTATGTGCATCTTTCTGGCAGTTGGGCTATGCCTCATTATCTTTACCCTTAGCACACAAAGTCTAATTTAGTTCTAGAGTTAGGCAAAGTTCAGTAATGAGGCCTATAGTGTATATCCCAATATCATTGTTTCTATAACATTTTCTTAATTAATCTTTTTGACACTAATTTATTTATCATCTAATTCCTCTTTTTGTCTGTCTACTAGCTGGACCGGCTGATACTTAATGGTTCTTCTAGTTCTTGATTGACACTTTAAAAATTTAGAAGTGATAGTGATGTTTCTTAAAACATTTATTGAAATGATTGGAGATAATCTTTGATGGCTGTTCCTCTCACTGCTTGGAGCCTTAAGTAGTGGGATTTTAGTCCATCATATATCTAAACTGACTTGTCTTCACTCAGGGCACCATGGGGATGGGTTGGCTGTCCGTTAGTGCCTTCTGATTTTTGCGGAGTCAAACAATTGTGAAGCAGGTGGTGATTCTAGATTAAGAATTATACTTGGGATTTAAAAACTCCATTAATTCTAAAACATGAGTGTCTTAATATAAAGAGAACCCCTTGATTGCAACAGATTTGAATAGCACTGATCTAGGACTATGAAAGGGAGAGCTCTAGTCAGTTGATTCTAGGAGTTATTGAAACATACTCTGAAGTCATTCATGTTTAAATTTTAAATGGTTTACTCAATTTTCTATTGAGTAGTTATTCACCTTTCAGGGAAGTATTAAAAATATCTTTTTCTCTGCAGCATGAAGGTGAATGACTCTTCAGATTAAAGATGGACACTGACTTCTCTCACCAGAAATGGTTTATAAGAATCAACTTGCAAAAATTTAAGAGGCAGTATAAGAAAGAGTAAAATATTTTCTTCTATCATTCTTTGATTTTTTGCTAGATTGTAAACTCCATGAAAGCAGGATAACTTGCTTATCTTTAACGCTTGACCCAGGATAGATACTCAAGAAATACTTGAAGTTAATTAAAATCTCCATAGAATTATTATTTTTTTTGAATCTCTGGAAATGACAACCATTTTAATGGCATTTCAACAAGATTACATGGAATAGTTGGGACTTAAATTTTGACTTGATAAACTACCTGGACAGCAATGAGTGTTAATAATAACTTCTGTTGTAATATGAAACCTATTCTTTAGATTAAGATTCTTCTGTTAAAGCAAATATAAATATCAAATTAGATTTAGAGTAGATGATGCTGATTATCTCAGATTCAAACATAATAGGAAGATTATTATTTCTGAAGCTCTTAGAGAAATGTGGTACATAATATAGCCAGTAAGTA
The DNA here is from genome assembly GCA_007570785.1 of Antilocapra americana. NCBI lineage: Eukaryota > Metazoa > Chordata > Mammalia > Artiodactyla > Antilocapridae > Antilocapra > Antilocapra americana. The sequence continues at coordinate 6,972,276 of ML661889.1, read as the reverse complement.
CTTATAATATCTAAAGAAGATCAAAATCAAACTTCATGATAAAATACCACTTAAATGGTATATGATAGTGAACACACAAATTGTGTTGTCAGAGTTTATCCAGACTTTTTTTTTTTAATTTTTTTAATTGTTTTTGCCATACATTGTCATGATATCACCATGGGTTTGCATATTCCTTCCCCCCCCCCCCCCCCCCCCCCCCCCTTCCCCCCCCCCCCCCCCCCCAGAAATCTCCCTGCACCAGTCCCGAGCATCAATCCTGGGCTGGCGATTGATTAGACATATGAAAATTAACATGCTTCAATGCCCTTCTCCCATATCATCCCACCCTTACCCTCATCCACAAAGTCCACGAGTCTATTCTATACATCTGCGTTCCTTTTGCTGTCTCGTATGTTGGGTTCTCGTTACCGTCTTTCTAAATTCCATATATATGCGTTAATATACTGTATTGTTGTTTTTGCTTCTGGCTTACTTCACTCAGGATAATGGGCTCCAGTTTCGTATCCAGACTTTTTATGTTAGGAAGAATGGATTAAAGATCTGTAAAGGGAAAGCAAAACTTCAAGCCTATATAAAAGCAAAGAATATGGCACTGTGACATTGGATTAGTCATAAGGCAAAAGAAAAGACTGATAAATTTGTATACACTAAAATTCAAACTTAAGTTTGCATGCCATGTAACTGACATGCAAAAGGCTCCATTTAAGTCAAAAAAATGATAAAAGGATATGAATGGGCAATTCATAGATGAGGATCCCTGAGTAGTCATTCACATGAAAAGATGCTTAATCTAACTACTAATAAAAAATAACTTTACATTAAAACAACACTGAGATTCCATTTCACTGCCATCAGATGGGCAAAAATTGAAACAGAACAAACGAACTCTGATATTTAAACATGTTGCCAAGGCTGGAGCTGCTGGTAGCAGTGAAATTAATTTATTACTTTGGAGAAGGTTTGGCAATATCACTTTTTTTGAAGATGATTATACCCAGTGGGTATTCCATAGGAATTCTTCACATGTATACTCAAGGAAATGGGCACAGAAAGTTTATCGCAGTAAAATATTTTTAGTTGTAAAAGCCTGGAACCAATGTCCATTAAAAGAATTAATAAATAAATTGTGGTTTGTAGAATTTGGCTGTTAAAATGAATTAACATAAGGTATGTGTATTAACTTTATACCTCAAAAAAAAAGACTTAAAAATGGCCAACTGATACGTATTGTGTGAGATTTAGTAGTTTGAGAACATGAAAACAAAGTTTGATGTATATCCATATTAAAAACCTGCATGAGAATGATAAACCCCCAAATCTGGCTTGTTTACCTCTAGAGAGCTAAGAGGAAAATGGATTGAGTATCTGTAACTTGTTACCTCATTAAAAAACATCAAACTTGAGAAAAGTTTGGGTTAATTAGATTGAGTGATGGTCATTCTCCACACTTTTTTTATATGCTTAATATTTAATAATAAAAACCTGTTTATTTTTTAGCATTTTATTTATTTATTTGTTTAACACCAGAAACATTTTGTACTGGGGTACAGCCAATTAACAATATTGTGGTAGTTTCAGGTGAACAGTGAAGGGACTCAGCCATACATACACATGTATCCATTTTCCCCCAAACTCCCTCCATACAGACTGGCACATACCATTGAATAGAGTTCCATGTGCTTTACAATAGGTCTTTGTTGGTTATCCATTTAAAATGTAGCACTGTGTACATGACCTTCCTAAAGTCCATAACTATCCCTCCCAGGAACCATAAGTTTTAAAATGCTCTTTTTAGTGGTTAGGTCTCTGTATCCCAGCCTTGATTGATTTCAGTGGTTTCATCCTCAGGAGCACCTTAGAAATGAGCCACGGAAGGGTTTTTCTATGCCGTGAGAGAATAGGATACATGCCACCAAGAAACAGGTTAAGTCAATTCCTGGTATTCCAGACTAGGGGGATATTATATTAAGACTTTGTAGCTCCCCCTCGGAGAAGGCGATGGCACCCAGCTCCAGTACTCTTCCTGGAAAATCCCATGGATGGAGGAGCCTGGTAGGCAGCAGTTCATGGGGTCACTAAGAGTCGGCCAGGACTGAGCGACCTCACTTTCACTTTTCACTTTCATGCACTGGAGAAGGAAATGGCAATCCACTCCAGTGTTCTTGCCTGGAGAATCCCAGAGACTGGGGAGCCTGGTGGGCTGCTGTCTATGGGGTCGCACAAAGTCAGACACGACTGAAGTGACTTAGCAGCAGCAGCAGCTCCTCCCACTTTTTCCTATCTGGAAATGTGTGTGTGTGTGTGTGTGTATGTGTAGGTATATCTATCTGTATGTGTATGTGTATATATATATATGCACACGCAATTCATATAGGCTTTTAGCCAAATGGGTTGGAAATTGGAAACTGACTTTAAAAATGGTGTGGGTCACACCAAGCTTTGGGGAATCAATGAAATCAAAGAAACAGGGATCGTATCGTAGCACAAAGGTAACTTGGCTAGAATCACAAAGTTAGGTACTGGTCAAATGTGAATGCTTTGTGTTTTATAACTTGACATGAGATTGTACCTTTTTATTGTACTTTAGTATTTCTACATTTGGCATAGTTAACCAAAACATGTTAGGGATTATATGGTTTACATATGAACCCCTGATTTTCTTCAAACCCATTTTGTATCACTAGATAGAAATTCTATTTTGTACTCTCAGAAGACATTTTAGGAAAAGTATAAAGCCAAGATGACCTTAACTGCTGTGAACCAGTTACAGATAGACAAAAAACTAGAGGAAGTTGTTTAATCAGGGTAGGTTTTTGTTTGAAGGAGAAAGGTTTAGTGTAGATTCACAACCTATAAGGGTGTTTACAGGGCTTAGTGTCCCCATTGTGTTGCTGATTGATTGGATTGTTTCTGTCACTAATTCATACTAGTGTCACATCTTCAGCAAAGGTGGCTACAAAAGTCAGCATTAGGCTTATATTCTGAGGACCCCTGGAGCTCTCAGCTTAATTTCTAATATTAATTCTAATAGACTCATAGATTGAGCAGAAAGTCATAAAGTAAGTACAGAACAGAAAATGTAATTGGTAAAAGTATTAGGATAAAATGGGTGCAAACATGTAAACAATTACTAATACAAGCAGGCCCAGTTATGTACACAGGCAGATGATCTCAGAAAAGCTATGACAACCCTATCTGTTAAGAGCTGTAATGAACGTTCATAGGCTGATTCTAAATCAAGTTCTTTATATGGAGGATGTGAAAAACTGGAAAGATGTCTATTTCAAGACGGATTAAAAAATGGCAGAAAATACAACAGAGGTGTTAGGTGTAAAATTATAGATATCACACAATTTGGGGGACTTTCCTGAAATACAAAGTCTTGTTGCCGGTACTCCCTAAAATTTCCCAAACACCTGCGTGTACTCACACCTGTTGTTAGCTTCTCAACTGTTCCCACTCTGCTCTGACCTCAAATGTTAGGTAAGAGAGAGGGGCTTGGTGGGCTACAGTCCATGGGGGTCACAAAGAGACACGATTAGCGACTAAACAACGGCTTGTGTCAGTCGAGGGCTGAAAACGGCACACAATTATAGTATTTGCGAGGGTCCCAAGTGGGACACCTAGACCAGGCTCAGTCAGATTCGCCCAAAGATACGAGCGCCTGGGGGTGCACCGCCCATAGTCTAGATGCCAGAGCCCTCGGGTCCCAGGATTCTTCGCGGCGTGGACTCGGCGCCCGTCACCCGGCAGGCTCTGGGGCGACCCCGCGCATGCGCCCTCAGACGTAGTGGCGACGCCGGCGGCGAGTCGTCGCTTGTCGTCGTCGTGGAGTTAAGGCAGCAACGGTGTTTTCCCGCGCTTTTCTTGGGCGTCTCAGGTTAGATTTTTTTAAAAAAAAAATTTGTATTAATCTTGTTAGAATTTTCTTTTGAGAGCGCTGGGAGTTTTAAGTTTCCGTGAGTCTCATCTTCAAAACTTGGTCCTCGCTAAGTTGGACGGCTCGCTAAATTGGACGGCTCACTAAATTGACTCTTTCCCAGACTTTGTGGAAAATTTTGAACTAGCTGCACCTCTCGCTCTGCCTGGTGCAGATCCCCTGGAGAAGGGAATGGCCACCCACTCCAGTATTGTCTGGGAAGTCCCATGGACAGAGGAGCTTGGCGGTTGCAGAGAGTCGGACAAGACTGAGCAACTGACACTGGCTCTTCCTGGTAAGGGACTCAGGCTCCAAACTGTTCCCAGCTCTTCTGCTTCCCGTCTGCACTGTCCCTCCTGCTGGAGGGACAAAGGCCTTATAACTGCGGTCGCCGGGTACCTGTGGAGCCTCCTTCAGCAGCGACATGTGGGGTAAAAAATGTCAGAGCGTCCTTTTCCCACCCCTGTGACCCAGGCAACTGTCTTGACAGAATTTATCCGTTCCTAAATGTGACCGTCTTCCCTTGGTGTGTAATTGGTGTGTCACCATTATGTTATACAAAGTGTTAGCCGCTCAGTTGTGTCTGACTCTGCAACCCTTTGGACAGTAGCGCATCAGGCTCCTGTGTCCGTGGAATTCCCCAGGCAAGAATACTGGAGTGGGTAGACATTCCCTTCTCCAGGGGATCTTCCCGACTCAGGGATCAAATGCCAGTCTCCTGCATTGCAGGCAGATTCTTCACTGTCTGAGGCAAAAGAGAAAACCTATTTTATACAATAATGACTAATTTTGATATGTTCAGGATATTGCTGCCTAGTTTGGATTAGTTAAACTCCAGTGACAGTAGACACTATATTGAAAAATAATGGAATAGAAACATAGCATTGAATAGTATTTACATTAATAGGTGAGTTGTTTAATTGGTGATAGTTTGCTTTTATATAGATTTTCAGGCTTCATAATGTCAACTATTTGAATTAATTAGATTAGTTTCTATTTAATAGCGTAGGTCACTAGTCTTTTTTAGTCAAGGCAACACAGGTAAAGAATCTGAGGAATCAACATATATGAAAACCTTAAAAATGTAACTTAAAATACTTTGCATTAAAGAATGGCTAAAATTAGTGCCTGGACTTCTTATATCTGCCAAGTGTTGAGAAGTGATACTAAAATATTCTAGCAAACTATGAATGGGTAATACATTTGGATTTTTGTTTAGGTATTGAGAAATGGCAAAAAGCACTAATTTAATTTTTATCTGTACATTGTAGATGTTCCTAAACCTTTTTTTTTTTTGCATGAACATATTATTTTTAATTTATAAGTGAGATGTGGAACTACCTGTGTCTTTAACTTTTTTCTTAAAAAGTTTTTTCATGGCCTTTGCAGTGGTTTGCACAAAGAAGGAGCACAATATTGTTGAAGACTGAAATCAATAAATATATTGTTTGTAACACAAAAGCATAATAAAAGGTATATTATTTTGTCTTAGTAAAATAAAACCTTGTTTCATTTATTTTTATTTATTTAATTTTACTGCAAATTGACTTTTTCATTTATCCCTTTTTAGGATTCTTTTCAGCATCTGGAGACTTTACTATCTATTATGTCTCTGTGTGAAGACATGCTGCTTTGTAATTATCGCAAGTGTCGTGTCAAACTCTCTGGTTATGCATGGGTCACTGCCTGCTCTCATATATTCTGTGATCAGCATGGCAGTGGTGAGTTTAGTCGTTCACCAGCTATCTGCCCTGCCTGCAACAGTACTCTTTCTGGGAAGCTAGATATTGTCCGCACAGAACTCAGTCCGTCAGAGGAATATAAAGCTATGGTATTGGCAGGACTTCGACCAGAGATTGTGTTGGACATCAGCTCCCGAGCGCTGGCCTTCTGGACATATCAGGTTAGTGCTTAGGCTAGTTTCTCTGGAGAGTATGCTTTGAGGCGTATGTGAATGCTTCTAAAGTTTTTCCTTCACTGTGTTCGTATTTGCTATTTAATAAATGTATGGAAAATATTCTTTTTAATTTTCTTTTTTGCAAAAGTAATGTTTAGTGTTGAAAATCCAAAAGGAAGAAAATAAAAATAATCAATAATTCCATCACTCAGAGATAACTAGTCTTGATACTTATGTTTGTATATTACTAGACTTTTCCTGTGTACAAATATATATTTATATATATTTTGTCTATACAAAAATAGGGTAATAACACAGATGCCATTTTTGTGGCCAGGTAAATTGACAATAGATTATGCCTATTATGAGTATTTGATTAAATATTTAAAAATTAGCCATTCTATAATCATAATTTTAATGGTTATAATGTATCATAATTTATTTCCAAGTTACTAAAATGCTGGGATGAGTACTGTTACATTAAATTTATATCCTTAATTTTTTGCTAACTTTAAACAGCTGAAAGTGAAACATTTCAAAGTTTTAAAAATTGTAGTATTAAAAGTTGCCCTCCAGTTAGATATGTCAGTTTGTGTTCCCTTAAGAAATGTAGAAGGGTGCTTGTTCGCCATACTTTCTGCTCACCAATTAGGTATGGTTACAGTAGAATTTCATTGCTCTCTAAATATGCATTTGTTGGATGACTTTAGATTAATACATTTTCCTGTATTTTAAATATATTTTTCTTTTATTAATTGCCTGTTTTATTTTATTTAAGTTGCTGTAGTTTTCCCTCCATTGATTTATAAGAATTCTCTCTATATATATACTTAACTCAGATGTTGCAAGAAATTTTTTTCACTTTTGTTAGTCTTCATTGATTTTTTGACATACAGAGGTTTAACATTTTTGTGTGTTTGATGAAATCATAATTTTAATGATTGAATTGTATCATAAATTGTAAGTTATTTAAAAAATGCTATAATGAGCATTCTTATCTTCAAATTCATATCCTTATTTCCTTTTTTGATTTCTGCTTTTGGCTTCTTTTTAGAAAGACTTATCTGTGGAGAACTTTAATTAGGCCCTTGAGTATAACAGTGTTATATATACAATTATAATAATGCTTCTAAAAATGTTTGTCAGTCTGTCAAGTAAATATTTTCATTATATTTTTCTAGGTAAAATGTTCCTCTTATATGCTCCTACATCTTCTTATGCTTACCTTTGTTGTATTATTTATACTATATTGTATTTACTTATATATTTGCTCATCTTTTCTAGTTAGGAGAGTTCTTTAGGTCACGTTTTGATTCCTGTGTATCTTTGGGTCCTCAGTGACCATCATAGCTATTGGTCTTAAGTCTCAGTAAATACTTATTGACTGAAATGAATAGACACTCTATCTTAAAGTAGATCCCAGTTTGGAGGGTAGTATTGATTGACCGTGAACATGTGGTATTGTTGTAAAGTCTGTCCTTAAAGTCATTGTGACCTTAGTGTTTTGCTGGCTATTGCCCAGAGACTGCTCTTAGTCACTTGCCTGTTGGCCTTTCCAGCTTGGCCTCTTGCTTCCACAAATCCAGCAAGAGAGTGAATCTGCTAGTAAGAGAAACTCTATATTCTTATGTAATGTACTAATGAAGCGATATCCTGTCATTTTTTTTGTATTCTAGTCACAGGTCCTGTCTAGATCAAGGGGAGGATATAAGTGTCAGAAGGCAGGGATATTTGGGGACTGTTTTATAATATGTTCTCCACACTGTGGATTACTTGAAATATAGTGTTAGATTTCTTGGAAACCTTTGGTCTACGTGTCACTTGTTGAGGTTAAACAAATATTCACATTTTTTGTTGGTGTAATGGTCATGCTTTGAGAGTATTCCTCCTTTTTTTTCTATGCATTTAGTGACACGTATTATTTTCTATAATAATTATTCTTTTGTACATCCTAATTTCTGCTTTGTCTGCTTCTAAACTTTAAAGTAATAACATTCCAGTATGTATGTCTTTCTTTTCTTTCTGTATTTGTATAAAGTTAAAATAAACAACTTTGCATTTATTAACCTTAAATTTTTTCTCTCTTGGGACAGGTACACCAGGAGCGTCTCTATCAAGAATACAATTTCAGCAAGGCAGAGGGCCATCTGAAACAGATGGAGAAGATATATACTCAGCAAATACAGAGCAAGGATGTAGAATTGACCTCTATGAAAGGGGAGGTTACCTCCATGAAGAAAGTGCTAGAAGAATATAAGAAAAAGTTCAGTGACATTTCTGAGAAACTTATGGAGCGAAATCGCCAGTATCAAAAGCTCCAAGGCCTCTATGATAGCCTTAGGCTACGAAATATCACTATTGCTAACCAAGATAGTACTCTTGAACCATCTATGATTGCACAGTCTGGTGTTTTTGGCTTCCCATTAGGTAAGAAAGAACATGTAATATCCAGTATCAGTTCTTTAAATTAGTGATGTTTCACACTGTGCCCTGTGTAGTTCCATGCAGTTAGTGGAGACTCCAGAGGCCCAAGTGGTAGTAGTGTGTCTCTATCAGCATATCCTTACTTTTATCTGTTTTATTTGTTTACATTTTTAATTACATCTTCAATTTATATTTGAACAGAGAGTAAATAATCCCCAAATTAAAGCTGGCAAATTTCCACTTCAAATGAAAGCTATTTAGTTGCAGTAATAATAATAATAATATTAGCTGCCATTTGTTAATTCCTTACTAAGGATTAGAAACTATTACAATTTCACATGTGTTTGTGTCATTTACAAAACTTTACGAGGTAGGTGTTTATTATCATGCCTATATTACAGATGAGAAAGCTGAGGAACAGAAAGGTTAAGTGAATTGGTCAGGGTCACAGAGCTATCTTCAGAGCTCATATTCTTTTAACTATTTGCTATCCTGTGAGAAGACCATGTTTTAGTTTCTTTCACATGACAATACTGATTGCACAGTTCTTAAGTTATTATTGGTTGTTCTTCTGTTTATTCATTCCTAAATTTATCAAATATTTATCAAGCAAGTTTCATGTGCCAGGCTGCTGGAAAAAATTTGGGGCAGTGGAGATGTAAGGATTATCCAGATAGGATTTCTGCCTCCTGGAAATATGCAGTCTAGCTTATCTACTTGTCAGATGTCAGTGAATCTCTTCCTGAGTTCTCTCCTTTATACCACTCTTGATATATCAGAATCTAATAGTTTTTTAGTATGCTATTAATACACTTTTTTGACACACAAAAAAGTGAAAATTCTTGAGATGAACTTTTATTTGAGCAGGATTTTTATAAAACCTCTTTTTTTGAATTTTATTGTTGAGGAGAAGATGATATCCTCGAACGGGCATGAAGTAATGAGGTGAAGACTATCAGATAGGAGAATTGAAACGAAAATAAGTTTCAGCTTGGCTTCCAGTTAATCATATGATTTAGTCAATCAAAGTATTAATGTGTATGGGCATTATAGTTATTCTTCTTGTGACCATTCACATTTATTTCAATTTCTTCCATTTTTACCAGTTTTTACCTATTCCTTTTTTTGCACACACTTACCTTTTTCCTTTTACCTCTTGCTACAATTGTTGGCTTGAAGTAGATATAGTCAGCATTCTCCTTTAGTTATATAACTAAAGCCAAGGATGTGTTCAGTGAAAGTGAAAGTTGCTCAGTCATGTCCGACTCTTGGCAACTCCATGGACTATACTGTCCATGGAATTTTCCAGGCCAGAATACTGGAGTGGGTAGCCTTTCCCTTCTCCAGGGGATCTTCCCAACCCAGGGATCAAACCTAGGTCTTCCGCATTGCAGGCAGATTCTTCCAGCTGAGCCTCAAGGGAAGCACCAGTGGAAGCTGTTAAATGCTTATTTTGTCAGATCTGTTGTATAATTTTTCTTAAGGGAGTGCTAATTGATCTTGGGACATGAATATGTGCCAGATTTTCATGGTAGTCATATATTTTCCAGAGCGCTTATGGAAATTGTAAAAAAGAAATTTGTTCTTAAAGAACTTGGGACAAAAGTTACACACACGCACACATGAATGTATATGATATTCACACGCACACATGGATGTAGATTAATAGATAATGAATAAAATTATGATACTGTAAATTCTAGCTCTTCAAAACTATTTCACTGTGTTAAGTTACTTTTGGTGATGAGGTAATGGCTACCACTGGAAACCGCACACAGAAGAAGGTAAGATATATATACTGTGCTAAGGGGAGGAGGCCATCTTTTCTTCATTCAAGGTTTATGTTTTACACATGTCATAAGTGTTGAATTCTGTTAAAATATTATTGAATAACTTTGTTATTTTGAGTCAAAAGATCTGTAAGGAAATAGATACTTAAGTTTTTCCCTTATTTTTCTCCTAGGGAACAACTCCAAGTTTCCTTTGGACAGTACACCAGTTCGAAATCGGGGTGGTGGAGATGGAGATTTTCAGTTCAGACCATTTTTTGTGGGTTCTCCCACAGCACCTGAACCTGCCAACAACTTTTTTAGTTTTGCCTCCCCAAATAATGAATTAGAGCAGCAGCCAATCTCTAGCAAGGCCTTTAAAGTAAAAAGAATTTAGTAGACCTTACAGAATTTTCTCTCTTCACTTTCAGTGACTTCATTTAGTAAATAATCTTTGTTTCATATAGGAGTCATCAGCCTTTTGTGTTTGTACTGAGTCTTCAAATTGTCTTCACATTTCCAGCTTATAAGAGATTAAGTAGCAATAGGTGGGGAGTGGCTTCAGGTTTCCTTTTCAGTTTCTTTTATTTGAGGCATAAGCATTTTAAATTCAATTTTAGGGTCAACTGTTGAGTTTTCACTGGTGGCAAAAAGCTTACGATATTTTTGGGTGTTTGTAGATCACCGTTTGTTTATGTTTGAGCTATTTCTGGCTGAGCCATATGTTTAAGTATACTGTATAAGCACCTCTGTTTATGTCTACATGTCAGTTTGGGTTCTGGTATATATATGTTCCTTTACATTTTTTTTGTTGGTGTTGCATTTGACAGTATGTTTACGTTAAAATTTTGATTTCAGAAAATAGTGAGCCTGTAGCTTGTTATTTGGAAACATACATTTATTTGTATAGATTTAAGGTATTTGCCCATGTGTGAACTTGTTTGGAGGTGTCCTATCAGTGAATGAAGGTACAAGTTGATGCATGTATGTTTAGTTCCTATTTCTATTTAAAAGTATCACATTGATAAAGTTATGTTGAAAGTTGACTTTTTGGCATTTAAGACAAAACTACTTTTTTACTTTCTTGCTAGCTGTTGCCCTGGATCTACTTATTAGGAATGCATTTCTACTGCAGAAAACTTGCCAATATGTTGTTGATCTCGAGATTATAGTAATTAAAATACTTTAAACAATTTATTCCTTGTTTTTCTTTATTAAATAGTGGTCATTTTAACTACTATCACAGTAAAATATAAAACCAATAAAGAAATTTGAAGGATACTTTCAGTAACTTTATATCCTATTAGAGGCAAAACTTGAAATCATACTGGTTGAGGAGCCAGAATATCAAGGCTCTAGTTATTTTTTCCCACATATATTAGCTGTACAAGTTTAAGTTTAAAGTTTCAGGGGCTTTGTTTCCAAATCTGTGATGTAAGGGGTTGAGTTAAATTATCCTTACAGCCTTTTCTAACTCTTAGATTTTATGATTTATTGTTACTGGCTTGGGAAGAACTGCCATGGAATTACCTAAATTCCAAGTTCTTTTTTTTTAGGTAATAAAAGTCATACTGAAATCATTTGAGTGTATTTTATGTCTAGTCATTGTAGAAAGGCAAGTAAAATACCCTTGCTTTACCTAATTTAATAGCAACCAAGTAACATTTTCTTCTTTAAGGGTATAGAATATCAAATCTCTTAAAAAATAATTTTTATAGTACCCCAAAATTAAAATGGTATCTGAAAAAGGATGAAAAAATCTTTACTTAAAAGCTCAAAACACCCCTTTCTATTTCGTTGCTAATTACACAGATTTTATAGGGTGCAGAGTTTTTTCTTCCCTATGAAGGTTTAAAATTTGTTGATAAATGATTTGAAGAAATAATTTTTGTACATTTATGATTTCTGTCCTGAACCTTTGCTTCCTTTGTTAGGTTCACAGAATCAATTTGAAGTATAAGTAAGCTATAATTAAAACTAAAGAAAAACTCTGGTGGACTATTACATGCTACTTTTTAAAAATTGCATTCTACTTAAAAAAAATGTAAGAGTTTCATACATTCACATGGTACAAATTCCAAAGGTACAAAAAATTCGTAGAGTGAAAACTCTTGCCTTTCACTCCTATTCCTGAACTACTCACTTTTCCTTTCTGGAAGCAGTTAGTCTTGTAGTGTCTTGTGTCTCATGCAGAAATAGTCAATGTGGAAGAAAATACTTTTTTTTTTTTAAATTATGTTTGTTTTTGAATAGGTAATATATTTACATGACAAACATTCAAAAGCGTATACAATGAGAAGAACGTTCTTTTCCTAGACAGCTCCCAGTCCCCGTTTCCCTCTTCAGACACAATCAATTGTTTCTTACATGCCTTTTGGGATATATATCCCAAATATATAAATATTATCAATATATAAACATAAGTGTACTGACACATATGTATGTGTGCTGTGTCCAACTCTTTGTGACCCCATGGACTAGCCTACCAGGCTCTTCACACACACACACGTGTGCACACACACACTACCCAGTGATCCAGCGTGCCCGCGCATACCACACACACACTCTATTAGTGTATTAGTGATGGCTTTCTTACCATCCCAAGTGTAGTCGATTTATTAGCATAGTGTTTTCAAAACTATAAAATTCCTCCTATAAAATCGCTGTGAAGTTTGGAAAACATTCGGGCCAGTTACCTTACCACTGTACTACATTTCCTTCAAAATCTTAAACTTATAACACGGCACCCACTTTCTTAGCCAATTTTTTTCCTAGGGTATTATAATCTTAGTATGAACAAACAGGAATATACGAAACAATAATACGCAGGTACTTAATCTGAGAACATTTTGTTTGCAGGAATAGGAAAAGATTAATTTATGAATTTGAAAGTGATTGCAGACCATATCCTCTGGGCTATAGGCACTGCAGGCGGATTCTTTACCGTCTGAGCCACCAGGGAAATCCACTTAGCACAGTTAGGTTTGGAGCGCGGCGCTTCATTGAAAACCAGCTCTTTCACTCAGGTGCCCTAAACCTCCAGAGCTCTAGATGTCGCTGTGGCTCTATCGTGGGGAGGGTATGCGTCTCTGTGGTTTTAAGTGGGGGGCGGAGAAGCTGGGAAATGATGGCTGTTGAAGAGGAAGAAGTCAAGGAGGTCTTGCAGAAATTGCAGGTGGGTCCATAGCTTAAAATACATATCTGCTTTTGTTACTTGGAAAGTAGAGAGCCCAGTTTATGCACTGCCTGCGAATTTCTTGACGCATACCCGACGCTACTTGTGTCCCTGGTTTCTATAACAACTCCCGAAGGTGCAGCCGCAACGGGCTCTTAGAGGAGCGCCCCCGGGCAAGCGACAGGCGCAGCCAGTTTGTTGGGATCCCGTGGAGCTGACCCGACTGCAGTCAGTTTCAGTCCTGTAGGGAAGAGGGTTTACTGCTCCTAACTTTATTCCTGTGCATTATTGGGAGGTTGTATTCCCTCCCTCCCCCCATTCACCAATAACAAATAGCATACATGTGTGTTTGGCAGATATGCAGGAGCTATTACCTATTGCTTGCAGTTTTGATTCCTACAAAGACCATTTCTTCAGTACTTTCATGCTTTCAAATTGGCAACAATCACAGTAATGGCTTGCACCGCGTACATTCTGGTTACTCTCCTTAAAATTTAACAGTTTTGATTTTTTGTGTACTCCACAATTCCAGTTTGGGGTCTAATGCAGAAGGCTCCAGACTCCACGAAGTTCACAGTTGACTTTGGTAACAGGGACAGCCTTGTACTTGGTAGACAGGAGCTAACTAATTGCTTGACTCTCTTAATGACCCAAGATTTTTCTTAAATCTTCAGAAACTGAGGTTTTTTTTTTTTTGTATTCCAAGGCAGCTGAAATGAAATGTTAGACTTATGTCAGGTTTGTAACTTTCTTAAAGGCTTCTACAGCAAAAGTTTAAACATTGGTGAGATTTGTTTCTTTAGTAGATTAGACTGATAATTTTTAGAGTGTGAGCTTTACCTCACATCTGGTTGACTTGGATGTAACTCTTTTCCCTAATGTGACTGTCTGAAATCAGAGATTCTCAAATCTAGCACTGTATTACAAACATTGTGTATGTATGTTTGTATATGTATAGAAAAAACCTGAAAAGGTAAACTAAGCCGTGGTTATCTCTGAGGTTATTGGGATGATCATGAGGAATTTTTTCCCCTGTATATTTTACATGTACCTATTTGAATTTTAACAACATATATATACTGATTTTTGCCAGGACAAAGGTTATTAGAAATGTTCGCTGTAGCAAAGCAAACCAACAAAGCCAAACAATTTCTTGTATGTTTTCTATTACAAGTAAAAACAAACAATAAGATCTTCTCTATAATTCTTAATATGTAGCTATGCTGACTGCATGATGAAAGGAAATGGGTTGTAATATTTGCTGAGAGCTGTCTTTTCCTGCTCTTATTTGTGGTAGATGCACTAAGCAGCTAGGTAGAGGATACCTGGGGTATCTTGGGGGTGCGTGGGGAAGGTGCAAGGATGGAATGGGAGAATGGAGTAGAGAGAGGAAAAGGATGGTGATGTTGCTATAAATGGGAATGGTTGTAAACTTTATTTCATTGTTATAGACATTTTAGGTTAGAAGGAATATATTAAAGGATTTTTCTCAAAGTGTATTTTACAGGTTATTTTTATTAAAGTCATGCAGGGTGCTTGTTAAAGTGCAGAATTTTGAGTTCTGCTAAAACCACTAACATCAGAATCTCTGTAGGCTGGGTCCTGGAAATAATACAATAAAACTTGAAAAGCACTGTTACAGAAGGAGATAATCTAACTTCATCATTCTGTATAGAATTTTAATTTCAAATAGGTACTGTGAAGAGAAGTAGGAGTGTGATTTAACAGTGGGGTGTAGGAGGAAGGAGTTACTTTAGTTTGGGTAGTCAGGGAAAACCTCTCTGAGAAATTGGTGTTTGAACTGAGACCTAAATAATGAAGAGGAATGAGCCATGCAAAGGTCTGGAGAAAGAATGTCCAGGCAGAGGGAATAGCATGTGTGTAGGCAGGATTGAGAATGGATTTGTGGACCTGGATGAAAGCCAGTGTGGCTTGAATAGTGTAGGAGAGTGATAAGAAGTGAAGTTTGTGGCAGGATGAATGGTGGGAGGTTAGATCTTAGTCTTCTAGGTCATAATAAGGAGTTGGATTTTATTCTGTCTGTAGTGGGAAACTATCTGAGGGTTTGTGACATGACCTACATTTCTGTAAGGCCACTCCAGCTATAGTGAGGAGAAAGGGAAAGAGTAGAAGCAGAACAACCAGTTAAGAAGGTATTGAAATAGTTCAGGCAAGTAATGATGCTGATTTAGTTGAGGATACTCATAGTGACATGGAGACTGGTGGATGGATTTGGGATGTGATGCAGAGGTAGTTGGTAAGACTTGGTGGGATTGGATTATACCTTTCTACTGCTGTTTTGTTTTAGGAAAGAATAGATAATGGAAAAGCTTTGATTGATGTCCCAGGAAGACTCAAACAGAGATATTTAAAGAGGAAGGGGAACTTTTACTTGGAAAGAATGCAAGTGAGCTAGAGGATGACTTGACAAAAACTAAACAAAAAACACAAATATCTAAAGAAACAAAACTGCAAAAATACAAAATTTATCATGCTTAAATTGGCCTGTTTGTTGTAGAGAATGGCTCTCACATGTTTGTCCTATTCACAAATGTCACATTTTCAGCTATCAGCACAGGAAAAATCAGGGGTAAGGGGTTATTATTGTTAGGAAGTCCAGTTTTAAGGGTAAATTTCAAAATTTTATACTTTAGGTATAAAGTACTAGATAAGATGATCTTATTAACTTTGTTTTGTCTCAAGGTGGAAAGCATTTCCTCTCTCCTGACTAAGGTATGTGAAGTGCTTAATCATATTGGAAGCTCTGGTGGGTCTAAGAGGAGATACTGTCATCATGGTACAGATTGACTTGGGACATTGTGAGAGTGGGCTGAACAACTTTCCTTCCCTATCTGCAACCTGCCTCTTGTGTCATTCCTAGGTGAGGTAGAGGATCAGCATTTCTAGGCCAAAAGTTGTTATGGCTAGCCAGTCTCAAAGTTTACTTGTCTGGTATCCTCTCTACTTAATGGAGATCATTCTTACAATGGTCTCATTCTTATATTCCTAGGAGCTGGTGGATCGGCTGTATTCATTTCGAGAGTGCTATTTTGAGACACATAGTGTTGAGGATGCTGGGAGGAAGCAACAAGATGTTCGGGAAGAGATGCAGAAGACCCTGCAGCAGATGGAGGAAGTAGTGGGTATGAGTCCCAAAAGAACACACCACCCGCTGTTCCTCATTGAAATGTGATGGAGCTTTGCTCTCTCTGTAGACTCTTTGGTATCCTGTTTGTGGCGGCTGCAAGTTAGTACACCAGAGTATTTCTTCTAAGAGTGCCTGTGCAGGATGGCAGCCTTTCCGTTCCCTAAACTCCATTTCCAAATGCTGTGAAATGAAAAAGAGCATACTTATTGCTTGATTGCTATTGCAGTAATCTTAACTGACCTTTTTGCCTCTTAATTTCCTTTACTTCCAAATCTACTTAAATAATGAGGTGGCCGTTATCTTTCTAAATAATTGCTTCATGAATTTAATCTTATCTTTTGTCTGCCTCTTTTCTCAAGTATCTTCAGAGATTCCTACTCTTGACTGGTTGAGGTCTAAAGCAGTCCTTTGTATTCAAGTCTTCATTGTCTGACTTTTTTCCCCTACCCTTATCTCTGACTGCTTCCCTGGTAGCTCAGAGGGTAAAGTGTCTGCCTGCAATGCAGGAGACCTGGGTTCGATCCCTGGGTCTGGAAGATCCCCTGGAGAAGGAAATGGCAACCCACTCCAGTACTCTGCCTGGAAAATCCCATGGACAGAGGAGCCTGGTAGGTTACAGTCCGTGGGGTCACAAAGAGTCGGACACGACTGAGTGACTTCACTCACGTCACTATCTCTGACTACCTACTTACAGAGGAGCCTTTTGTTTCATTCAGGTTGAACCATCCATCCTCCCATGAACATGCCATATGTATTTCTCCTTTCTGCCTCTTTGTCTTTGTTTACATCATTTTTCTCCCTGGAGCATCTTGTCTTTTCTCCTTTTCATTTTGTAAAGTCCATTCATTGGGTGTATGCTGTATGCTCTTTTTCATTGTGTTTTAATTTTCCATGGATAGACATTGTCTTCTCCACTAGATTGTAAGCCCCTCAAAGGTAGGGATAATGCTTTCTTTGTTACCTTGTTTTCTAACATAATAGTCTGCATGTGGTAGGTTTTCAATAAATTGTTCATGACGATTTTCCTTAATTATTTGATTGCTAGGACTGGCATTGGGTGATTCCTTGAAAGTACCCTGGTCTCACCTATAAAACTGTCTGGGTTTCCTTTATCTTTTCCCTTCCTCCTAGGTTCTGTCCAGGGCAATGCACAGGTTCTGATGCTGACTGGGAAGGCACTGAATGTGACTCCTGACTATAGCCCCAAGGCTGAGGAGCTTCTGTCAAAGGCTGTGAAGCTGGAGCCCAAGCTGGTAGAAGCCTGGAACCAGCTGGGTGAGGTGTACTGGAAGAAAGGCGATGTTGCAGCTGCCCATACCTGCTTTTCAGGAGCCCTCACCCATGTGAGCCACCCACTGTGCCCTCAGAAAACAGATGGGGAGGATGGGATTTCTCTGGTTTTGTGAGTTTTCCTAGGCCATGAATACCAGAGTAGAACTGCATGGGAACTAGGAGAAGAGAATCAGAAGAGGGGAGAAAGGATAGGGGAGCAGACTTGGATGAGGAAGAAGATGATGGGGCCAGGTTCAGAGGTAGATGAGAAGTGAAGAAAAGTAACCAAGTTGATCCTTGTAGATGGGAGTCTTAGATACAGATGGCAGTAAGAATTAAGATGAAAATTTAGAAGCCTGAAATGAAATAGAGAAAGGAGAAATAGAACCATGAAGGTTAAGTATGTGGCTTCTCCATTTGCAGTGCAAGAACAAAGTCTCCCTTCAGAACCTGTCAATGGTGCTTCGCCAGTTGCGGACTGACTCTGGAGACGAACATTCTCGCCATGTCATGGACAGTGTCCGACAGGCTAAGTTGGCTGTGCAGATGGACATCCTTGATGGCCGCTCCTGGTGTGAGTGCTTTCAAAAGATCTCCAGCAGGTTTCTAGAGCAGTGGTTCTCAACCGTGGCTGCACACCAGGATCACCTGGAGCCCATCTGTTGAGTCTGACTCTTAGGTGTGAAGCCAGGGCATCTTTGCTTTGAAGGAGCCCTAAAGGTATTTTGATGAACCACTATTCTAGTACATCTTGGACTTTTTCATTGAAGAGAGGCGGCTTGTTTTCCTATAAGCAAAGTGGAGCTTTTGTGCAGTCTCCTGTTGTCTCTCCTTTGGGTTTATGTTTGCCTCTTTATCCCAGAGGAATTTTGGGTATACCCTGAGTATAATGTCATCACTGGTTTGTTTCAGATGTGGGGCCTTTCATACAGACTTTTGAGGGTGACCAAAATAGTTATACTTAACACTTGGGCTCTGAGGTGATCCATCACTGTGTTTCTCAGTTTTAGTCTCTGCCCTCCCACCCCCACTTAGGAGGCACAGGATGGCTAGAGTTGGTTGGAGTTGGATGTTTCCCTTCTTCCATATGGAAGGCTGGAGCTAGCTGGAGCCTTAGGTCAGTTACCTTCGGATAATACCTTAGCAGGTTAGGCTCTGGTTAACTAGTTTCTCCTGAGGGCACTTGTTAAGAATGGAGTGTTAAGGAGTTCCCTAAGTTTCAGAGTTTTAATTTTTTTAAAAAAGTGTATATATATTAATAAACATTATTTTAACATATACTTTTAAAGTGGCCTAGTGGTTAGGATCCCAGGCTTTTAATGCTGTGGCCCAGGCTCAGTCCCTAGTTGGGGAACTGAGATCCCTTAAGCCATGTAGTGTGGCCAAAAGAACCCATGCAAACAACAACAAAAAGAATGGCATGCTCTGGCATATTTCGAAAAAGTTTCTTTGTCCTCTCCCTCTGCTAGAAGTATGAGGGTATTCTTTCATATTTGCTATGGGAATCTGGTTGAGTTCTTGGAGGTAAATCATACACTATTGTTGGGGGTCCCTTATGACTGGTACCCCTGGAGTTTTTAACTCCCAGGCTTGTCCACAGTGAGGCTCCAGAATTCATCAGTTTCAGTTTAGGTTTTCCTACGCCAGCACTGTTGCTTGGCAGCTCCTGAGTTTCTGCTAAGTGATAACTCCCTGTATTCACCTCTGTCTGTCTGATTTTGGAGCAGTGGATTGCCCGTATTGGCCCCTTTATTATGCATCCAAGAGGAGTTGTGGGTTTTTTAGTCTGTTCTGCTTTTTACTTGATAGGATAGAGTCGTGACTTTAAGCTCCTTACATTGCAGAACCAGAAATCTGTGTTTCTCTTTCAGATATTCTGGGGAATGCCTACCTTTCTCTTTACTTCAATACTGGCCAGAACCCTAAGATCTCCCAGCAAGCTCTCAGTGCTTATGCCCAAGCAGTAAGTATTTTTGATTAGACGCAGCAACAGAAGCAAAAATGTTGTTCGGTCTTCTTTGTGGCGTTTTAGCAAGCAGCATGGGGAGTGTTTGCTGGCATCTGATGAGTGTGGTGTTGCGAAGCCAGTCCTGCAGAGGTGAGGTATTTCTTCCTATAACTTGAGTATTAGCAATCACTTGCAGTGTGTGCCTCAGTGCAAGGTAGCTATTTGAGCTGTCTAGATTTCTTATATAGGCGTGTGTAACCAAATCACAGAGCCCATCCCAATATGTTCATCTTTTTGAATGGGAAAAAAGTATATGTTAAAATAATGTTTATTAATATATATACACTTTTTTAAAAAAATTAAAACTCTGAAACTTAAGTATAAATTAAGCAGTATCCCCAGGTTAACCATTAAATAGTATGAATCTGGATTTCCCACAGGCTAAAATAGAAAATAGCATGTACTCCATTCTACATTATATCCTAGGGATTAATTCACTGGAGCTTATGCTTTGCCTTAGGTTTTCAGGCTGTTTATATTAACATCCACTTGTAGGGGGGTTTCCTTCAGGCTTTGAGTGCATGACTGCTCATTGTTAACAAGGTTTACATTGGCCTCCTGAGTCCTTTTAATTTAGACATGTATTCACCTTCTTTTGTTTTCTCTTGACATAGTTCAATTCAGTTCAGTTCAGTCGCTCAGTCGTGTCCGACTCTTTGCGACCTCATGAACTGCAGTATGCCAGGCCTCCCTGTCCATCATCAACTCCCGAGTCTACTCAAACCCATGTCCATCGAGTTGGTGATGCCATCCAGCCATCTCATCCTCTGTCGTCCCCTTCTCCTGCCCCCAATCCTTCCCAGCATCAGGGTCTTTTCCAATGAGTCAACTCTTCGCATGAGGTGGCCAAAGCATTGGAGTTTCAGCTTCAACATCAGTCCTTCCAATGAACACCCAGGACTGGTCTCCTTTAGGATGGACTGGTTGGATCTCCTTGCAGTCCAAGGGACTCTCAAGAGTCTTCTCCAACACCACAGTTCAAAAGCATCAATTCTTCAGCATTTAGCCTTTTTCACTCTCCAACTCTCACATCCATACATGACTACTGGAAAAAACCATTGCCTTGACTAGACCAACCTTTGTTGGCAAAGTAATGTCTCTGCTTTTGAATATGCTATCCAGGTTGGCCATAACTTCCCTTCCAAGGAGTAAGCGCCTTTTGATTTCATGGCTGCAGTCACCATCTGCAGTGATTTTGGAGCCCCAAAAATAAAGTCTGACACTTTCCACTGTTTCCGCATCTTTTTTCCATGAAGTGATGGGACCAGATGCCATGATCTTAGTTTTCTGAATGTTGAGCCTTAAGCCAGCTTTTTCACTCTCCTCTTTCGCTTTCAGCAAGAGGCTTTTTAGTTCCTCTTGACACAGAGACTTGCTTTTTAACTCATTGTTATTTATTTTGCTCTGAGTGGCAGAATAAGGAATATAGCTACCTTATATTCATGTTTGCAGTTTAGGGACTGTTATTCCTTCTTCTTTTTTTTTTATTTTTATTTTTATTTTTTTTTATTGTTTTTGCCATACATTGTCATGATATCACCATGGGTTTACATATGCTTCCCCTCCGGGTCCCCCCTCCCTCCTCCCTCCCCCCCGGGAAATCTCGCTGCACCAGTCCCGAGCATCAATCCTGGGCTGGCGATTGATTAGACACATGACAATTAACATGCTTCAATGCCCTTCTCCCATATCATCCCACCCTTACCCTCATCCACAAAGTCCACGAGTCTATTCTATACATCTGCGTTCCTTTTGTTGTCTCCCATGTTGGGTTCTCGTTACTGTCTTTCTCAATTCCATATATATGTGTTAATATACTGTATTGATGTTTTTGCTTCTGGCTTACTTCACTCTGGATAATGGGCTCCAGTTTCGTCCATCTGAGTAGAATTGCTTCAAATGAATTTTTTTTTAATGCTGATCTTTCTTTTTTTATCATCCCACAGAAACTTTATTTTTCACAAAACTGAATTGTGAAACATAAAAAAATTTTTAATAAGCACAAATTTTTAATCACAGAATGTCTCTAAGAATTATAGCTTTAAAATATACAACCAATTTTTGTATTTCAAAAATATCTTCAACTCAAATAAGTTAAAAAGTACATTTCTCATACTATTTGTTTGGCTTCACCCTGGTATACTCTGGTGCAGCCATACTCAGAAGCTGTGGGGACAGATGTCCCCTCTTTCTGTCACCTCTCTGCTGATGACTGCAGCTCACCTGGTAGGACTCACACTCCTGACAGAGGAACATGCAGTAATAAGATGGCTTTTTAAAAAATGACAGGTATGACTTCCTCACACACTGTGCTTTTCATGTAGCCTTAACAGTTACATTTAACTTAAACATACCTGTGTAGTCAGCAGGTTTGGTTTTTATTCAATCAGGGAACTTTTTAGCCAGAAGTATTTTGTTTTGCTCTGATTTCTTAATCTGGTAACTGCTTACATTTTAAGGTATAATATGATGTACTCCTTTAAAATTTTATATTTGGCTTCTGCTAAATAATTGCTTTTAACTCTTAATTTCTTCATCAGACCTACATTTTAAAACATATTTGAAAAAAAAATACTTGAACCAATCATTTAAATAATTTTAATTCATGTTGTTTATGCTTTTGCAGTGTGCCAGGCAGTGAATAGAATTAAAAAAAAATAGTGATCATAGCCATGAAGATAGCTGCAGATACGTTTGTCTGTACTGTCATATGTTTCCGGCTATCTATTTAAATTAGCGAATCAGAATTTGGCTTTCTCTGTGTATTTTAAGGGGGCTTAGATTTAGTAATATGATTCTGTTTATGTCTGAGGTTGGAGTCATGGGCAGAGGAAATGCATTAAATCAGCATCATTTGTTTTCTAGATTTTCTTCATTTATATTAGCATATCATTAAAATTTTTTATCAGATATTAGTCACATATTACTTCGATCTTTATACTATTACATGGGTAAATTATAATCATATTTTAAAGTTCCATGCACATACAAAACCCTTACATCCTTGAGGTTTCAGGGACTGTGTAATATGTTCCACATAAGCATTTACTGTATAATAGTGTGGGTATAGGAAACAATTTGACAAGCAAAAACTTTAATTTTTCCAAGGAGAGGAGGTTTAGGACATGTTGTATATGGCCATCCTTAAGACTGAGACAAGAGTCACTAATGGTCTTCTTATTCCACTATAGGAAAAGGTTGACAGGACAGCTTCCAGCAATCCTGATCTTCATCTGAACAGGGCAACGGTAAAAACAAAAAGAAATTATCATTTATATTGGGGGGTGGTCATCTGAAAGTCAGATACATAAGCTATCTAGGTCTTAGCCTGTAAGGATAACTGAGTATTCATAGGGACAAAGTTGGGTGCTAACTGCTAGAGGAAAGCCACATTATTAATGTGAAAAGCATGCTTAGCTTGACTAAAGTATCCGGAGGGAAAGGAAAGGGGGCTGAGTTGGTGGGAGGGTGAATAGAGGATGGGGGTGCACAGTTTACATGACTTTCCTGAAATGTTCATTATAAACATAAAAATAGAATCACCCAATATATGCGCCTTCACTGTTCTTAGAGTTTGGAAGTTAGCTTCTTTGAAATGATTTTACCTTTGAGGTTGTGATCACCTTGGCCAGGAAAAAGGATATAAGGTGTTACCAGCTCTTCATGGAGTTCACTTGTAGAACAGGAAAACAACTGGGAGTGTTTGTGGAGTAGGAAAACAGTTGGGAACCGGAAAACAGTTTATTTCTCTAGATTCCTAGTCCACTGTGCTAGCCCACTTCTGCATAGTTTGTGTTAAACACTTATAATTGGGAGGGTTTTTGTTACTTCTTGTGCAGTTACATAAATATGAGGAGAATTATGGTGAGGCCCTGGAGGGCTTCTCTCGGGCTGCAGCACTGGACCCTGCCTGGCCAGAGCCCCGGCAACGAGAGCAGCAGCTCCTGGATTTCCTGACTAGACTAACCAGCCTCCTTGAGAGCAAGGTAAAGATGGCTGAAGACTGAATCCTACTTTTTTATTCTGCCATAGGTCAAGAAAATAGTAGGCCTCAGTAGTAGTGACCCTATAGAAGTGGGTAGGTGATGGGGAGGACTAGACTCTCAAGGAGAGGGATTAGCGTCCAGCTTCTTACCTGTTTCCTTTTTCTTTGCAGGGAAAGGTGAAGACCAAAAAGTTACAGAGCATGCTGGGAAGCTTGCGCCCAGCCCACCTAGGCCCTTGTGGTGATGGGCGCTATCAGTCAGCCTCGGGGCAGAAGGTGACTCTGGAGCGCAAGCCCCTGAGTGCTCTGCAGCCTGGTGTAAACAGTGGAGCTGTGGTCCTGGGAAAGGTGGTGTTCAGCCTTACCACAGAGGAGAAAGTCCCCTTGTGAGTTTCTCTTGCCTTTTCTCTTTTTCATCCTTTTAAACTAGTTGCTTTCATTTCCTGGCCTTCCTCTGAAACTTGGAGATAATTGTTAGTGGTCAGAGATCAGTGAGTTCTCTTTCTCTTCTGTGACTGTCCCAAGAGACATTGTATTGTCTAAGTAATGTCTGACAGTCTCTCTGTAGATTCTGTTACCACCCATTTTTTTCCCTGAGATTGGCGTTCTGTTGACTCTTACATCTGAAGCTGAAATTTGACAGCTACAGTTTTTTTTATAAGATAAGAAATCTTTTTACAAGATGGAAACCTTAAAATTCTCCTACCTCTTTGTGTTTTCGTGATCATAGAAGGAGGAGAAAGAATTCTAAATCCTGTTTGGGACTCAGGTATGCCTAAGCAGCTCTGGAAGGTGAGCTTTGAGTTTGAATTTAAGGCCTGTTGGAGAGATTCTCTCAGGTGTTATTCAACAAATATTCGTTGAGCATCTGCTATATGTGTTGTAGGGAGTTAAAAAAAATGTAACACACTTAATGTATATGTGAAGAGTTCTTAAGTTGAGCAGAGGAAATGAGTTAAGAATATTAATTTAGAAAATTTTAACTTTTGAAAAATGAGGGTTCAGTCAGTGCCATCATTCTCGATTCTTTGCTCACTTCCCAATCCCTGATTGACCGGTTTCCTTTTTCTGTTTTCTGCTGAAACTTTTTTGTTTCTGGGATCACCAGTGTTTGATCCAGTAGCTTCTGTTACATAGTTCCACAGCACTCTGACTTCTCTGTCACTGTTGCCTTTCAAATTCCTTCTGCTTCATTCAAACTAAAATACAGCTCCCACTGTATGCCTGATTTTCCTCCATGGCATTTTTGTGGTGTATTGTTTGAAGAATTGAAGAACAGGAATATAGTTGAGAAAAGTTTAGTTACTAGAGCAGACCTTAAAGTTAAGAGGAATGAGGAAGAAGTATGAACAAAGGTAGGTTTAGGGGCCACTGAACAAATATTTTGCTACTCTCTGGTTTCTCTTTTTCTGCCTAATTTCTAAATGTTAAGTTCGAGGTAGACTCTGTTTTTGTTTCTTTCCTCTTTATCTACCAGGATGGCAAATAGATGCCAACTTTGATCACTTAGCAGTGGCTGCTTGACTTACTGTTTAGAAGGATTCTGAGGCTTTTTCACCAGGAGAGGATGCTGTGCTTGATTGCAGTGTTTGCTGTGAATTCGAGTGTGCCAAGGGAGCATAAGCACTGATTCCTCACCGTCTCATTTATAGGTCATCTCATTTGGTGATGTCATATAAACCCGAGGCTTTGGCTGCCTCCTCTGTGCTCACAGGTCCAGCTCCAGCCCAAGACGAAACTCCAAGTTTTGGATTCCTATATTCAGCTGCCTCTGGGCTTTGATAAAATCTCTAACTCATTATGTTCAGAATTACTTATGTCATCTTTCTCTGTCAATCTGCTTCACCTCCCTGAATTCTTTGTCAATCAATGGTATCACCTCTAGTCAGTCACTTAATTAAGACTTCTAGAAGTTGTTTTAAACTTCTCCATTCTTTTGCTTTGAGGTAGTCGCCAAGAACAATAGGTACACCTTTTAGTCCCTACTTCTTTGTGACTACTAATTTAATTCAGCCTCAGCACTTCTCCGGACAAGTCTCCCTATTCCCTATTTTTCCTCCAGTGTTCCACAGTGTGGAGAAATATGCCCAGATACAGATTTGACCATTGCTGTTTCTTATTTAAAATCTCTTATTGGTGTTGTGTAACTTTTGGGATGAAGTTTTAACTCCTTAGTTTAGCACACAATGCCCTTTCTGATTTTTCCCTGTCTACTGTCTTCTGTCATTTTTCCTCTTGTACATTTTATTCCAACCTTAGGGTTATTTTGCAGGTTTCAGAACAGCTATTTTCATGCCTCTGTGTCTTTACACACAATTATTGTACCTGGATAGTCTTTTTGCTACTTCTTGATATAAATTACATTTTTTCCCCTAACATTCTATTATAAAATTTTTCAAACATACAGCAAAATTGAAAGAATTTTACAGTGAACATTTGTGTACTTATATTCTACTAGTCATATTTTATTATACTTAGATTATCACATATCTGTCTATTCCCTTATTCATCTGTTGATCTCATTTTTGGTACATTTCAAAGTAATTGCGGACATTAGTATGCATTCAGCATGCAGTCATTAACTAGAGCTCAGTATTTGTTTATAGTTTTCTTCTTTTTATGTAAAATTTGCATACAATGAAATGTGAAAATCTTAGTATACATTCCAAAGTTTTGACAAATGGATATTCTCATATAACCCAGACGCCTATAGAATACCACCACCTCAGGAAGTTCTCTCATGTTCCTTTCTTGTCAAGCCCTATTCCCTTCCCTGTAGAGGTTTTTTATTTACACTGAGGATTAATTTTCCTGTTTTAACCCAGGTAGTTTTTCATTCCTTAAGATTCAGTTTAAGGGTCTCGTCTAAACGGAAACCTTCCTGACTTTCCATTGATTTAGATGTTTCTCCTCTGGGCCCCCACAGCCCAACCTTTGGCTTCACTGAATTCAGCACAAGGAAAGAGCTATTCTGGAACCTTTTGCAGTTGTATTGTAAGTGATGGTTTAATTGTCTGACATCCACTGGACTAATAAAGTCACTCATAGCTGGATTGACGTCTCGCTGCTAAGCACAGTGGCTGACATCTGATGGGTATTCACTGAAAGTTTGTGGAATTAAATAAATTGACAATGATGGTTAGAGAGTTTGATATTGTGATAATGAAATTGGTAGAACAGGAATACTGTTCTGTTGTAACATTTTGAGCTAATTCAGTATTAATATTCATTGAATGCTTCAGTGTGCATGTTTCCCAGGTTCTTGGGAAAGTGACAGATTGATGAGTCTTGTGGATGTTTTTAGATATATATCTAAGACAAATGAGCCCTCAGATGTACATAGTGAATGATGGTACCTTCCAGAGGATTTCTAAGGAAGCAACTATGAAAGCATTTGTTATTTTGCTGGTATTATTAAAATCATTGTTTCTGCTTTTCTTTGCTGCTCACTCCCTATTTCCACTTCCCCCCATCCCTGTCTTAACCTGGCAGTACATTTGGCCTGGTAGATTCAGATGGACCTTGCTATGCAGTTATGGTGTATAATATGGTGCAGAGCTGGGGAGTACTCATTGGGGACTCTGTAGCCATCCCTGAGCCTAACCTTCGTCTTCACCGAATTCAGCACAAGGGAAAGGTGAGTGATGGCTAGGACTCTTTCTCAGCTCATAAGATCTTAAACTGAGACTAAGTTTACCTCTTAGAAAAAATATATCTGTAACGTAATGCATATATATGTGTGTGTGTTGTATGATATCCTATATCTACACATATATATGTAATTATTTTTTACTAAAAACTAGATTATTATTATTATTTGGTTTTTCTTTACTAAAAAACTACTGGTAAACAAAGAGAATTTTAAAAATGGACTGAACAGAGAAAGAAAAAAACATATGCTATCACATGTGGAATCTAAAAAAAACTGAACTTGTGAAAACAGTAGATGGTAGAATTGGGGAGGTTTTATTTAAGGATACAAGCTTGCAACCAGTAGATAAATAAGTCCTGGAGACCTAATGCATAGCATAATGATTATAGACAACAATATGGCATTATAAACTTCAAAGTTGCCAAGAGACTAGATCTTAATTGTTCTCACCATAAAAAAGAAATGATAATTATGTGACGTGATAGAGGTGTTAGCTAATATAGTGGTGGTAATCACATTGCAATATATAAATATATCAAATTAACACATTGCATTGTATACCTTCAACTTACATAATGTTATATGCCAATTATTTCAGTAAAAATAAATTTTTAAAAATAGACTGAAATAGTCTCATTCACATGTTATTGCTGTTAACAGTTTGGTATGTAACCCTGTAGTCTCTTCTTTTCATAAAAATAGACACACATTTGTATGTATATTTTAAATTATGAGTGGAATATTATATGCAGATGTTTGTGAACATTTCCTTTGGCTTTCCATATTCTATAGCTTTGTTTTGAGTTAAGACAGAGGAGCTGATGATGAGGAGGATAGTAAAAATTTATACCTAACTGACTCTAGACACTGTGTTTAGAGTTTTACTGCCTGCACTGGCTCATTTAATCCTCATAAGACTCTACAAGAGCAGGTGTTTAACTACTTTTTCAAACCATTTAGATCTAGTGTCAGCAAATTATGGCTGATTGACTAAATCTGGCTCATTGCCTGTTTCTATGTGACTTGTGAGCCCAAAATGGTTTCTATATGTTTAAATAAAAATAATGGAAAGAATAATAATTTATGGTATGTGAAAATTATAGGAAATTAAAATTTCAGTGTTTGTAATTAAACTTTTTTGAAACAAAGTATGCTCATTTGTTTACTATTATCTGTGGCTACTTTGGGGTTCCCCAAGTGGCTCAGTGGTAAAGAACCTTGCCTGCCAATGCAGGAGATGGAGGAGTATCAGTTTGATTCCTGAGTTTGAAAGATCCCGTTGAGGAGGGCACGGCAACCCACTCCAGTTTTCTTGCCAGAGAAATCCCATGGACAGAGGAGCCCGGCGGCTACAGTCCTTGGGGTCACAGAGTCAGACATGACTGAGCATGCATGTGGCTGCTTTTACACTATAGTGTCAGTGTTGAACAGTTTGGGGACAGAGACCATATGATCCACAAAGCCTAAATTATTTACTATTTGACTTTTTACAAAAAAATTTGCTGACCCAAGATCTAGGTTATTTACAATTTTTCTTTATTCTAAAAGTACCATAGTAAATATTTTTATCTGCCCATGTTCATGATTATTACATAAGTTTAATTAATTGACTAAAGAAATAAAGTGAGTTTCTAAGGTAAAATTTTAGTTTCAAAGCTTATGCAGTCTATGACTTTTCATATATACTGCCAAATTAGTTTTTGGAAGGTTCTACCAGTTAATACCAATAGTGAATGTAGGTGTATTTCTTTGCAATTCTGTGTAGAAATCTTTGAAAAACTATTTGCTGATTTTTCATGAAAAGGATAGCATCAGTATTCTTTGGCTTTGATTTCTTGATTATTGGTGAGGTTGAAAATTATATTAATAAACTATTTATAATCCTTTATAAATTTTTTTTGGGGAAGGGTCACTTGCTCATGTTCCTGTTAGGATATTTCAAAAAATTGCTTTATGAGAATCTCTTTACTTTGACTTAAAAAGAACCTCCTTTACACTCCAAGTGGAGCAGTATATTTTGGATAAAGATCTTTTAGCAACATGTTTTACAACTTAAAGTACATTTGAACTGATAAAGTGAGCTGATATCTTCCGTTATTAGGAGAATGTTTAAAACCTACCTTCTGTTAATTCCTTCGTATATAAAAGGGGAAGTCAATCTATATTTGGCAGATTAATTTATAGCCTAACAAACACTTGATCTAAGAGTTCCTCAGACTCTCCATTGGCTCTGGATTGGCCACTGTGTGTATTTAGTTATAATTGTTGATAAACACTGTGGGAAGGGCAGATTTTTAGAGCCAGTGGGACTCTTTTTGTTGGGCATTGCCAGGATCCTGTCATTTTGAATTAGAGAATTGTGCCTTTTTTTTTTTTTTAAATTTTTATTGGAGTATAGTTGATTTACAATGTTGTGTTAGTTTGGGTGTACAGCAAAGTGTATCAGCTATATATGTACATATATCCACTTGTCCCCTTCTTGTAATGACAGTACTGGCAATCTACCTGCCCCAGATATTCGTTTTGAAGATTGGAAACTTTGGGAAAACTGCATTCCCTATGTAAGCTCAGGTTTGTTTAATGTGAGATGGAGGTAAGGGGTGCATCTACTGAAGAAGGTAGAAAGGAGGGGAAGAAAGTCAAGATGGTGTATCCCTGTGCTGGAGTTTCTTCCATCCTGGGATCTGTAATTAGTCTCAGTGTGTTTGTCTTTTCTAGGACTATTCCTTTTCCAGTGTTCGTGTGGAGACGCCCCTCCTGCTGGTGGTGAATGGGAAGCCTCAGGGCTCCAGCAGCCAGGCTGCCGCCACGGTGGCATCGAGGCCCCAGTGTGAGTGACCCTCCTTGGATTGCATGCTGAAGAGACAGTGGAGGCAAGGAGTTAAGCTCAAGGGCACTCGGCAGCTCCATCAGCCTCTTCTAGTAACGCAACTGGAACTGGGGCGATGTTTTAGATGACAACTTTCCGTCCTCTGCCCTGTAAGATACTTGTGTCTTCTATTACGTTTCAGCTCTCTCTGGGGCCACACATGTTCCTGGTATATCTCTCCTGCCTCTTTCATTGCTCTTCTATGTTTTGGCAAAGAGCGTGGAATTGGTAGAAGGGTTGGGACCGTGCCATGGGATAGAGCCCCCAAAGTTCCCCTTCTTGCCTCCTTCCTAAGCCTCATGTGTATATATCATTTCAGTATTTATTGCTAAGGGAGGGGGCTTAATTTTTTAATGACTCAGTTTTTGAGCAATCTTGATTTTTATTTTAAAATTTAGGTCCTTCCCCTTATTTGGGGCTGGAACAGAATTAAATTTGTTTGGAAAAAAAAATACTGTGTAGTTTGGCTTGTTTTATTCTCTCCAGACTTGAATTCTTGGTTTTAGGATCACTTCAATCCATTAGAGCAATATCCCTCTCCCACTTTTTTCTTTATACAAAATAGTTTAGTTTTCTTTCAGTTAAAAGAAAATCTGGCAATAGGCAACTCAGGGCAGGAATGGCGGTTCGGTGAAGTCATTGTGAACCAACTTTCTTCCATTTCCCTGTTCTGTCATCCTCAGGCGTGGTCCTTATCATGTCCAACATGACAGCAGTACTGTTCTAACAGTGTTATTAGGCTGAAAGATAAGAGAGAGTTAGAAAAAAAAAGAGAAAAAAAAGAGATATTCAGTTCCTTTAGGTTCTAGTGAAATATTTTATAATAGATTTTCTTAATATCCTTGTGGGAAAATAGGGAAATATGAGGGAGGATTATTAACCACTTGAATGATTACATCCAGAGAATTTATTAATGGATACAGATTAATTTGGAAGACTTCTAATGCTGTGCCTCAGGTCTTTGTCCTTGCTCCTTGAATATCATTGATGACTCATTCAGTTTATGAAGAATGTAAAATACGGAGAAGTCCTCAGAGAATGGATGATAGAATAAACATCAGTCTATCTTAAGTTATAAGGGCTAAATCTAAAATAAAAATTTAAAGTCCATTCTTTTGATCCAAAAAGGGCAATTTTCTAAGGTGTATCTTCAACATCATGTATGAAAAATTACTCAGAATTTTAGTAGAAAGGATAAAGTCAGTAGGAGTAACTAGTATGATATAGTTGCAAAACACTTTTTTTTTTAAGACTATACCAATGAGAATATACTATACGTTCTCTGCTAGCCAGAGAGAATTTTTAATACATTGTCTGGCAGATCACATGTGGATCCTTATAAGCCAGTTCTGATTTTGTTGATTGTGAGGTGTATAGTCATGAAACGATCAGGACTTGAGGGAATGTAGAATATCTTGAGAAATGGTTGGAATGATTGGGAAGGAGGAGGGTGGTAAGATGTGTGTGTTAAAGTCAATAGAGGAGATCCAATTGTTGTTTAGTTGCTAAGTCGTGTCCGACTCTTTTGCGATCCCATGGGCTGTAGCCGCTCTGCTCCGCTCTCTATGGTATCTTCCAGGCAAGAATACTGGAGTGGGTTGCCATTTCCTTCTCCAGGGGATCTTCCTGACCCAAGGATCGAACCCATGTCTCCTGCATCTCCTGCATTGCAGATGTATTCTTTACCTGCTGAGCCATCTGGGAAGAGAGGAGATCCAATAACTACCCCTTTTATTCAAGTCCTGAGATAAGGTGACATATCTGTGTTGGGCCAGACAATAAAAAGATGGCCAGTGGGTGATAGAAGTTGAACTTAAAAGTTTTGATGATGAAATATATGTACAGTTGAGTATAGAAAACATGTATGTAATTAGAAATGTCCACTCATGATCTCATCTTGTTTTTACAGATAAATATCTCATTGTTTGATTAAGCCACAGTGTATTCATTCTATTGTTAAAGGATATTGGATTTCTTTTTTTTTTTTTTTTTGCTATTAAGGCAGTACATTATTAGTATTCTTTATGTGTCCTGATGAGTAAGTGCAATAATTTCTTTTATAGCAATGGTTCTCAAAGAGTTCTGATGCATACCAATATGTGAGAACCATTGTTTCAGAGTACTGGCAGAAGGGTAGGATTGCTGGGTCATGGAGTTACATATATACTCAGCTTTTTTTGAGAAATATCACATGTTGTCAGTGGTTATACTAGTTTATATCTCTGCTATCAGTGAGTAAATCTTCCTAATGAGTCTTCTGCATCTCCATTTATGTTTAGTTCCCTCATTATGTTTTAGGGTTCACAAATAGAGGAAATTTGAATTATTTCCCTGTGGCCTTCATGTGCATTTCTTTCACTATTAATGGCTTTGAGCATCCTTTCATATACTTTTTCATGGTAAAATGCCTATTTGTGTGTCTTTGCCCACTTGTGCATTGGATTTCAAATTGATTTGTAGGATTTACTTATCTCCTGTATTGATCTTTTGTCATTTTATGTGCTGAAAACATCTAAGAGTTTTTAGTTTTTTTTTTTTTAACTCTATATTGGATCTTTTGTTGAACAGAATTCTTAATTTCAGTATTATTGAATTTATCAATAATTTCTTTTATGATTAGTGCTATCTGTGTTTTAATAAGTCCTCTCCTATCCTGAAGTCATCAAAACATTTCCTCTCTATTGTTTTTATGAATTTTTATCATTTGGTCCCTTTCTTTTATTATCACCTTTCCTTATGTTGTGATGTAGGTATATAACTTTTCTCCTAATGAGTAATTGATTGGTCCAGCACCTTTTATTAAAGATCCATCCTTTACCCACTGATCTTTAAAGCCCAGTCTGTCTTAAATTTTCATATATAGTATGTAGGTCTGTTTCTGAGCTTTCTCTTTCTGATCTTTTCTGATCTATTTATTTCTATACCAGTACCATATTGTGTTAAAAGTTTTATGAAAAGTCAGTATCCAGTCAGAGTAACAATGAGCCATGTTGTCCTTAACCAATGAGCCCATTTATATTTTAGGATCTAAATTTTTATGAAAAATTCCTCTGGGATTTTGCTTGGGATTGCATTGAATTTATAGATCAACTTAGGAAGAATAGACGTTTATAATAATAAATTTATTAACGTTTATAACACTGAATCTTCTTTTCCACAATTTTCTTCATTTATTTAAGTCTTCTTCAATGTCTTTCAGTATAATTGTATACTTCCTCTGGGAAAGCTCTATATATCTTTTATTAGAATTTTTCCCCTAGATACTTCATGCTATTATAAATGGTATAATTTTTAAAATGACATTTTCTAACTATACTTGAGAAGAGATATACAATTGACTATTTTATATGTATTTTATATATATATATATTTTTTTTTTGGTGGCTGTGACTTTTTAGAGCTCTCTCATTCTAATAATTTGTTGATTCCTTTGGTTTTCCTGTAAATAACAACTATTTTGTGTCTTCTTTTCAATCTCTTTACCTTTTATTTTGTTCTGTTTTCTGCAGTATTTCTTATATCAACATTCTCTAGTATGTTGAATACAGGTGATGATTGCAAGCAGTCTTATACTTAACAGGAATATTTTCAAAATTTCAATATTAAATGTTTGTTATATACTTTTTATATATACTTGATCTTAGATTTCAAGCCTATTTGAGTTTTTATCATGAAAAGGTATTATATTTTTATTACTGTTGTTTGGTTGCTAAGTCGTGTCTGACTCTGCAACCCCGTAGACTAGAGCATGCCAGATTATATTTTATCTAATGCTTTTTCTGCATTTACTGAGATAGCAGATGATTTTTTTTTTCTTTTAATCCCTTAGTGTAGTAGCTTAGTGTTCTCTGCTTTTGATTAATAAACCAAACTTGCCTTCTTGGTACAAACCTTAGTTGGTAAGGATACATATGTATATATTTTAACATATAACATATATGTATTTGCTGGATTCATGTGGGTAATATTTAGGGTCACAAGTGCTATTAGTTTATGAGTATACTATTTCTTAATCTGTTCTAGTCTAGTTTTGGTATGAAAGTTGTGCTAGCCTCATGCAATGAGTAAAGAGTATTTCTCCTATATGTGAGAAGTTTATATAAAATCAGTTTGTCTTTTTTTTTTTGTAGAACTTGCCTGTAAAGACATCAGCACCTGGCATTTTCTTTATGGAAAGATTAACTTCTGATTTAAATTCTTTAATGTTTTTTGATTTATTCAAGCTTTCTTTTGATTTAGTCTTGATATTTTGTATTTTTTAGTAGTTTATGTAAGTTTCCAAATCTACACTCCTAAATATTTGTAATATGTTCCTTATTTGTTTATTCTCCACAGTATCTGTCATTTTGTTTCCTTTTTCTCTACTGGTATTGTTTACTTGTAACTTATTTCTCCTTTAGCCTTTTGTCTCTTACAAGTCTTCAAAGAACTTGACTTTGTTTGTTGTCATTTTTTGTATATTTTTTCTTTTTTGTTAGTTTTTATTTTTATCTTCATAATATCCTTTTTTCTCCTGTTATAAGAGTGCCTATTCATGATCTGGGATATAGTTTTTGTATTCAGTAGGCAAAATGACATTTCATTGTTTTAAATTTGCATCCCTTTATTTGTGATGTTGAACATCTTTTAATAAAATACTTGTTAGCTACTTATATATAAATTTGATGTAAAATGTAAAAGAGAGCATCCAAGACTGAAGAAAATATATTAAAAATTTTTAGGGAGATATGTTTAGGAAATGTTATAGCATTTTATGCAATCTATAATTATATGGCACATATTTTATTGTATTATGGCTTCTTGATTATATATTTTGAACTCTTAAAAGGAAAGCCACTAACTTACACTTACCTTTAAGTTCTAGACATTACTATATATGTCTCTGGGTGTTAGATATTGCCTGACTCATTAACAAATGGCTGGCTGACTGGACAAACAATGGGTTAGGTAAATAAGATTAATATCAGTTCAGTCAGTTCAGTTCAGTTGCTCAGTCTTGTCCAACTTTTTGTGACCCCATAAACTGCAGCACTCCAGGCCTCCCTGTCCATCACCAACTCCCAGAGTCCACCCAAACCCATGTCCATTGAGTCGGTGATGCCATCCAGCATCTCATCCTCTGTTGTCCCCTCCTCCTGCCCTGCATCAGGATCTTTTCCAATGAGTCAGCTCTTTGCATGAGGTGGCCAAAGTACTGGAGTTTCAGCTTCAACATCACTCCTTCCAATGAACACCCAGGACTGATCTCCTTTAGGATGGACTGGTTGGATCTCCTTGCAGTCTAAGGGACTCTTAAGAGTCTTCTCCAACATCACAGTTCAATTCTTCTGTGCTCAGCTTTCTTTATAGTCCAACTCTCACATCCATACGTGACCACTGGAAAAACCATAGCCTTGACTAGAAGGACCTTTGTTGGCAAAGTAATGTCTCTGCTTTTTAATATGCTGTCTAGGTTGGTCATAACTTTCCTTCCAAGGAGTAAGCATCTTTTAATTTCATGGCTGCAATCACCATCTGCAGTGATTTTGGAGCCCAGAAAAATAAAGTCAGCAGTTTCACTGTTTCCCCATCTATTTGTGATGAAGTGATGGTCCCGGTGTCATGATCTTAGTTTTCTGAATGTTGAGCTTTAAGCCAACTTTTTCACTCTCCTCTTTCACTTTCATCAAGAGGCTCTTTAGTTCTTATTCACTTTCTGCCATAAGGGTGGTGTCTCAATAACCTGCATATCTGAGGTTATTGATATTTCTCCTGGGAATCTTGATTCCAGCTTGTGCTTCCTCCAGCCCAGTGTTTCTCATGATGTACTCTGCATATAAGTTAAATAAGCAGGGTGACAATAAACAGCCTTGACGTACTCCTTTTCCTATTTGGAACCAGTCTGTTCCATGTCCAGTTCTAACTGTTGCTTCCTGACCTGCATACAGATTTCTCAGGAGGCAAGTCAGGTGGTCTGGTATTCCCATCTCGTTCAGAATTTTCCACAGTTTGTTGTGATCCATCCACACAGTCAAAGGCTTTGGCATAGTCAATAAAGCAGAAATAGATGTTTTTCTGGAGCTCGCTTGCTTTTTCTATGATCCAGAGAATGTTGGCAATTTGATCTCTGGTTCCTCTGCCTTTTCTAAATCCAGCTTGAACATCTGGAAGTTCACAGTTCATGTACTGTTGAAGCCTGGCTTGGAGAATTTTGAGCATTACTTTACTAGCGTGTGAGATGAGTGCAACTGTGTGGTAGTTTGAGCATTCTTTGGTATTGATTTTCTTTGGGATTGGAATGAAAAATGACAGTTTCCAGTCCTGTGGCCACTGCTGAGTCTTCCAAATTTGCTGACATATTGAGTGCATCACTTTCGCAGCATCATCTTTTAGGATTTGAAGTAGCTCAACTGGAATTCCATCACCTCCACTAGCTTTGTTCATAGTGATGCTTCCTAAAGCCCACTTGACTTCCCATTCCAGGATGTGTGGCTCTAGGTGAGTGATTACACCATCATGGTTATCTGGCTCATGAAGATCTTTTTTTGTATATTTCTTCTGTGTATTCTTGCCACCTCTTCTTAGTATCTTCTGTTAGGTCCATACCATGTCTGTCCTTTATTGTGCCCATCTTTGCATGAAATGTTCCCTTAGTATCTCTAATTTTCTTGAGTTCTCTAGTCTTTCCCATTCTATTGTTTTCCTCTATTTTTTTGCATTGATCGCTGAGGAAGGCTTTCTTATCTCTCCTTGCTATTCTTTGGAACTCTACATTCAAATGGGTATATATTTCCTTTCTCCTTTGCCTTTAGTGTCTTTTCTCAGCTATTTGAAAGGCCTCCTCAGACAACTATTTTGCCTTTTTTCATTTCTTTTTCTTGGGGGTGATCCCTGCCTCCTGAACAATGTCGCGAACCTCCATCCATAGTTCTTCAGT
The DNA here is from genome assembly GCA_007570785.1 of Antilocapra americana. Taxonomy (NCBI): domain Eukaryota; kingdom Metazoa; phylum Chordata; class Mammalia; order Artiodactyla; family Antilocapridae; genus Antilocapra; species Antilocapra americana. Next base: position 6,935,239 of record ML661889.1, on the reverse strand, counting down.
CACTCTATCAGATCTAATCCCTTAAATCTATTTGTCACTTCCATTGTATAATCATAAGAGATTTGATTTAGATTGCACCTGAATGGTCTAGTGGTTTTCCCTACTTTCTTCAATTTAAATCTGAATTCGGCAATAAGGAGTTCATGATCTGAGCCACAGTCAGCTCCTGATCTTGTTTTGGCTGACTGTGTAGAGCTTCTCCATCTTTGGCTGCGAAGAATATAATCAGCCTGATTTTGGTACTGATCATCTGGTGATGTCCGTGTATAGAGTCTTCTCATGTGTTGTTGGAAGAGAGTGTTTACTATGACCAGTGTGCTCTCTTGGCAAAACTCTATTAGCCTCTGCCCTGCTTTGTTTTGTACTCCAAGGCCAAATTTGCCTGTTACTCCAGGTATCTGTTGACTTCCTACTTTTGCATTCCAGCCCCCTATTGTGAAAAGGACATCTTTTTTGGGTGTTCGTTCTAGAAGGTCTTGTAGGTCTTCATAGAACCATTCAACTTCAGCTTCTTCAGCATTACTGATTGGGGGCATAGACTAGGATTACTGTGATATTGATGGTTTGCCTTGGAAATGAACAGAGATCATTCTGTCATTTTTGAGATTACAGCCAAGTACTACATTTTGGACTCTTTTGTTGACTATGATGGCTACTCTGTTTCTCCTAAGGGATTCTTGCCCACAGTAGCAGATATAATGGTCATCTGAGTTAAATTCACCCATTTAGTCCATTTTAGTTCACTGATTCCTAAAATGTCGATGTTCACTCTTGCCTTCTCCTATTTGACCACTTCCAATTTTCCTTGATTCATGGACCTAACGTTCCAGGTTCCTATGCAATTGCTCTTTACAGCTTCTGACTTTACTTCTATCACCAGTCACATCCACAACTGGGTGTTATTTTTGCTTTGGCTCCGTTTCTTCATTCTTTTCAGAGTTATTTCTCCACTGATCTCCAGTAGCATATTGGGCACCTACTGACCTGGGGAGTTCATCTTTCAGTGTCCCATCATTTTGCCTTTTCATGCCATTCATGGGGTTCTCAAGTCAAGAATATTGAAGTGGTTTGCCATTCCCTTCTCCAGTGGACCACATTTTGTCAGAATTCTCCACCATGACCTGTCCGTCTTGGGTGGTCCTATTCAGCATGGCTCATAGTTTCATTGAGTTAGACAAGGCTGTGGTCCATGTGATCAGATTGGTTAGTTTTCTGGAATTGTGGTTTTCATTCTGTCTGCCCTCTGATGGAGAAGGATAAAAAGCTTATGGAAGCTTCCTGATAGGAGAAACTGACTGTGGGGGAAACTGGCTGTGTTCTGATGGGTAGGGCATGCTCAGTAAATCTTTAATCCAATTTTCTGTTGATGGAGAAGGCTGTGTTCCCTCCCTGTTTTTTGACCTAGGCCAGACTATGGTGGAGGTAATGAAGATGATGGTGACTTCCTTCAAGAGGCCCCATGCATGCACTGCTGCACTCAGTGACCCCAACCCTGTAGCAGGCCACTGCCGACCCACACCCCCCCCGGAGACTCCTGGGCAATCATGGGCAAGCTGGGGTCAGTCTCTTGTGGCGTCATTGCTCCTTTCTCCTGGGTCCTGGTGTGCACAAGCTTTTGTTTGTGCCCTCCAAGAGTCTGTTTCCCCATTCCTGTGTAAGTCTGATGGCTCTATGGTGGAGTTAATGGCGACCTCCTCCAAGAGGGCTTATGCCATACCTGGGTCTACTGCACCCAGAGCCCCTGCCCCTGCACCAGTCCACTGTTCACCCATACCTTCACAAGAAACACTCAAACACAGTTCTGGCTCAGTCTCTGTGGGGTCTCTGGGTCCTGGTGTGCCCAAGGTTTGTTTGAGCCCTCCGAGCATCTCTGGTGGGTATGGGATTTGATTATAAATGCAATTTCGCTCCTCCTGCCTTCTTGCTGGGGCTTCTCCTTTGCCCTTGGACATGGTGTATCTTTTTTTGGTGGGATTCAACGTCCTCCTGTCAATGGTTGTTCAGCAGCAAGTGGTAATTTTGGAGTTCTTGCAGGAGAAGGTGAGCGCATGTCCTTCTACTCTGCCATCTGGAGTCAAGAATAGATAAGTTATTTTTGCTTATTTATTATTACTTTAAGGATAATGATCATAATAGTAGTATTGCCCCATGTTTATAAGCTTGTAACTAACAGAGCTATTGTTTGAAATTTTAACTGTTATTCTGCTGTAAGGATGTGGGAGAGTTTCTTAGCTCTCTGAGATTCAGTGTCTCCATCTGTAAAATCAAGATAATATTACTACCTAACTTGTAGGATTATTATGAGGATTAAATGAACCAACACATGTCCTACACGTGGTACAGAGACAAGCAGGGCTCAATTATGCTTGAATTCCAGCTGTATTAGAGCTGGGATTTGAACCCAGTTCTCCCGAGTCTGAAATTTTTACTGTACCCTTATGCTGACGTGCTCTTCTGCTGTTTCTGAAGTGGGAAATGTTGCCAACAGTTTCATCTTCCTCAAGACAAACCTTATCATTAAATTTCCTTGTTTAGAAACTCTCAGCAAAGGACTTTCCTGGCAGTTCAGTGGTTAAGATTTCCCCTTCCAATGCAGGGGATGCAGGTTCAATGGGAATCTAAGATCCCACATGCCTAGTGACCAAAACATAGAACAGAAACAGTGTTGTAAGAAATTCAATAAAGACTTTAAAAATGGTCCACACACACACACACACACACACAGCCACACACACAGACACAGACACACACAGACACCCACACACACACACACAGACACACACACAGACACACACACACACACACACACACACACTCTCTCTCTCTCTCTCTCTCTCTCTCTCTCTCTCAAGACAGCCCTCAGCAGCTCTTTACTTCCAGTACGATACCCCCCTCACATGGGCCACAGCCTTCGTGTTTCAGTGTGCTTATCTATGTTACCTCATTTCTGCCCTCTTTTAATTTGAATGCATGGCAACCCCAGCATATGTTTAGTATCTGTTTGTTTCCACTCTCTTTTATACCTCAGTACTTTCTTTCGCACATGTGATTTTTTCTGTCATTGCTTCTGGAGAGTTCCTAATTGTCCTCTGAAATTCAGCTCAAACATTACCTCTTTTGTAAAGCCTTCCCAAGCATATTCAATTTTGATGTGTTTGTTGCTATACTCTCAGAGTACTTTTGTGTTTTAATCATTTGCCAGTTTCCTACAGGCTGTGAGCTTTCTGAAGGTACTCATCTTAGTAGTCGTAAATCCTGGCTCAGTACCTGACACAAGTACTTGATAAATTTACATGAAATCAATGAATAAGAGAGCATTTATGCTGTTTCCTTGATAGTCTCCTATTTTAGTCTGTGGTAATGACTGCCTCTTGGTGCCAGGATTCTGTTAACATTTTCCTTCTCTATTTACTGATCTACATACATCTGTGATTTGTAGAGTCAGTGTTTCATTGTTGAAAGTGACCTGAGAGGCAATTTCTTCCAATACTCTGTCAATATATATATTATCTTTAAATGTGTGTAGCTGCATTTCCCATTGTGTCATATCTCTTGATATTCAGGAAAGGAAATTTTTCCTCTCTTTGTCAGTGACTTGCCAGGCTATTGAGTATTAGGGAATTGTAGTCCCCAAACTGGCAGATATTATGGCCTTCATTCTTTCTCAAACTGATCCTTCATACTGAAGTGCTAGCTTATTTTTCTTTTGTATCAAAATATTTAAACAAAAAATCCAATTTTTTTTTCCCCAAATAAAATGTATTGTTAGAATCACTCTTAGCAAGCTCACTCAAGTGTGCTGGAATTCAATTTCTTTATCACTTGGTTGATTTTTAACATACCCTCAGCTCCTGGCAGATTTGTACAGAACAGGCAACCATGGGAAAATTCTCATAGAAAGTTGTGTTATGTATATGTACATGTGGATGGTGATGATGGAATGGGGAATAAGTGGGAAGATATAAAGGAAAGAGAACTGTCCTCCCTCTTTACCCAACGTGGGAGACAGCACTATACATTGGATTGTCATTTTCTGCTCCCTAATTGCAATTTTATTTTCTTTTAATTTTAGGAAATTGTATATACAATACTGTAAAATTACCAAAAAATAGTAAGAGAAAAGAAAGCTTCATGTCCACTTCTGACCTGCTACTTCTTCTGCTGTAGTAACCACTCCATTTTCTTACATTTTTTTCTGGAGATATTCTATGTGTATATAAACTTAGTGGCGTATCATTTAAAAGTATAAAAATAATACTGCCTTTATGGTCTTAGGCAGATCTCTTGAATTTTAGCATCAACTTTTAAAAATTCTTATATGGAAATACTAACACATAGTCAACAGAATCCACAGGGATTTTGTGACTGTCAGTGAAGTAGTATTTGTGAACATACTTGAAGATCATCATGCATTTCACAAGTACAGGATGGAGGGGAGAGCAGTGATGGAAGTAGTTTTGTTCTATACAAGAATGATGAATCATCTGATTTAACAGGAACAATTTTGAATTGATAGCAGGTCTGTTGTATCAGCAGCATCTTGCTGAACTTTTTTGGGCATGTTTCTCTGCCTACAGGTCCTGTCCCTCTTACATCACGGTATTGGGGTTTTCTGCATGGCTAATCAGGAGATTCTACCTGCACCTTAATTGTCAGGTGTGTATTCACTTGAGATGAGAAGTAGAAGCTTGCCAAAGTGTGGGACACCCCTGCTTCCCTTCCTTACCCCTCCTCTTTGCTCTCTCTTCATGTGCAGGGAGTTGGTGCTGGAACTTAGATGATGCAACAGTTTGAATCATGGTCCCTTGGTACTGTGGGATCCATTCACTTTTAATTGGTAGTTGCTAGAATCATTTCTCCTTCCCTTATCCTAACTTCCTTTTCTAATTGGCTCTCAGGGGCCTCCAACTCTTGCCTTAATCAACCAAAGCATAGCTTCTGCAGAGAGTCTAAAACGGGACCTTGGGGACTCTAGGTTTTTCTGTTATGACTCTCCAAGTTTCTTTTCTAATCTGTTAAAATAACTTTGGATTAGGCCTGGGGGTATAGGGATCCTTGGGGGAGTCCTTTCACCAAGGCATCTTAAACAGTGCCAAACTCTTCTAGATTTTGCCAGCTACTGTGCTTGACTTGAAGTTTTTTGTTCTTGCTGGCAGAGAGGGAGATTTCTTGTTGAGGTGTCTAAAACGGGTCTGGGGATGAGAGTAGATGAAAAAATTTGTCATTTGAGGAGTGTGAGTCCATTTTGGTTCACAGATTGCTTCTCTATAGCAAAAAGCCTTGTGGAAAACTTAACTTTGTCTGCTTCTGTTTGTCACTGCCTAAACAAACAGTAGTTGTACAGTTTTCGGCAATAATCATTATTGGGTTACATTTTTAATAAGTATTTTCAAAATAGACTTTATTTTTTAGAGCAGTTTACGTTCACAGCAAAACTGAGTGGAAAGTTCCCATATACCTTTTGCCCTCACACAGACACAGCCACACACACACACGTGTTCCCCCACCATCAACATTCTGCATCAGAAGGGTGTATTTGTTACAGTCCGTGGACTCACACTGACAAATCATTATCACCCAAAGTCCATAGATTACATTAGGGTTCACTCTTGATCTTGTACATTCTGTGGGTTTTGACAAATGTATGGTGACTTGTATCTACCATTATAGTATCATACAGAATAGTTTCACTGCCCTAAAAATCCTGTGTGCTCCACCTGTTCATCCTTCCCTTCTTGCCTAGCCCCTGATGACCACTGATCTTTTTTTACTGTCCCCAGAGTTTTGCCTATTCTAGAAAGTCATACACTTGGAGTCATAAGAATATGTAGCTTTTTCAGGTTGGCTTCATGCATTATGGTTTTAAATGACATCTAAAAATTATTTTTAGTATGGTTTTAAAGCTCTGATGGAGAATACATATATTTCTGCAAACATAAGCACATTTGTGTGACTTCTTTTTGAACAAATGGATACTGCTAAAGAAAGCTGTCCTTGTACTAGCTTCTCCACCTCTGGAGAAACAATGCAATAATAGTAGACTTGACTTTGAGTGCTTCGTTACCAACATTCTTTGGCCAGGCCATATTCATTATCCAGGATAGAAGACACTTTGTTGAGGGCTGAACTGTGACTTTTTTACTGAATGAGGGGGTAGCTGTTATCCTACAGATAAACTTGCTTACAAGGCTACATCTTAAGAAAAGACCAAGAAAGACACAGAAATCTGTCTATAGTTTCATCAGTGTTCATTGAGAACTGCATTCTAGATAAAGCAAGCATATGTATATAATTATATCACTATGTAATATATGTAATGTGTAAATTATATATACATCTCCCAAGAGATTGTGATCGCTTCTGTGTCTTTCTAGAATGTGTCCCTAACCCTACTATGGTGTTTGTTTACAGTACACATTCAATAAATGTTGAATAAGCAAACATTAGTCTGTTGTTGATTACAATTCTCTGAACACTTTTATTCTTGTTTATATTTGAAAATCAGTTTGTCACATGTTTTTTCATGTATTTACATGTTTATGTGGATAGAGAAAGTAAATAAAATGGCTACACAGTCAGGGCAGGATGGCTATAGAGGGCATTAACCAGAATCCCATCAGATGAATGCAGAAGTAGATCCAGAGTGCTGGAATCTGAGGTTATGGCCCTACTAGATGGCAGAGTACATGGTTTACCAGTGTGCTCAGGAAGAACCATGCTTCCCAAGAGATAAGGAATCTTAGGGTGTCAGCCTACCAGTCTTTTCATCCTGTCTAGCATTGCTTCTCTTTGTGCTCCTTTCTTGGTGCAGGCCATTTCCTATGCTCTGCCAGGTGGTTGAACAGTTAGGAGGGAGGACTATAATTTTTCTTTCTTTCTTTCTTTTTTTTTTTTTAAATTTTCTTTACTTTATTGTGTTGGTTTTGCCATACATTGACATGAAACCGCCATGGGTTTACATATGCTCTCCCTCCAGAACCCCCCTCCTTCCTCCCTCCCGATTCCCTCCCCCTGGGACATCTCGGTGCACCAGCCCCAAGCGTCAGCCCTGGGCTGGCGATCGATTTCACATATGATAATTAACATGTTTCAATGCCATTCTCCCATATCATCCCACCCTTGCCCTCATCCACAGAGTCCATGAGTCTGTTCTATACATCTGCGTTTCTTTTGCTGTCTCGCATGCAGGGTTCTCGTTACCATCTTTCTAAATTCCATATATATGCGTTAGTATACTGTATTGTTGTTTTTCCTTCTGGCTTACTTCACTCTGGATAATAGGCTCCAGTTCTGTTCACCTGAGTAGAACTGCTTCAAATGAATTTTTTTTTTTTAATGCTGAGTAATATTCCATTGTGTATATGTACCACAGCTTTCTTATCCATTCGTCAGTTGATGGGCATCTAGGTTGCTTCCATGTCCTGGCTATTGTAAACAATGTGGCGATGAACACTGGGGTACACGTGTCTCTTTCAATTCTGGTTTCCTCAGTGTATATGCCCAGCAGTGGGATTGCTGGGTCATATGGCAGGTCTATTTTCAGTTTTTTAAGGAACCTCCACACTGTTCTCCATAGTGGCTGTACTAGTTTGCATTCCCACCAACAGTGTAAGAGGGTTCCCTTTTCCCCACATCCTCTCCAGCATTTATTGCTTGTAGATTTTTGGATTGCAGCCATTCTGACTGGTGTAAAGTGGTACCTCATTGTGGTTTTGATTTGCATTTCTCTGATAATGAGTGATGTGGAGCATCTTTTCATGTGTTAGTTAGCCATTTTTATGTCTTCTTTGGAGAAATGTCTGTTAAGTTCTTTGGCCCACTTTTTGATTGGGTCGTTTATTTTTCTAGCATGGAGCTGCAGGAGTTGCTTGTATATTTTTGAGATTAATTGTTTGTCCGTTGCTTCATTGGCTATTATTTTCTCCCATTCTGAAGGCTGTCTTTTCACCTTGCTTATAGTTTCCTTTGTTGTGCAGAAGCTTTTAATTTTAATTAGGTCCTATTTGTTTATTCGTGCTTTTATTTCTGATATTCTGGGAGGTGGGTCATCGAGGATCCTGCTTTGGTTTATGTCGGTGAGTGTTTTGCCTGTTATCCTCTAGGAGTTTTATAGTTTCTGGTCTTATGATTAGATCTTTGATCCATTTTGAGTTTATTTTTGTGTATGGTGTTATAAAGTGTTCTAGTTTCATTCTTTTACAAGTGGCTGTCCAGTTTTACCAGCACCACTTGTTAAAGAGATTGTCTTTTCTCCATTGTATATTTTTGCCTCCTTTGTCAAAGATAAGGTGTCCATAGATGTGTGGATTTATCTCTGGGTTTTCTATTTTGTTCCATTGATCTATATTTGTCTTTGTGCCAGTACCATCCTGTCTTAATGACTGTGGATTTGTAGTATAGCTTAAAGTCAGGTAGGTTGATTCCTCCAGTTCCATTCTTCTTTCTCAAGATTGCTTTGGCTATATGAGGTTTTTTGTATTTTTCTTTTATTTACTTACCTACTGCTGTAGCCCAGTTCCTAAGTTGGCAAGCAAAGAGATCTCTTTTACTACCTTATTGGTTCCTCCTAGAGTCAGTTCCTGATTAAATTCATAACTATTGACTGAATACCTACTCTCGCATTGGATATAGCAATATGAGAGATTTAAGATGAATAAGGTCATACGTAATTCATACAAAATACATAATAAGTCATACATAATAGGTGGTAAATCCAGGCTTAATCTGGGTCTACTCGCAGGTGGCACTAGTGGTAAAGAATCCACCCGCCAATGCAGGCAATGCAGATTCGATCCCTGGGTCAGGAAGATCCCTTGCAGGAAGAAATGGCAACCCACTCCAGTATTTTGCCTGGAAAATTCCATGGACAGAGGAGCCTGGTGTGCAACAGTCCACGGGGCCACACAGAGTCAGACATGACTGAGCACACACTGATGCTTTTGACACTAAACCAGGCTGTTTTGTGGGGTTCTTATGTCAAAGTAAGAAAGCGAAAGGAATTATGTGTTTTTAATTAAACCCATGAAGAAAATACAGGAAAGACTAAAATTCTAATAGTTAAGGTTAGTTTGTACAATGCCTATTCTCCTTAGGCACTTAGATTTAATTTTAATTGTAGTTTTTCACATAATGTTTGTACTTGCCTGTTTTATAGAAAAATGTATAATTAAGGATAAAATGTGTTAATCCATTAATCCAAATAAAGCAGTTCTGAGGGATGTCTAATTGCTCGGATACAAGGACATAATCTGTGATAGTTTCTGTTGTTTTCTCGTTGTGAACCATACTTTGAGAAGCACTGTCCTAGATCAGGTCATCATAATATCGTCTCTAGATTATTTCAGTACCCATATAACCAGTCCCCTCTCTTCAATTTTTATTTTCCTGCCACCTCCCATATACCTTTAGACCCAGTGCTCCTCCCATGTGCTCTGATAGCGCCCTGTGTTTACTTCAGGATAGTGCTTCACACACTAAATTAAAGCAAACTGTTCGTGTATCTGTGTCTTCCTACAGAGTAAGTACTATGGGGCTTGTCATATATCGAGAGAAAAATCAGTGTAGGCCACCCTAGGTTCACTCACCTTAGCTTTCTTATAGATAGAGGAGCTGAGGCCAGAGAGGTGACGTGATTTACCTAAGAACACAAAGCTAGTTGGTGATAGAATGGGATTGGATTGCCTGTGGTCTGATTGCCGGTTCACTGCCTGTCCCGACATATTACGCTTCCTGTGTTCTTGTATGGTGAAAGATTAAATAATTTTTAACATACCAATGTTTAAGAATGGGCAAACACATTTTAGGAAGATTTTAATACTCACTTTCAAAAGGATTTTTCTGATTAACTAGAAGATTCAGTTAACCATTATCCTCCTTCACATATAATACTTGGGTGAGTTGAAGTTTTTTGTCTTATACTTAGGCATACAATGGAAGTGCAATGACCACCAGAAGGGAGCAAAACACAAATGGCTATGGAAAAGAAGTCACAAAAAGACTATGGGAAAAGGAAATTTTGTAGGGCTAAGGTTTTAGAGAATTTAGAAAGCTAAAGTGGAGAAATGACAAAGGAGCAATAGGTCAATGAGAATTCTCACTGTGACAGGTTTTACCTTTTCCCACAATTTTCCATCTTCAAAAACTGTACATCCAGCATCTAAGAAGTATCTCCAAGATAATACTAAAGTAAGAGTGAAAAATATTAATGTTCCATAAATTCATCCTTCAAAAGTTTCAACAGTAATTTTACATCAGTTACTCATTTTCTTGGGAACAATTGAGAGGTGGTGTGGAGATGGAGGTGTTGAGATTTGTTGAAATAGAGGAGGTGGCAGATTTGGATGGCATGGATTCCTAGGTCATGAAGGATATCTAGGGTTCTGATTTCCTCCTCCTTTCTATCAGCCTTTTTCTCTGCTCCTCAGTGTCTACATATCTTTCCTGTCTGGAGTTCAACACCTTTCATAAGATGACCCCAAAATGAACCCTCAACTTTCATCAGGCTAGTCACTTAACTACTCCACCCTCTATCATTAACTCCACACATTTGCTTAGGCTTCTCTTTAAACTCAGAGAGCCTCACCTCATCTTCTCCTCTGCAGGTTTAGAAAGATACTTAACACAGATTCTTTGGGTCTTATTTTGTAAAATGGGTATAACTTGTATCTTATAACAGCGTCACAGGGATTAAATGAGACAATTTATGTAGGGACCACAGCACAGTGAAAGACACCTGGAAGATTCTCCGCACATGTTCGTTCCCTCTCCTTCCTGTCTTCAAACCACCAGTCAACTGCAACTGCCTTTTTGAGTGAATTTCTGGCTACAGCATATACTGATACTTATATACTTATTTTCCTAAGCTCTCGTGGGACTAAATGTAAAATTCAAGGAAAGAAAATGAACACAATACTATTTCACCTCTCATATTGGCAAACAAATGAGGAACCATGATAAAAACCAGTGTTGGGGAGGCTATGGGAAAATGAACACTGTCAAACAGAAGTTTTAGTAAGACACAATTCACATAGCATAAAATTCATCCTTTTAAAGCATAAGTAATTTTTAGCATATCCACAATGTTGTGCAACCACCAGCACTATCTGATTATAGAACGTCTTCGTCAGCCCCAAAGAAACTGAGTATCCATAGCAATCATTTCCCATTCTTCCCTCTGCCCAGTCTTTAGAAGCTACTAACCTACTTTCTGTCTTTATAGATTTGTCCATTCTGGATATTTTATATAAATTGAATCCTATAATATATGGCCTTCTGTGTTTGGATTATTTTAGTATAATATTTTCAAAGTTCATGTAACAATGGGTGAATAATATTCCATTGTGTGTATATACCACATTTTGTTGTCCATTCATCAGCTGATGGAGGTTTAGATTGTTTTACTTCTTGGCTATTATGAATAATACTACCGTGAACATTCATATACATGTTTTGTATGAATATGTTTTTAATTCTCTTGGGTTTATACTTATGAATGAACTTGCTGCATTATATGGCCACTCTATGTTTAACTATTTGAGAAACTGCCAATGGTTTTCCAGAACAGCTGCACCATTTTACATTTCTGCCAGCAACGTGTGAGTGTTCAGATTTTTCTAAATCCTGGCCGTCACTTGGCATTGTCTGTCTTTTTGATTTTAGCTATGCTAGTGGGTATGAAGAGGTACCTTATTGTGATTTTAATATATCTTTCCCTAGAGATTAACAGAATGTTTTTTCATTTGTGTACAAGCCATTTGTGTATCCTTTTCTAAGAAATGCCTGCTCAAATATTTTGCACATTTAAAATATTGAGTTAAAAAGAAAAAGAAGAAAGAAAAAAAGGAAAAATAAAATAAAATATTGAGTTATTTGTGTTCTTATTGTTGAGTTGTAAGAGTGTACCCTTTTTAAAAAGTATATTCTGGATCCTGGAATCTTGTTAGGTACTTTTTCCCCATTCTGTGACATTACTCTCTTGATAGTATCCTTGTAGCATAAAATTTTAAAATTTTGATGTAGTTCAATTTATCTATTTTTAATTTTATTGCTTGTATTTTTGGTATTATATCTTAAAAATATATAATTCTGTATAATTTAAGGACACAAAGATTTAAGTCTATGTTTTATTCTGAGTTTTGTAGTTTTATCTTTTACATTTAGATCTTTGATCCATTTTGAGTTAATTTTTGTAGGTGGTGTGAGGTAGGTGTCCAACCTCATTCTTTTCCATGTGTATATCAAGTTGTCCCAGACCATTTGTTGAAAAGTAGTACACTATTTAGAAGTATCTAGAGTTTAACAGTATTTTATGTAATTAAAAAATTAAATAATTTATATCCCAGAAATCCTTCTTCTAATTTATGGAATACTTATGTGATTGTATAAAGACTTATTCAAGGACATTTATTGCAGCATTGCTTTAATTGTAAAATATTGGCTATAATAAAGTATCTTAATTGAGTAATGGGTAAATAAATTGTGATATGTTCATATAATGGGACACAATATTCCTGTTAAATAGAATGAGATAAATATTTGAGCTCTTCTTCTATGCTAAGTATTATACTACTGTTGATTCCCAATAACAATGGCCCTCACGAACACAGCTGTAGTTGAACAAAGATGGGTTTATTGTTTTTTTGCAAAGAGAGAGAACACATGCCATGAGGAACATGGGGCATCTCTGTAGAAGGACATTAGAGAGGATTTATGATTTGGGCTTTTGTTACTGACTTTGGGGAGAACTGAAGGGAATAGGGATATTCTCTGGCTACTGTCAGAAAGTGGAAGAAAATTCTGTGATTGAATATCTTAAGTGTTCTCTAGAAGGCACTTGGGCTAAAGCTTTACCTGGTAAAGAGACAGTAGCCATTCATGTTGGCCTAAAGAAAAGGCTATTTGGCCATTTTTTTGGTGGTTGTGACTATTCTTGATTTTGTCTGTGCTCCAACCTGATTCTAGAGTGGTCTGGGAACTTGTTTATGTTCAACAGGATGACACTATGGCCTGGCTGAGAGAGCCAGGCCAGCTCCCGGCAGCACCCAGACCTGCTGACAGTGCCAGGCCAGCTCCCAGATTCCAGGGGCTGTTTTTTGTCTCTGACACTGTGTGTTGAAAAAGGCAGTTCCTGTCCTCAAGGAGCTCCCTCAAGGGGAAGTGTATGCAAATAAATTACACCACAGTGTAGTTAAAAGCAAATTCAACAAATTATTATTTAGCAGATATTCAAATTTTATTTCAAACTTACCACAAAGGAACTGTATCTCTAAGAAAAAGTTTCTTCTGGTTGAGAGAATTTTTTTCTCTCTTTCAATAGAAAGTGTGTTTAGATAAGATTGTAAGACTAGGTATAAGTAAGAAGTGTCAAAAAGATTATAGAAAGATTTTTTATTAAAAGTCACTGTCCCTTGATACAAACTACTATATATAAAATACACAAACAATAAAGTCCTACTGAATAGTACAGGAACTCTAGCAATCCTGTAATAAGCCATATGGAAAAGAATATGAAAACTGAATCACTGTGCTGTACACCAGAAAATAACACAGCGTTGTAAATCAACTATATTTCAAAAGGATTAAATTAAAAAAGGATTAGTTAAAAAAAGGATAATCTTTCCAAAAGGAAAAAAAAATCACAGCACCTTTAAAATATATTAAGTATGTGCAGTCTTTTGTATGTCAACTATAGCTAAATAAAAATGTTCAAAAAGTCATTGTACCTTTAACCATTTGGTAAAGGTCATTGGACTTGTCCTAAAACTTATGATAAATCTTTCAGCAGTGTCTACATTCCCTCATATAACAATCCCATTTTTAAAATTCCAATAAGGACAGTCATTAAAAATTTTTTACTGCATGTCAAAGTCCAGTGAATTAAGGTTTTAGTAGTCAGCATAGATATTTAAGCTAGGCACATTTCCAGGAAAAAAATGGCCTTTAACTACTCAGAGTAAAGACTATAGGACCGCTGAAAGAACTTACATATTTCCACCTTATTCTTCATTAGAACTTGGAAGTATGACACATTTTTGGCTCATGAATTTTGACTAATTCTCCTTCCAAACAGGACATTTCTCAGGGCAAGTTTCATGTCCTTATTGCGAAGACTATAGATCAGGGGATTAAAGAAAGGAGTCATTACTGAATATACCAATGTGAGGATTTTCTGCATCAAAGCTGAGATGCCATAAGTAGGACTCACATACATTACCATGACTGTCCCATAGAAAAGAGACACCACAGTTAAATGAGAACCGCAGGTCGAAAGGGCCTTTCTCCGGCCAGCTGTAGAAGGGATCTGAAAAACAGCTCTGAGCAACAGGGTGTAGGATCGAAGAACATACATAATAGTGAAAAAAAGGACAAGGGAGCTCTGAGTATAAAAAATAAATTCAGTAATGGGGGCTGGAGCACAGGACAGAGCCATCAGTGGATCCATATCACACAGGAAGTGATCGATGATATTGGGTCCACAGAAAGGAAGTTGGGAGATGAGAAAAATGGGGATTGGGTAGCCAAGGAATCCAATGAGCCAGCAGAGAGATACCAGTGTTCCACAGAGCCTCCGAGTCATGATGATGGGGTAGTGCAGTGGGTGACAGATGGCCTGGTACCGATCATAAGCCATTACTGCTAAGAAGAGACATTCAGCTGTGCCCAGTGAAAAGAAGAAATAGAACTGAAGGAAGCAGTCAGAAAATGAGATGGCCTTCGTTTTGGAGAGAATGTTGACTAGCATGTTAGGAACAGTGGAGGAAACATACCAGATTTCAAGGAAGGCAAAGTTTCCCAACAGAAAGTACATGGGGGTGTACAGTCGTGGGTCCCATATCACTGCACAGATGATGGCCCCATTCCCCACCACAGTCAAGGCATAAACCACCAAAAATAGTGAGAAGAGAAAAATCTGTACCTCCCAGCAACCAGGGAATCCCAGGAGAACAAACTCAGTCACAATGTGTGTTGCTGACCAGTTCATGGGTCTTAAATCTACAAAGAAAGATGTGAGAGCAACCCAAGTTACTTTGCTTCCTACATATCTTAAGGATTTTATTGAAGGGAACTTACACCCTACCCTAAAAAATATGAGGGATTTTGAAATGAAGTGGGACTAAATCTCACCTTACTTTGAATTGACTATGGAGCTAAATCTCAATATTATTTTGTTAGAATCCAATGCAGAAAGATCCACGTCAGTTTGTACAACCAGTGGTGTAAATTTCTTTTTTATTTTGATCCTTAAGAAGATGCTTTCTGATTTTGGTCTTTTTCTAAAGTTGACTATAGATTTTCATGCACAAACTCATCCACTTTCTCTTACTCAGCATACCTTTTTTGCAAAACAACAATGTTATATTTTGAGGACAGCTAGCGTGAGGTTGATCTAAGCCTTTGGCAACAGAACAGAATTAGCTGATTTACACATAGAGATAAAAGTTACTTCAGAACACTGTCTTTTTAGAATAACCTAATTAACTGAGTTATTTGTGACATATCATGACACTCAAGACTTGAGGCTATTCCTTAATTCCTTTAAAATATCACTCTAATGAGGTACCACTTTACACCAGTCAGAATGGCTGCCATCCAAAAGT
>ML661889.1:6748265-6919243 GCA_007570785.1 Antilocapra americana | reverse complement strand
TGGATGAAATGGACAAATTCCTAGAAAAGTACAACTTTCCAAGACTAAACCAGGAAGAGATAGATAATATTAATAGACCCATCACAAGCACGGAAATTGAAACCGTAATCAGAAATCTTCCAAAAAACAAAAGCCCAGGACCAGATGGCTTCACAGCTGAATTCTACCAAAAATTTAGAGAAGAGCTAACACCTATTCTACTCAAACTCTTCCAGAAAATTGCAGACGAAGGTAAACTTCCAAACTCATTCTATGAGGCCTCCATCACCCTAATTCCAAAACCTGGCAAAGATGCCACAAAAAAAGAAAACTACAGGCCAATATCACTGATGAACTTAGATGCAAAAATCCTCAACAAAATTCTAGCAAATAGAATCCAACAACACATCAAAAAGATCATACATCATGATCAAGTAGGCTTTATCCCAGGGATGCAAGGATTCTTCAATATTCGTAAATCGATCAATGTAATACACCACATTAACAAATTAAAAAATAAAAATCACATGATTATCTCAATAGATGCAGAGAAAGCCTTTGACAAAATTCAACATCCATTTATGATAAAAACCCTCCAAAAAGCAGGAATAGAAGGAACATACCTCAACATAATAAAAGCTATATATGACAAACCCACAGCAAACATTATCCTCAATGGTGAAAAACTGGAAGCATTCCCCCTGAAATCAGGGACAAGACAAGGGTGCCCACTCTCACCACTACTATTCAACATAGTTTTGGAAGTTTTGGCCACAGCAATCAGAGCAGATAAAGAAATCAAAGGAATACAGATTGGAAAAGAAGAAGTAAAACTCTCTCTGTTTGCAGATGACATGATCCTCTATATTGAAAACCCTAAAGACTCTACGAGAAAATTACTAGAGCTAATCAGTGAATATAGCAAAGTTTCAGGATATAAAATCAACACACAGAAATCCCTGGCATTCCTATACACTAACAGTGAGAAATCAGAAAGAGAAATTAAGGAAACAATTCCATTCACCATCGAAACAAAAAGAATAAAATACTTAGGAGTATTTCTACCTAAAGAATCAAAAGACTTGTATATAGAAAACTATAGAACACTGATGAAAGAAATCAAGGAGGACACAAACAGATGGAGAAATGTACCGTGCTCATGGATTGGAAGAATCAATATAGTGAAAATGAGTATACTACCTAAAGCAATCTATAGATTCAATGCAATTCCTATCAAGCTACCAGAGGTCTTCTTCAAAGAATTAGAACAAATAATTTCTCAATTTGTATGGAAATACAAAAAACCTCGTATAGCCAAAGCAATCTTGAGAAAGAAGAATGGAACTGGCGGAATCAACCTACCTGACTTTAGGCTATACTACAAATCCACAGTCATTAAGACAGTATGGTACTGGCACAAAGACAGAAACATAGATCAATGGAACAGAATAGAAAGCCCAGAGATAAATCCACGCATCTATGGACACCTTATCTTTGACAAAGGAGGCAAGAATATACAATGGAGAAAAGACAACCTCTTTAACAAGTGGTGCTGGGAAAACTGGACAGCCACTTGTAAAAGAATGAAACTAGATCACTTTCTAACACCATACACAAAGATAAACTCAAAATGGATCAAAGATCTAAGCATAAGACCAGAAACTATAAAACTCCTAGAGGATAACATAGGCAAAACACTCTCTGCTATAATCCAAAGCGGGATACTCCATGACCCACCTCCCAGAATATTGGAAATAAAAACACGAATAAACAAATGGGACCTAATTAAAATTAAAAGCTTTTGCACAACAAAGGAAACTATAAGCAAGGTGAAAAGACAGCCTTCAGAATGGGAGAAAATAATAGCCAATGAAGCAACAGACAAACAATTAATCTCAAAAATTTACAAACAACTCCTGCAGCTCCATTCTAGAAAAATAAACAACCCAATTAAAAAGTGGGCCAAAGAACTTAACAGACATTTCTCCAAGGAAGATATAAAAATGGCTAACAAACACATGAAAAGATGCTCAACATCACTCATTATCAGAGAAATGCAAATCAAAACCACAATGAGGTACCACTTTACACCAGTCAGAATGGCTGCCATCCAAAAGTCTACAAGCAATAAATGCTGGAGAGGATGTGGAGAAAAGGGAACCCTCTTACACTGTTGGTGGGAATGCAAACTAGTACAGCCACTATGGAAAACAGTGTGGAGGTTCCTTAAAAAGCTGCAAATAGACCTGCCATATGACCCGGCAATCCCACTGCTGGGCATATACACCGAGGAAACCAGAATTGAAAGAGCCACGTGCACCCCAATGTTCATCGCTGCATTGTTTACAATAGCCAGGACATGGAAGCAACCTAGATGCCCATCAACTGACGAATGGATAAGAAAGCTGTGGTATATATACACAATGGAATATTACTCAGCATTAAAAAAAAATTCATTTGAAGCAATTCTACTCAGATGGACGAAACTGGAGCCCATTATCCAGAGTGAAGTAAGCCAGAAGCAAAAACAACAATACAGTATATTAACACATATATATGGAATTTAGAAAGACAGTAATGAGAACCCAACATGGGAGACAACAAAAGGAACGCAGATGTATAGAATAGACTTGTGGACTTTGTGGATGAGGGTAAGGGTGGGATGAGATGGGAGAAGGGCACTGAAGCATGTTAATTGTCATGTGTCTAATCAATCGCCAGCCCAGGATTGATGCTCGGGACTGGTGCAGCGAGATTTCCCGGGGGGGAGGGAGGAGGGAGGGGGGACCCGGAGGGGAAGCATATGTAAACGCATGGTGATATCATGACAATGTATGGCAAAAACAATAATAAAAAAAAAAAAAAAAAAAGAGTAAAAAAAAAAAATAAAAAAATAAAATATCACTCTAACCACTTGAGTGATGCCTAAAAAAAGTACAAGAGACCTAGTATATCATAAATCTTTGCTATTATTTTTAAAATATCCCTATTTATGTGTTTAATTTCACATTTTTTACACATACTATAAAAAATAAGCTATCTTGCTTTTTATATTCAGATCCTACCTAGATAAAGAAAATGATGTTTTCAGTACAAATGTTTAGTTCATTTAGTTAGTATTTTTGGATGCCAAAAACAGCTAAAGGGATCTACAATCAAACAGGGTTTTATATGCAATTTTATCTGGTAGAATTAATTTTGTTCTTTGAAAAGAAAGTGAGGACATTTTCAAATATTTGGACAGGCATGTACTTTTCAGTACATGCATTTAAAATTTTGGACATTTAAAAATTGTGCAGCCTTTAAAAACTGTGCAAAAATGTGTAAATCTTTATCTATTTCAAACAACAGAGTAATCTTGAAATTGATTAATATTGAGAAAACACTAAGAGGCCTAAGGGCAACAGAGGATGATGGTTGGATGGCCTCATCAATGCAATGGACATGAACTTGGGCAAACTCTGGGAGACGATGAGGGACAAGGAAGGCTGACGTGCTGCAGTCCATGGGGTTGCGAAGAGTCTGACATGGCTTGGTGACTGAATAGCTGAACAACAATAACTTGGCGACTGAACAGCAAGAGACCTAAAAATAATTGTTTCCACATTCAGTTTTCTTATTAAATTCAGATATCCTGCCTTGTATATTAGAAGTCACCAGTTGTAACTTTGTTAGGAATAGGAGATAAAGAAATTTGAAAGGCAAAAAAGAACAGAGAAATTGAAAGGAGGATCATGTATGATACTTATGAATCAAGATTTGGAATATTCCTGTTGGTGATTTTTAAGGAAGCATAAAAAGGAAGTTTGAGCACCCTAGTCTAAAGCTGTCCAGTTTTCCAATCAATGTTGAATCCAAAAAGATATTTGTTTACCACCTTCACTTAATAAGGTGCTGGATAGATGATTCCTAGACTGTTATTTACAAAGCATAAATAAATCACTTTCTCTGTAATAGGTCAGAAATAAATCCAAGTTCACAGATTTAAACCAGAATCATGAGATCTGTGCTTCCTGTTTTTCTTTCTGAAAAAATGAACTACATCTGCTTAATGTGAACAACAGTTTGGAACAGTCTCTATTAGACAACTTCACATCTCACTTCATCTTTTCTGCCACAGTGCCCTATAAGATTTAGGGCAGATTTAGCAGCAACATTATTTTTCCTGCAGCATTTGGTGAAAATGTAGATAGGCAGTGGAACGGTCAAAAAGTGAGAAGTTTAATAGAAAATTCAGAGTTGTCAATTTTTATTTTTATCATTGATGGAATAAACTGACTCAACTAAGTTCTTCATAACTCCACCCTCCAAATGCTCCAAAATTACTTGCTGGGAATATTTAAGGTATTAGAATGGAATATGCCATGTGCACACACACACACACACACACACACACACACACACACACAATTTTATGCCATACACACAATGTTTCTTATGCTTTGGGGATTCATAAATCATTATATGAGGACAAACTTAGGGGTCAGCTTTTTTATACTCTTCTTTCCAATACAAGAAACTAATCAACCAGCCAGCTAGTCAACTCACCAGTCCACCCACTTCAAGAACAATAGCTTGGTTAAACAGCTTTCTTCTCTATGTTCTTCACTTGGTATTCTGTCTTCTCAGGCAGTCTGAAGGAAGAGTATACTACCTGGAAAGAGAGATTGCTTTCAGAAAGATAGTCTCTGATAATTATAAAAATCATACAACAGGAAAAAATGGTGCAGATGAGCTATCCTAACTGTTCATTTCACAAATAGGCTTCATAAAGGGTCCATGGCTTTTTATCCAATGAACATATCTGTTCGATGTTCAAATATGGAATGTTTACACTATACTGATACAGAGGAATAATGACTAGCCAGATTTATAAAGTAAAAGGCACTCTGTAGTGTATCACATCAGTGGTTGTAACACGAACAGTTAGTCCTTTTTTTCTTCCATACGTTGTTGGGTTTCCTAGCTCAGTTTGAAGGGACATATGGGTATGGTAGAGCTGAACATAAAAGCATGGCCTCCTCATTGGCTCTGATGAGAAAAACTCCAGGTGAGGGCATTTTATGTGGTTGACTGGGCTTACTTCCCTTCTGGAGCCTTGAGAGGTTTGTTTTCTAAGTTTGCTGAGACATTTAACATATGAAACAGTGTTTAATCCATGTTTCCTCTCAGGAGTTACTCTAAAACTTTATGTCTCTCCCCAGGTGGTCTCAGCGCCTTCCTTGCTTCCCCTGGAGTGCCTCCTCTTTTCAATCTTTGGGACTCATCCAGGTTTTAGTAGATTAGCTCCTATTAGGTGGCAAGAGTCAAGGAAACAGAGAATCCAGGGGAAATATTGAGTAAATTTCAGGAGGCTTTTCACTGCAGGGATTGCATTCCATTGAGGAATCATTTTCTGTGGGGATCAGTACAATGAAAGGAAGTTTTTTCCCCCATGACTTTAATTCTGAAACAGACGTGCTTGTGAGCAAATATTTCCCATCTAGCTTGAATAAAGCACTACAACATAGAGATATAGGAAACTGAATTCTGTTGGCCACATTATAATTAAATCCACTAAAATATCCTGGAGTCTTTCACTGTAATAATCAGGGGATTTACTAGGTAGGAACTGCCCTGAATGACCTAATCATGACCTTACTTGCTCTGGAGGAAAATCCAAGATGGAAGAAGCCATTTACTTGACTTATCTAGTCAAATTGTCAATTTCTACTCTGACTTCACTTTCTATAAATGGGGAATTTGAAACCAGTGTAAATGTGATGAGATTTTTAATCACTGGTCTTTTGTTTTTCTTCTAAAAGAACTGGGGCTCTCCAGATGCCCGATGTCCTCTGCCAGCATTCAGTTCCTGTTTTGGAGTTTGCTCGGCCTTTAAAAGTTCTTTTGGTATATTTATTGGGGAGAGAGTGTTCCAGAAGCAAAAACAACAATACAGTATATTAACACATATATATGGAATTTAGAAAGACAGTAATGAGAACCCAACATGGGAGACAACAAAAGGAACGCAGATGTATAGAATAGACTTGTGGACTTTGTGGATGAGGGTAAGGGTGGGATGAGATGGGAGAAGGGCATTGAAGCATGTTAATTGTCATGTGTCTAATCAATCGCCAGCCCAGGATTGATGCTCGGGACTGGTGCAGCGAGATTTCCCGGGGGGGGAGGGAGGAGGGAGGGGGGACCCGGAGGGGAAGCATATGTAAACGCATGGTGATATCATGACAATGTATGGCAAAAACAGTAATAAAAAAAATAAATAAATTAAAAAAAAAAAAAAAAAAAGAACTGGGGCTTCTTTCTAGGATCCTCTTAAACCACTTCTGTAAATGTTACTCCTAGGGAAAGGTGAATGATAGTCCATGAGAAAATCTTCACTGATGGTTATCAGGGCAGCTTGTAAGTGAATCTGACATTTCACTGGCACTCAATGTCATTTCCCCATCGAGTATTCTTGACTTCCTTGTTAAATGTTAGTTGTACCTATATATATGAGGGTTTATTTCTGGGCTCTCAATTTTGCTCCTTTGGTCTTATGTGTCTATTTTTATGCCAAATACCATGCTGTTTTGATTCCTATAGCTTTGTAGTATAGTTTGAAATCAAGAAGTGTGATGCCTCCAGCTTTGTTCTTCTTTCTGAGGATTGCTTTGGCCGTTTGGGGTTTTCTGTGGTTCCAGACATATACTAGGGTTATTTTTTCTATTTTTGTGAACAATCCATTGAAGTTTTGATAGGACTTGTATTGAATCTACCTGATGGCTTTGGGTGTGTGTCTGACTCTTTGTGACCTCAAGGACTGTAGTCCACCAGCCTCCTCTGTCCCTGGAATTCTCCAGCAAAAATACTGGAGTGTGTAGCCATGTCCTTCTCCAGGGGATCTTTCCAAGCCAGGGATCAAGCTTGGGTCTCCTGCACTGCAGGCAGATTCTTTACTGTTTGAGCCACCAGGGAAGCCATTTTAACAGTATTAATTCTTCCCAATCCATGAAAGGCTAGTTTTCTGTTTATTTGGGTCTTCATCAATTACTTTCATCAATGTCTTTCTGTTTTCAGTGTATGGATCTTTTATCTTCTTGGTTAAATTTATTCTTATTAGTTCATTGTTTTTGATGTTATTGTGAATGGGATTGTTTTATTTCTTTTTTAGATATTTCATAGTTGGTGTATATAAATGAAACTGATTTCTGTATGTTGATTTTGCATCCTGCAACTTTACTGAATTTATCGATAATTCTAACAATTCATTTTTAAAATTTTTGCTGGAGTCTTTAGGATTTCCTATATATAAGATTATGTCATCTGCAAACAAATTACCTTCTCTTCTGATTTGGAGGAGTTTTATTTCTTTTTCTTAACTGGTTGCTCTGACTAGGACTTCCAGTACATGTTGAAAAGAAAGGGTGAGTGTGGACACTTTTGTTTTGTTTCTGATCTTAGAAGAAAAGCTTTTAAGCTTTTATATTTGATTATGATGTTAGCTGTTTACTTCTCATAATTTGGCCTTTATTATGTTGAGATATATTCCTTCTATATTCAATTTGTTAACAGTTTTTTCCTTTTTAATC
The DNA here is from genome assembly GCA_007570785.1 of Antilocapra americana. NCBI lineage: Eukaryota > Metazoa > Chordata > Mammalia > Artiodactyla > Antilocapridae > Antilocapra > Antilocapra americana. The sequence continues at coordinate 6,911,693 of ML661889.1, read as the reverse complement.
ATGATAGGATGTTGTATTTTGTCAAATGCATTTTCTGTGTCTATTGAAATGATCATGATTTTTATTCTTCAATTTGTTAATGTGGTATATCACATTAGTAATTTGCTTATGTTCACCCATCCTTGCATCCCAGAAATAAATTGCACCTGGTCATGACATATGATCCTTTCAATGTTGTTGAATTTGGTTTGCTAATATTTTGTCGAGAATTTTTCCAAGTATATTCATCAGGGATACTGGCAGTACATTTCTTTTCCTGTGGTATCCTATCTGGCTTTCATATCAGGATAATGCTGGTCTTACATTCCCCCATCAGCAACAATAATTTGTCAGCAATACAACGACAAAAGTGCCTTTGTGGGAGTTTTGGGATCCAGATAAGAGATTATGAATCCCCAGGGAAGCCCATAACCAAAGAATGCCATTTTACAAAGGCAGGCTGACACACAGATGTAGACTCACCGACTAAGGTCTTGGGTGCAGCTTCAGAAACAGTTTCGTCTTCCTGTGGGCTCAGCTCAATCATTTTTGGCCTTCCTCTCCACCAGTGCCATTCCTCCAAGAAACCCAGCCGGAGTCATGCTCACCTCTGGTGACATGGTGGGACAGGTAACAGTCACACCAAGCTGCCTGTGAATCCCGAAGTAATCTGTGACCCAGTTCCAGCTCCTTTTAGCCTCCAGTTGTGCCTGTCCAAGAACTGAGTGGCAGAAAAGATTATGTCTCTGAGGCAGGCCATCTAACCTTGGTTCAATTACAAATCCTGAAACAGCCTTTGAACTTCAGCTCTAGCCTCTCTTAGCCATAGGTAAGAAAAACTCCTGCCACCAGGCATCAAAAAGTAAAAACACTTAGGTTAAATAAATTTAATTGAGGAGTGAAAGTTCTGTGCATAGAAAACTATAAGACACTGATGAAAGAAGTTGAAGAAGACACAAATAAATGAAAATCCAGTCTGTGTACATGGATTAAAGAATTAGTATTGTTAAAAAAAGTTCATACTGCTGCAAAGCATCTACAGATTCAGCGCAAACCCCACCAAAATTCCAAGAACACTTTTCACAGAAATAAAACAATCCTAAATTTTATATGAAACCACAAAAGACTCAAATATCCAAAGCTACGTAATACTGTTCAGCCACAAAAAAAGAAAGAAATTCTGTCAATTGCAACAACATGGATGAATGTGGAGGGCATTGTGCTAAGTGAAACCCAGAAAGATAAATATTGTATAATTTTACTTATATATGAAATCTAAAAGAGTGAACTCACTGAATCAGTTCTCTGAATAGTGAATGCCAGAGGCTAGGGAGTGGGAGAGTTCAGGAGATGTTGGTCAAGGGATATAAACCATCAGTTGTAAAATAAGTTCTGGGGATATAAAGTATAGCATGGTGACTATAATTAATAATATTGTATTATACTTGAGATTTGTTGAGAGAAAGCTTAAGAGGTCTCACCACACAAAAATGGTAACTATCTGAGGCAATAAATATGTTAACTATCTTGAGGTGGTAATCATTTCATAAAGTATGCATATATTATTAATAAATCACCATGTTGTATATCCCAAAGTACAATTTATATTTATCATCTTACCCCAATAAAGTTAGAAAAAAAATGAAGAAGTATATACTTTCTTATACAAACTAGAGAATTAATTGCCAGTAGACCTGTACTAAGAGTAATGTTTAACTTTTTCAGGCAGAAGGAATTTGTTACCAGACATGGTTTCACCAAGGAAATGATAAGTAATGGAAATGAAATAAAAGAAATAGATATAGTACCAATATTTTGTGTGTCTTTTTATAGGATAAAAGTAAAATCCATGACAAAAAAAAATAGCCCAAAGGGTGAAAGTGAGGAATTGAGAAAATTGTATAAATCCTTATACAACATATGAAGTAGTGTAATATTATTTGAAGTTGACTCTGATTAAGTATGTATATTGTAGACCATAGGATAACCATTTAAAAACTTAAAAAAGAGATACAAGTCATAAGGCAATAATGGAGTTAAATGGATTCATAAAAAATAAGCCAAAGACTACAGAAAAAGAGGAAAAAAGGAACTGAATAGTTAAATATAGAATACAGTTAGCAAAATGGTAGATTTTATTTATTTATTTAAAGATTTCTTTTTTGATGTGGACCATTTTTAAAGTCTTTACTGAATTTTTCACAATACTGCTTCTGTTTCATGTTTGGTTTTTTAGGCCACGGGGTATGTGGGATCTTAACTCCTCAGCTAGTGACTGAACCCACACCCCCTGCATTGGAAGGCAAAGTCTTAACCACTGGACCACCAGGGATGTCCCCAAATGGAAGATTTTAATCTAAACATTTCAGGTATTAGATTAAATTGTTGTTCTTGTTGTTTAGTTGCTAAATCCTGTCCAACTCTTTTGTGACCCCGTGGACTGTAGACTGTCAGATTTCTCTGTTCATGGGATTTCTCAGCAAGAATACTGGAATGTTGCCATTTCCATCTCCAGAGGATCTTCCTGACACAGGAATTGAACCTGTGTCTGTTGCATTGCAGGTAGATTAATTACCGCTGAGTCACCAGTGAAGTCCATTAGACTAAATGCAAATGATCTAGAGAAACCCGTTAAGAGTGATAATGTAAATTTTGGGAAAAAAGCAAGATAATATGTTCTCTACAAGAATTCCACTTTAAATTAAAAAAACAAATTAAAAGTAAAATATTAGAAAAAGTATACCAAATGGACATTAATCAAAAGAAAGGTGGAGTAGCTGAATTAATATCAAAGTAGACTTCAGAATGAGGAACATTACCAAGAATAAAGTAGGACACCTGTGCATGCTCAGTTTGCTCAGTTGTGTGAGACCCTCTGGACTAGCCCACCAGTCTCCTATCGATGGGATTAGGATACACCATGATTCAAAAGGGGTCACTTCTCCAGGAAGGTATAACAATCTCAAACGTATGACATACCTGACAAAATTTCCAAAATACATCAGCAAAAACTGATCAAAGTGAAATCAATTTAAGGATTGAGTTTTACTGTATATAAAAAATTTAAAATAGCCTATGTTAAATGAAAGATTCATTTTAAGTGAAATTTTAAAACAAGTGTATCTAAACTATTTTTAGTAGATAAATAAAAATTATAAAGCAAAAAATTAACAATAGAAATTAGTGGGAGAAAAAAGTATGATAACAAACAAGACTTCCAGAGTTCTTACAATGCCCCCTTTCTTGACTTCTGTAGTGGCTATGGGATATTTGTCTTTTAATTATTCTTTATACTCATTATATTTAGCATAAATGTTTATATATTTTCTGTCATGTATTGTATTTTATAAGAAAATTGTAAAAAAATAATTTTTTAGATTAAACCATGGGGAACCTAATTGAATGAGTTCTTTTTGAAGTATCATGCTATATAAAATTCTGCTTCTCTGACTTATATTTTCTCATTATATAACTCCTGGAGTTGGTAATGAACAGGGAGGCCTGGCATGCTGCAGTCCATGGGGTCACAAAGAGTCAGACACAACTGAGCGACTGAACTGAACTGAACTGAACTGAGTCGCTCAGTCATGTCCGACTCTTTGCAACCCCATGGACTGTAGCCTGCCAGGTTCCTCTGTCCCTGGGGATTCTCCAAGCAAGAATACTGGAGTGGGTTGCCATGTCCTCCTCCAGGTATCTTTCCAACCCAGGGAATAAACCCAGGTCTCCTGCATGGCAGGTGGATTCTTTACCTTCTGAGCCACCAGGTGTTTTATTCTGAAACTGCAATTTTATTTTATTTTATTTTTGGTCTTTGTTGTTTATGTTGTCTCATTCAGTACCTTGTTCCTTAGGTATCATGAGTGTTCTGAAGTAGTATATATTTTATTATGCTTTTTAGTTCTTTATTGGGGAGTTCATGCATATCTACTATATTTCAGGCATAAGTCTGATAGCCTTTTTTTCCCCAAAGGCTATGTTTTAGAGAACTTTTATGTTTACAACAAGATTGAGAGGAAGGTATAGAGATTTTCCATATACCTCCTATCCACCCACATACATAACCTTCTGCTTTACTGACATCACTCACTAGAATGGGCTGCATTGACACATCATAATCACCCCAAAATACATAGTTTATCTGTGGACTCTTTCTTGGTATTGTACATTATATGGTTTTTAGACTATATCCAGTCCTGACAAGCAATTTTTTTTTTTTTTTCTTTTTTGGGGCTCCATAGTGGGATTTATTACTGCAGGGAAAGAATGAAGAGGGGGAAGAAAAGTAGCTTCTTCTCGGCTGTAAACCGCAGTGCTGGCGCAGTAAACAGGAATGCAAGGCATCAGCCTGACACTCAGCTCGTACTGGAGAGCATAACCGCAGACGGGAGATGCTAACAGGCAGCTGGGGGTCCAGTACCGCAATCCACGCCCCGGTCTGGTCCGCAGGGCGCCGGTGACGCAAGGCGACATCCACGCGCCTGTCAGCCACACGCGTCTCCGCCGCAAGAGGGCGCCTGGGAGTCTGTGGCGGGAGAGCGGAGCCGAGCTGGCAGGTTCCTGCGGGAATACGGGGAGCGGAGCTGGTCGACGCGGAGGTGCTGAGGCGTGAACATCCGCATCAGTTGGATGTTTTGACTTTTAATCTTACGGTTTGAGCACTTTTAACGTTTCCTCCTTTCGCTGTCACTCGTGTTTTCCTGAGGGGAAAGTACAAACCCTGAGAGGAATGGTTTGGAATCTTGAGAAACTCGGTGGAGAGGCCACTGTGTGGGTATTTTTGAGCCTTTCCCTGCGTGAATGGTTGATTGTCTCCATGGTTTTGCTCTTTCCAGGATGTCAGAGTTACAATCATATAGTTTCTAGGGTTTTTTAGACTGGCTTATTTTACTTAGGGATATGCATTTAAGATTCCGTCTGTCTTTTCACGGTTTGAGAGCAAATATCTTTGAGGCACTGAGTAATATTCCCTTGCTGGATGTACCACAGTTTATCTGTTCGCCTGGGGAAAGGCATCTCCATTGCTTCCAGGTTTTGGCAATAGTGACTAAAGCTGCTATAAACATCTGCATGCAGGTGTTTGTGTGGACAGTTTTAAACTCCTTTGGGTAAATATGAAGGAATGCTATTGCTGGATCATATGGTTAGCATATGCTTAGCTTTGTAAGAAACCTCGGAGTAGTCTGCTGTACCATTTTGTATTCCCGCATTTTGCATTCCCAACCAGCAATGTGTGAGAATTCCTGTTGTTCCATATCCTCACCAGCACTGATCTGATCATATTCTGGATTCTGGCCATTCTAATAGGGATGTAGTAGTATCTCCTTATTATTTTAATTTACATTTCTCGGATGACATATGATGTGAAACATCCTTTAGTATGCTTATTTGCTATCTGTATGTCTTCTTTGGTAAAGTGTCTATTTAGATATTTAGTCCATTTGTTTGATTTGTTTTCTTATTGTTGCATTTAAAATTAATTAAAAGTTTTATTTTTTATTGAGATATAGTTGATTTATAGTATTATATCAGTTTCAGGTATATAATATAGTGATTAGGAGTTTTTAGGGATTACAGTCCACTTAAAGTTATCATAAAATATTGGTTATATCCCCTGTGGGTGCATGCTATGTTGCTTCAGTCGTGTCCAGCTCCTGCAACCCCATGGACTGAAAGCCGCCAGTCTCCTCTATCCATGGGATTCTTCAGGCAAGAATACTGTAGTGGGTTGCTGTGCCCTCCTCCAGGTACTTATTTTTACCTCTTCCAGTGCCTCCAGTACCTCCTCCAGGCACTCCAGAACTTATTTGAGTTTAATATGGGTCCTAAAGCAGCAGACACAGCTTGCAACATCAATGCATTTGGTCCAGGAACTGCTAACGAATGTACAGTGCCATGGGCTTCAAGAAGTTTTGCAAAGGAGAAGAGAGCCTTGAAGATGAGGGGCACAGAGGCTGGCCAATGCAAGTTGACAGTGACCAACTGAGAAGATCATTGAAGCTGATTCTCTACAACTACAAGAGAAGTTGCCAAAGAACTCAGTGTCAGCCATTCTCTGGTCTTTTGGCATTTGATGCTAATTGGAAAGGTGAAGAAACTCATAAGTGGGTGCCTCATGAGCTGATCATAAATCAAAAAAATTTATTATTTTGAAATGTCATCTCTTATTCTTTGCAAAAACAATGAACTGTTTCTTGATCAGATTGTGATGTGTGATGAAAAGTGGATTTTATACGACAGCTGGCAAGACCAGCTCCATGATTAGACCAGAAGAAGCTCCAAAGCACTTCCCAAAGCCACACTCGTACCCAAAAAAAGTCATGGTCAGCCACTGTTTGATGGTCTGCTGCCTGTCTGATCTACTATAGCTTTCTGAAACTTGGTAAAACCATTTCATCTGAGAAGTATGCTTGGCAAATCAGTGAGATGCACTGAAAACTGCAGTGATTGCAGCTGGTATTGGTCAACAGAGTGAGCCCAACTCTCCATGACAATGCTCGACCATATGTCCCACAATCAATGCTTCAAAAGTTGAACGAACTGGGCCATGAAGTTTTGCCTCATCTGCCATATTGTTCTGACCTCTTGCCAACTGACTACAACTTTTTCAAGCACCTCGAGAACTTTTTGCAGGGGAAATGCTTCCAAAACTAGCAGGAGGCAGAAAATGCTTTCCAAGAGTTCACTGAGTCCTGAGGCATGGATTTTTATGCTGCTGAATTAAACCAACTTATTTCTCATTGGCAAAAATATTGACTGTAATGGTTTCCATTTTGATTAATAAGGATGTGTTTGAGCCTACAATTATTAATAACTTTATTTTTATTGAAGTATAGTTGATATGTAACATTGTATTAGTTTCAGATGTGTAATATAGTGATTCAGAGTTTTTAGGGATTGCATTCCACTTGAAGTTATTATAAGATATTGATTATATTCCCTGGGTGCATGCTATATTGCTTCAGTCATGTCTGACTCCTGTGACCTCACTGATTGTAGCCTTCCAGGCTTCTCTGTCCATGGGATTCTCCAGGCAAAAATACTGGAGTGGGTTGCTGTCCCCTCCTCCAAGGGATCTTCCCGACCCAGGGATTGAACCCAGGCCTCTTACATCTCCTGCAATAGCAGGCAGGTTCTTTAACACTAGAGCCATTTGGATAGCCCCTATTCCCTGTACTGCACAATATATCCTTGTAACATATTTATTTTATATAGAGAGTTTATACTTGTGTCTTGTGTCTTTTTGAATCAGTGTTTCATTTTCTTTGTATATTTATTTGGGAGTGGAGATACTAGATCATAGAATAGTTTTTTTAGTTTTTTGAGGAACCTCCATACTGTTTTCCATATAGCTATACCAATTTACATTGCCACCAAAAGCATACAAGGTTCCTTTTCTCCATATTCTTGAAAACTTTTGTTTTTTGTGTTCATTTGATGATAGCCATCTGACAGGTGTGAGGTGATATCTTACTGTGGTTTTAATTTGCATTTCTCTGATAATTAGTTGAAATCACTTCTTGATTTCAAACTATCTTACATAGCTATAGTAATGAAAACAGTATGGTTTTGGTATAAAAACAGACACACAGATGAGTGGAACACAACAGAGAGCCCAGAAACAAATCCAAATATATGATCAATTAGTTTATGGGAAAGGAGACAAGAATATGCAATAGGGAAAAAATAGTCTTTTCTATAAATAGTGTTGAGAAACTGGATAGCCACATGCAATGGAATGAAACTGGGCAACTATCTTACACTATGAACAAAAATTAATTAAAAATGGATTAAAGACTTGAATGTAAGACCAGAAATAATAAAACCTATAGAAGAAAACATAGGCAATAGGTCTCTTGAAATCAGTCTTCATAGTGATTTTTGGCTGTGATACCAAAAGCAAAGGTAATAAAATCTCCAACTAAAAAGCTTCTGCCCAGTGAAGGAGCCATCAGCAAAAGAAAAAGGCAACATATACTGAATGGAAGAAAGTATTTGCAAATCATATATCTGATAAAGGGCTAATATTCCAAAGTAGATAAGGAACTCGTATAACTCAAGAGCAAAAAAAAAAAAAAAGAGGAAACTAATTCTATTAAAAATGGGCATAAGATCTAAATCTAAACATACTTTTTTTTGGGGGGGGTGTTGCTTGAATCATTTTTATTAAAATAGAAACAAGATAAAGATGACCATGATCTTCAAAATGTTTTTATTATTATTATTCAACATGAAAGTTACAAAACATTTGCAGTAACACAAGTAAATAAACAATATTGATGAAAGACATGATATAATAAATAGACATTTTCCCAAAGGATACATATAAATGACCAACAGGTACATGAAAAGATGCTCAACATCATTAATCATTAGGGAAGTTAAAATCATAACCACAATGAAGTAATTCACATTTGTTAGAATGACTATTATAAAAAGGATAAGAAATAACAAGTGTTGACAAGGATGGGGAAAAAATGGAATTTTTGTGCACTATTGGGTATGCAAATTGGTGCAGCCACCTTAGAAAACAGTGTGAAATTCTTTAAAAAACTAAAAAAGCACTACTACATGATCCAGAAATTTCACTTCTGGAAGTATATCCGAGAGTACTAATTAGAAAAGATATACACCCACATGTCATTGAAGCATTATTTACAATAGCCAACTTATTGAAACAGTTTATCAACATATGAATGGATAAAGAAGATGTTTATATATATGTATTTATAATGGAATATTATTTAGCCATAGAAAGAATGAAGTCTTGCCATTTTCAACAAGGACTGACCTTGAGGGCACTATGCTGAATGAAATAAGTCAGACAGAGAAAGACAAATATTACCTCATTTATATGTGGAACTTTAAAACCCCCAAAACACCCACCCCCTGACCCACACCAAGCTCATAGATACAGAGAACAGACCGGTGGTTGCCAGAGGTTTGAGGTGGGGTGGTGAGATGAGTAAAGAGAGTCGAAAGGTACAAACGTCCAGTTATAAAATAAGTCCTGAGTATGTAATATATAGCATGGTGACTTAGTTAAGAATACTTAGTGCATATTTGAAAATTTTTTTAAGAGAATAGCTCTTAAAAATTTCTCATAACAAGAAAATATTTTATAAAAAGGAATGCATTTGAATCAGTTCTAATGAAGTGGAGGAACCTAGAGTCTTTTATACAGAGTGAAGTAAGAAAAAGAAAGATAAATATTGTACACTAATGCATATATATGGAATCTAGAAAGATGATAGTGATGAATTTATTTACAAGGCAGCAATGGGGAAAGATAGAGAATAGATTTATGGACACGGGGAGAGGGGAGGAGAGGGTGAGATGCATGGAGAGAGTAACATGGAAACTTACATCACCATATGTAAAATAGATAGCCAATGGGAATTTGCTGTATGGCTCAGAGAACTCAAACAGGGGCTCTGTATCAACCTAAAGGGGTGGGATAGGGGAGAGATGGGAGGGAGGTTCAAGAGGGGGAAACATATGGACACCTATGGCTGATTCACATTGATGTTTGACAGAAAACAAAATTCTATAAAGCAATTACCCTTCAATTAAAAAATAAATAAATTAAAAAAACATTTTTATAACTATATACAGTGATGGATGTTAAGCAGACATTGTGGCAATTATTTTGTAATACATACAACTATTAAACCATTATAATGTACACTTGAAATTAATATAGTATTATATGTCAATTATACTTCAATAAAAAAGAAAAGAAAGGGGTCTGAACGTTTGAGTAATTTCTCTCAGGAATGCTTTATCTAAAAGAAGCAAGAAAATTTCAACAATTATGCCAGCTTTTAGGGACACCTGCTGAGCACAGCTTAAAATACTATATAGGGCTAGTTGGGGAGGTATCTTCTAGAAATTTGGCATCTCACCACTTGCACCATGGTCTCTGTTTCAGGGTCCTGTTCAACATGAAATATTAACTTACCAGTATCATGCTAGAAGCACAAAGGTGGCCCAGGAAAGAAAACCTTTTACCAAAAAAAGGGAATAATCCTTTTCAAACTATTGAGTGAGTCAATAGGAAAGAGAATGAGAACTCAGATGACATAACTCTGATGCTGACAAATAAGAATTCCAAACTTTTAAACAGCCTCAAAAATGAAAAAAAGAAATGTAAAGGAATAAGATAAACACAAACCTTGTGTTTAAGCTAGTGTTGCTGAAGTGTTTGCACCATCATGAGAGTAACATGTCCTTAGGACAAACATCTGCTCTAAAAATAGCATGAGATGATCCCTCACCACTGGAGAAACTGGGTCTCAAAGGCCCCAATTAATGGACTCCTGAGGGAAGGGAATATTTAGAATATTATCGACAATCTTTCCTCATAAATTATCACTTTTGGAATTCATAGATGACTATAACCCTTTGGAGGAATATAATAGGTTTCAGAGCAATGTAGACAAGTCTTTCTCGTGCAGCAAACATGCCAGTTTCTCTCCAAACCAGTATCAATGTCCAGCAAGCTTAACTCCCTCACTGGGCTGTTGGCTCCCAAGCATGGCACACCCTTCATTTTGCCTGCCTTTTGCTGCAGCAAAAACAGAAGATGAGAAGTCAGACTCATGTATTCTACGAGGAGATGGGTTCAGAGGAGGTACAAGTGTAAGACAATTTTAAGTGTGCTTTTTAGCTCTGCCTTCTTTTGTGCGACCGTAAAAATAGTGACACCTCAAGATATATGAATTGATGTAAACAGACTCATCCTTACAACTAAGAGGGCTGGGAAAAAGAGAAATGAGAGAGCTGAAGATGAGGAAGGAACCTCAACCATATGTAAATTTTGTCTGTATTAATCAAGGAGTTGTACCCAGTCAGAACCTTTGGGGGAAAAATGTTAGCAAAGCAACATCGGGAAATAACTGACAAAGCAGTTATGAGGAGCAGGACAGAAAAACTTCAGCCCTCTCTGTGTTTGGCTCTGCCACAGAGCCTGTGGTCTCTGCTGCAAGGAGGGAGAGCAAGGCGATGACTGAGTGACCCAGATTGGTGAGTTCACTCCCACATGGTTTCTAAAGCCATTGGAATCCTCCTACACATTAGCACCAAATACTTCTTGCTATTTTCACCCTTTTCTCAAGGTTACTTTGGCTTCTGGGTAACTCTCAATTCCTGCTTCAGGGAATTCTTCACAGCATTGCTCTGCCATATATGATCTAGTCACAGACTGAAGAGGAGCCTTGCAGTGTGATATGAAAAATTCTGAATTTCTTTCATGCATTGTGTCACTGATTGCAATCATCAAGATTATTCTTAAAGCTCTAACTTTAATGTGATATGGAAAATAATCAGTGTTATAACTAATACATTAATAGACATTCTTAGCTGGAAAACTTTTATTAAAAGTGTCTGGGTCTGTATTCTGTGTGTTTATTTTCCTGAATAAGCATCATGACTCAGTCATGTCACTTCTGGTCATTTTGACACAAATAATAACTGACCCTGACTAACAGAGGGGATTCAGAAAACAAATGAATATGACCAAACTACTGACAATAGCATTGTAAGTATTTGTTATTTTCTGAAACTGTCCCTAAACCAGAACAGGGGACTTCCTAGGAATTCTGACACCTCAGGCAAAAACCTCAAAAATCCTTAAGTAATATACCAGATACATTGCTCATGTAAAAAAAAAACATTGTAAATAGAGTTTTAACTTAGACCAAAGTTTTAAAGAAACATTTTAATTCAATAAGTAAAAGATGGGACCAGATTGAAATCTTTATGTAGGTATCTGGACTTCAAACTTTTATCGAACTACAAACAATGATGAATACTGAAGAAAAGATAGCCCATTTGACATTTTTTGTCTTGGTTATCAGATTGTGTTAAGATGTCAACACTTATAGTTGCAACACTGATCCAAAATAAAAATGAAATGCATAAAGGTTTCAGTGTGTTATGTTACCTTTTACTCTCTCCTCCTATCATTTGTGCCTGCAATTCCAAAGATCTTAGTAATTGAAATTCTGTGTCCAATATTAAGAATCTTTTATATTTTATTCTATAGATAAAAATATATGATTATCATACTTACTTACATTTGTAAGTATTGTCACTAACCTGCAAGCTACTTATTGCATAAGATCCTGTCATTGCTGTATCTGAGAAAATACTGAAAGAGGAATCAGAAAGTCCAAAATTCAAAGTCAGATCATATCAAGCATTCTTAAAATTTGATAGTCTTCAGTAGTATAGTTAGGTTATTATTTGTTTAATAAAATAATAGGATCTTGAGGGCTTTAGAACCCTCTTAAGAGGAAACACTCCTGAGGATTGAAGAAGAAACTCATCTTTGTCACTGTCATTGTTTCCTCTCCACCCCTTAGGAAGCCATGAATGTGTCAGGAGTCAACACAGTGACTGAATTCATACTCCTGAGTTTCCCCTGCTCTAGAGAGGTTCAAGTCCTTCTCTTTGTGCTCTTCTCCGTGTCCTACATCCTGACGCTGATGGGGAACGGGGCCATTGTCCTTGCAGTGAAGCTGGATCACAGACTCCACACTCCCATGTACACTCTCTTGGCCAACTTCTCATTCCTGGAGATGTGTTACGTCAACACCACTGTTCCCAATATGTTAAGGAACTTCCTGTCTGAGACCAAAACCATCTCTTTCACTGCCTGCTTCCTCCAGTTCTACTTCTTCTCCTCCATGGGCACCACCGAGACCTTCTTACTGCCCCTCATGGCTTTTGATCGATACTTGGCCATCTGCCGACCTCTCCACTATCCTACCATCATGAGCAGCCGTCTCTGCATGAACCTGGTGGGTCTCTGCTGGGTGACAGCCTTCCTCTGCTATCCAGTCCCTATCTATTTCATCACTCAACTCCCCTTTTGTGGCCCCAATACCATTGACCATTTTGTCTGTGACCCTGGTCCCCTTCTGGCCCTGTCCTGCATCTCTGCCCCTGGAATTGAGCTTTCCTATTCTATATTGAGCTCTCTTATTATCTTTATCACCTTCTTTTTCATTCTTGGGTCTTACACCCTGGTTCTCAGAGTAGTGTTGCATGTCCCTTCAGCTGCTGGCAGACGTAAAGCCTTCTCCACCTGTGGTTCCCACTTGATAGTCGTGTCATTGTTTTATGGAACCCTCATGGTCATGTACATCAGCCCAACCTCTGGAAATCCAGCTGGGATACAGAAGATTGTAAGCTTGTTCTACTCCTCCTTGACTCCACTTGTAAATCCACTGATCTATAGTCTCCGGAACAAGGACATGAAGGCTGCATTGAGAAAAATTCAGAAGCTCACAAAAATTAGTCAAAGTGAGTGAGAGACCATGAGTGGATCAAGATCAGAATGATTCTTTTTACTCACTTCTGTTCCCCATTTGAAAATAGGTCTTTATTCACTTGTACCTAGAGATGCAGACTCAAAATGATCTACTGCTGCCTACTCAATAATAAAATTAGTACACTAAACTAAATCAGATCTTGCTGCTAAGTCAGATTTAGATGGTAATTTGAATTAAATGTCCTGGATGTCTGGACATTAGACTCTTCTCCTAATCAGGTCTCTAGGAAGCACTTGTGCTTTTATTGGTGATGACCTACCTGGCTCCTGACCTCATGCATTTTTAACCTCTATTAAGTGTATCTATTCTTGAACTTGATTTTTATGGCCTAAAGATGTCTGTTCTCTCTGCTCTACTCCTGCAGAGGAGTAGAACATTCACACCTTTTTACCCAGAAAAGTGGAAATTAGAAAAATTGAGCCAAAATTTTTACTTAATTGACACCCAAAAGATGAATAATGGTCTAAAGCACTATCTCCCAAATCTGTTTCATAATTACTTAGGGAGCTTTTTAAAAGAATAGATTTGCAAGCTTTTGCCAAATTTCTTAAATCATAATCTTTAAAGTGGACCCTGGAAATCCTTATTTTAATGTTACTCAAGAAATTCTGGTACACCTAAACCACCACCAGTTCACAGACTAATCTTATAGAGTCACTATTTAAAATAAATACATGACAGGGAAAAAATCTTATGTTGGTTGGAAAAAGTGTAAAAAAGTTATGGTGCATACTATAGATGACTCAAACACTCATGACAATAACAGTAGAAGTTTCTTTTTCTGCCTCTTTTAAAACCCTCCATTTAAAAATAAGAAATAGAATACATTTTCTTACCTTTTCTAACTGTGCCTGATAATCAATATACCTGGAAATAGGCTTACATTTAAAAAAGATTAGCATATAGTGGCTATACAAATTGGGTTAGCTTCACATGAAGGAAGGTGAGTGCACCATCCCAAAAAAGGTAAAAGCAGACAGAGAGCAAAAGACAGTGATATTTAAAATGATGAAACAAGACAGATGAAGAGGAAACTGATGACAGGTCCAGGTAATTTGACCTGACCATTTAGTCAAAAATAATGACTTGTGTGGCCGAGAAGGCGGCACAGCAGACGGAGGCCCAAGAGCAGCGCCCATATTGTGGCCCACGGGACAGCTCCGCCACCGCCGGGCCGGCCCAGAGGAGCGGCCGCTGCCACCGCTTGTGGAGCGAGCTGGAGATGTGGGGCATGTGGAATTGGGATGTGAATTCACTTGAAAAGCCACTTCGGGGTTATGAAAGTGATTTCTGATGAAACTGGATTGGAATAATTTTCATGATCTCTGTATATTTATATATATATATATATATATTTTAAAATTTTGCCTTTGACTTAAAGTGCCATGAGAAAATTTGCATACTACCAGATGATCCTAGCCACCTTCTGGATTTGGGTACTCTTGGATGTGTTCCTGATGCTTTACTTCAGTGAATGCAACAAATGTGATGAAAAAAAAAGGGGGGGAACTTCCTGCTAGGGATGTTCTAGAGCCAGTACAAAAGCCTCATGAAGGTCCTGGAGAAATGGGGAAACCAGTTGTCATTCCTAAAGAGGATCAAGAAAAGATGAAAGAGATGTTTAAAATCAATCAGTCCAATTTAATGGCAAGTGAGATGATTCCACTCAACAGATCTTTACCAGATGTTAGGTTCAGTTCAGTTCAGTTCAGTTCAGCTGTGTCCCACTCTTTGCGACTCCATGAATCGCAGCATACCAGGCCTCCCTGTCCATCAGCAACTCTCAGAATTTATTCAAACTCATGTCCATTGAGTCGATGATGCCATCCAACCGACTCATCCTCTGTCATCCCCTTCTCCTCTTGCCCCCAATTCTTCCCAGCATTAGGGTCTTTTCCAATGAGTCAACTCTTCGCATGAGGAGAGTTGGAGTTTCAGCTTCAACATCAGTCCTTCCAATGAACACCCAGGACTGATCTCCTTTAGGATGGACTGGTTGGATCTCCTTGCAGTTCAAGGGACTCTCAAGAGTATTCTCCAACACCACAGTTTAAAGCATCAATTCTTCAGTGCTCAGCTCTCTTCATTGTCCAACTCTCAAATCCATACATGACCACTGGAAAAACCATAGCCTTGACTAGATGGACCTTTGTTGACAAAGTAACATCTCTGCTTTTCAATACCTATCTAGGTTGGTCATAACCTTCCTTCCAAGGAGTAAGCATCTTTTAATTTCATGGCTGCAATCACCATCTGCAGTGATTTTGGAGCCCCCCAAAATAAAGTCTGACACTGTTTCCACTGTTTCCCCATCTATTTGCCATGAAGCAATGGGACCAGATGCCATGATCTTAGTTTTCTGAGTGTTGAGCTTAAAGCCAACTTTTTCACTCTCCTCTTTCATCATCATCAAGAGGCTTTTTAGTTCCTCTTCACTTTCTGCCATAAGAGTGGTGTCATCTGCATATCTGAGGTTATTGATTCCAGCTTGTGCTTCCTCCAGTCGAGCGTTTCTCATGATGTACTCTATATATAAGTTAAATAAGCAGGGTGACAATATACAGCCTTGACTTACTCCTTTTCCTATTTGGAACCAGTCTGTTGTTCCATGTCCAGTTCTAACTGTTGCTTCCTGACCTGCACACAGGTTTCTCAAGAGACAGGTCGGATGGTCTGGTATTCCCATCTCTCTAAGAATTTTCCACAGTTTTTTGTGATCCACACAGTCAAAGCTTTGGCATAGTTAATAAAGCAGAAATAGAAGTTTTTCTGGCACTCTCTTGCGTTTTCAATGTTAGATTAGAAGGGTGTAAAACAAAGGTGTATCTAGATAGCCTTCCTACAACCAGTGTGGTGATTGTTTTCCACAAATGAGGCTTGGAGCACACTTTTGGAAACTGTCCATAGCATCATTAATTGCTTACCAAGACACGTGCTAGAAGAAATTGTTCTAGTAGATGATCCCAGTGAAAGAGACTTTTTGGAAAGACCTCTAGAGAGTTATGTGAAAAAATTAAAAGTACCTGTTCACGTCATATGAATGGAGTAAAGTTCTGGATTGATCAGAGCTAGGTTAAGAAGCGCTGCTGTGTCTCAAGGTGCCATGGGATTTTCATGGTGGTCTAGTGGTTAAGAATTCACCTTGCAGTGCAGGGGACACCTGTTTGATCCCTAGTAGGGAAGATTTTGGAGAAGGCAATGGCACCCCACTCCAGTATTCTTGCCTGGACAATCCCATGGGCAGAGGAGCCTGGTGGGCTGCAGTCCATGGGGTTGCTATGAGTAGGACATGACTGAGTGACTTCACTTTCACTTTTCACTTTCATGCATTTGAGAAGGAAATGGCAACCCACTCCAGTGTTCTTGCCTGGAGAATCCCAGGGACGGGGGAGCCTGGTGGGCTGCCGTCTATGGGGTTGCACAGAGTCAGACACGACTGAAGTGACTTAGCAGCAGCAGCAGCAGCAGCAGACCACCATGAAAGTCCTAGCATGTCTAACAGTAGTCTCAATTGATATCCTTTGCCCTGGGTGGCAGCGGTTAGTTAATTTGCCTTTTTGTGTTTTTGAGGAATATCCTCCATGTGGCTGTTTCTCTGAAAGAATTCCAAGTTAGGTGAAATGAAGGCAAACCCTCTGTTGAAATGTTTTAGGGAACCCCTAGATGGGTCAAAACAAATGAAACTTTTGAGAATGAGGTCCATTCTGTTTTCTGGAACCAGGAATCCCTTCTGTTAATTTGGCCTGCTATCTTTAAAATGCTTCTGAGCTGAGCCATGTGAGATCTAGTTCCCTGACCAGGGATTGAGCCCAGACCCCTTGCATTTGAAGCACAGAATCTTAACCACTGGACCACCAGGGAACGAGAACCCTGCATGCGAGACAGCAAAAGAAACGCAGATGTATAGAACAGACTCGTGGACTCTGTGGAAGAGGGCAAGGGTGGGATGATATGGGAGAATGGCATTGAAACATGTTAATTATCATATGTGAAATCAATCGCCAGCCCAGGGCTGATGCTCGGGGCTGGGGCACTGAGATGACCCAGGGGGAGGGAATCGGGAGGGAGGAGGGAGGGGGGTTCTGGAGGGGGAGCATATGTAAACCCATGGCGGTTTCATGTCAATGTATGGCAAAACCAACACAATAAAGTAAAGAAAATTAAAAATAAATAAATAAAATGCTTCTGAGCTGAGGCGATCTGGATGGGCAAAGGAGATGTGGCCAAGGTAAGCTAAAATGTCACAAAGTTCTCCTACCATGTTTTGTTTGCCTTTTTTTTAAATGAGTATTCATTTGGTTGTTGCAAATTTTTGATCATCTTCCAGAATTTTAATAAAGCTGATTCTGATAATTTTTTGCCTGTATTTTCAGTTTCTCTGTAGAGGAATGGGTCTTTGGGGTTTCCTGTTCTATCATTTTTATTGAGAGATGAGTGGTAAAGCTAAAGAAAACCAAGAGAATTAACACAAAATTCTCTTCTTCCCTTTGTTGCACAGGAAGATTGATTTTGGTGACAGGCTCACAGGATGCTAATAAAATGTTGATAATATTCCATGTTTTTCTACTGTGAATAAAGAAATTCTCAGATATTTCTGAATTTCATGTTCTTTAAACTTACAAAATTCTTTATACATTACATAGATGTTTATGTATGCAAGGCATATCATATAATTTAAAAATGGATTTGTGATAGATTTATTATTGTCTCTAACAAGATCCTTCCTTGAACTGTTTTTTTTTTTTTAATATCTTGAACCTATGTGAGAACAAGGCAGTTTAAAAATGAATCTAGCAATAGGGAAAAATTAACGAAACTGTAGCCCACCAGCCTCTTCTGTCCATGGAATTCTCCAGGCAAGAATACTGGAGTGGGTTGTCATTTCCTTCTCCAGAGGATCTGCCCTACCCAGGGGTCGAACCTGGGTCTCCCACACTGCAGGCAAATTCTTTACCATCTGAGCCACCAGGGAAGCCCTACTGTTTATTCACAAAGAGACAATATTAAGTTATGAGGCATATATGTTTGTATTCATTTGATTAGAAAGTTATAAAATTTTAAGAGGATTAAAAATATTTATATAATATAATCAGTTTGAAGAAATTAAAATCAGTATATGTGCATGCATTTGCATGCTTGTGTATGTTAGAAACTGGCCAGTATTAAACTTGTTATTTGTAGGAAATGGGATTGTGAGAAAGAAGGATGGGAACATTTACCCTTAATTTTACACTTGTATGTATTGTTTGAAAAATTTATGACAAGTGTACATTATTTTGTAATAAAAACACATATCAAAATGTGGTTTTAAAAACATAATTTCTTAAATATTAAAAATGCAAATAACCAGTTAGCTTTGTGACTAAAACATTTAAATCTAGTGAGGACTGATGAAGAACTAGTTCACTCATCCATTTCCAAAAACTGTTTCTTTCACTACCTGCTTACTAGTTAGTTAACATGCTGATGCTGGGGATAAAAATGAAAAATAAGTATCCTTATTCATGAAAGATAAGTGTCCTTATCTTCAAAGGGCTTATAGTCTAAGGAAAGAGACGCAAACACATAATAGACTTACCTCAAAGCATTTGCAAAAACAATGAGGGAATATGATCTGGTGTATTCTAGATGCATTACAGAGGGACACATAATTGAACCTGGGGATATTAGAAACGTTTTTCTGCTGGAAGTGATGTGTGAGTTGAATCTTAGTGAAAGATGTAAATACACATTCAACAGCTAGTAAGTTGTAACAGTAGGACACTTGTGACCTGTTGAGTTTCACACAAAATATTTCTGTTCCTTTTTCAGCTAATAAGTTCAGCTGAGTCATTAAAATACTGGGGCTTAATTAAGGCAGAACTGTGATGGATATTTCAGGCTGTCTTTAGTAGCTTTCCAAGCACATTTTCTGATTCCTTTCCTTACCTTTTTTTAGATCCCTCCACCCACCTTTGAAGCATAATACTCTCCAGTTGCCCAGGAGGACTTCCAAAGAGATACCTTTTGGTCTTCAGGTGAGAGTTTTATTCCGTTTTTAAACTACAGCAATGTTTAAACATTTGTACTTGTAACTATTTAATGGGATGAGTTGGACATTAGAGGGTATAAACATAAAGAAACTTTAGTTTTTCTGACCATGTCTACTGCAAATACTTTCTGATGTTCTGTTTGTTTCCACCTGTGGGTATTATCTTGAACAAATATGATAGTTTTTCTGGTTACTGTTAGTATTAATACATGGATTTTTAAAATCCAGGTACAATCTGAAACCAAATTTTTTTGTACAAATTAAAACTTATTCCTCAAGACGGTCTGACTCAGGCTTCTACTTCTTTTAATCCACTTCTTTCCCCTCTGCTCTTTCATTTCCCCCTTCCCACAGGTCTCTACTACCTCTGGTTACTTTGGGTTTGAGAGGGGAGAGAAGCAATGGTATGAAGGCTTCTGCTTTACTGGTATTGTTGTATCACAGGCTTGACAAAAGTTTGTATGTTAATGTTCATTTCATGGATTTATTTATTTTTTTGATGAGGAAAGGAGCACCTTAAACTGCAGTTCCCTGATATGGGCAATACTTCATTGACTGGCTACTTAATGATTTCTTTCATTTCTGGATTCCAGTGACCCATTGCATATAGACTAACTTTGGGGATTGCCTTACTTCTCCAAGTAGCACTTTTGGGAGGGATCTCTTTCAAGATGTTTCAAATTTGTTACCTTCTATGAGTTTCAACTAGGCCCCAAAATTCTGTTTGTGATATTATTGATGAGAAGTCAGTTTCCTCCAGTTATAGCCCAGTTCTTTCTACTCTGCTCTCATAGCCAGATCTTCTATAGTCTTTACATTTTTTTTTTCCAGGTGTGAACTAGGGACAGAACATGTGTCTCTTAAACTCCAGGGGAGAAGGGTAAGCCCTCTGAGTGGATCTCTTGATGTAATTTTGATTTTGCTTATGAGGATTGCATGCTGACAACTCACCAACAATATTCTTACTCATAGTTTTAAACAAACTTCTACCCCACCCCTTGTATACTATTGATGAAGACGATGAACTAAAAATTGTAACACTGGCTTAATAATCTCTTAGTGCATCCAACAGTGATGTGTGGAGTTTTGTCAAAAATTAAGGACAATGGACATCTTATGAGTTATGTGTCTTTTAAAAAATTTATATGGCTGTGCCAGGTCTTAGCTGTGGTATGTGGGATCTTTGTTGCCCTGTGCTGGATCTTTAGTTGCAGTATGCAGGATCTACTTCCTTGACTAGGGATCTAATCTGGGTCCCTTGCATTGGGAGCATAGAGTCTTAACCATTGGACCACCAGGGAAGTCCCTGAGGTATGTGTCCTTTGAACAAAGTGTTAGACAGCCATGTAAACAAATAACCAATTTGATTTGTATCTCTTACTGTTGTGTGGCCAGAGATTTTACGTTGAAAAAGTTGAAACCTTCCTGGAAGCAAATGTTAAGAATTTTTAAGAGTTATTTTTAGTATATGGTCAGGTGGCAGTCTCTTCCTGTGGAACCACATTTATGAAACTAAAAGTGCATCAGAATCAAATATGTGATGAATCTTGCTGTTCACAAAAATACCATGATGATTATGAATAGAACCAAGTCAATTTGGGTTGAAGGAAGAGGATTATTTTACCACTTGCAGGAAGAGAGTCATAGAGTTTCAGAAAACCTTTTCATGAAGTTTGCATAATTCTTATTCCACAGAGGACCTGATAGAGGGCAAATTTCATGTCCCTGTTGCGTAGGCTGTAGATGAGGGGATTTAAGACTGGTGTCACTACAGAGTATATCAGTGTGATGATTTTATGCATAGCAACTGAGTTGCCAGATGTGGGGCTCACATACATCACCATAATGGTTCCATAGAACAGAGACACAACAGCTAAGTGGGATCCACAGGTAGAGAAGGCCTTTTGCCGCCCAGCTGAAGAAGGAACCCGAAGCACAGCTCTGAGCACCAAGGCATAGGATCCAAGGATGTACAAAATGGTCAGAATGATGATAAGAGAGCTCACAGAATGGAATATATGCTCTATTATGGGTGAGCTGGCACAGGACAATGCCATCAGTGGGTCCACATCACACAGAAAGTGGTCAATGATGTTGGGACCACAGTAGGGTAGTTGAGAAATGAAGAGAATAGGAACTGAATGTCCTAAGAAACCTGTGAGCCAACAAAGAGACACTAGAATGGCACAGAGCTTCCCAGTCATGATGGTGGGATAGTGCAGTGGACGGCAGATGGCAAGGTAGCGATCATAAGCCATGACACAGAGGAAGAAGCATTCAGTTGTGCCCAGGGAAAAGAAGAAGTAGAACTGAGTGAAGCAACCAGAGAAGGATATGGTTTTGGTTTTGGAAAGAAAATTGACCAGCATACTGGGGACTGTGCAGGTCACATACCAGATCTCTAGAAAGGAGAAGTTGGCCAGGAGCACATACATAGGGGTATGGAGACGGTGGTCCCACCTCACAGCACAAATGATGGCTATGTTCCCAGTTAGAGTCAAGATGTAGACCAACAGAATCATTGAGAAGAAGATGATCTGCATTTTCCAGGGACCAGGAAAGCCCAACAAGACAAAGTGTGTCACGGTAGGTATTCCTGACTTATTCATGGTCCCCAGACTGTGGAGAGAAGACAGATAGACAGCTCACTTTACTGCTAAGGCATTTGAAACTTTTCTTAGGGCAGGCAGTTTGATTCATTCAGGAAAATGTATCAAATATTCTAAAACTTGTCTTGGGTAAATATTGTCCTATTCTGAATAAGCCCTTTGGCCCTGACTCTGTAAACTTATAATTCTAGGCTGCTTGAGCTTTCTTTGCCAGTGGACCAAATTTGTTAAATTTCATCTTCTTTTTAAATAAAGAAATTTTGAAATAGAGATAAAAACTATTCATCTTATGTCTTTTTTTTTCCAGTAAAAGCTTCATATATAAGGGCAATTAATGCCATTGCCAAAAAAGTTCTGTCTAGTCTAGGCTATGGTTTTTCCAGTAGTCATGTATGGATGTGAGAGCTGGACGGTGAAGAAAGCTGAGTGCCGAAGAATTAATGTTTTTGAACTGTGGTGTTGGAGAAGACTCTTGAGAGTCCCTTGGACTGCAAGGAGATCCAACCAGTCCATCCTGGGGGAGATCAGTCCTGGGTGTTAATTGGAAGGACTAATGTTGAAACTCCAGGGCTTTGGCCACCTGATGTGAAGAGCTGACTCATTGGAAAACACCCTGATGCTGGGAAATATTGAGGGCAGGAGGAAAAGGGGACGACAGAAGATGAGATGGCTGGATGGCATCACCAACTCAGTGGACATGGGTTTGGATGGACTCCAGGAGTTGGTGATGGACAGGGAGGCCTGGCGTGCTGCGGTTCATGGGGTCGCAGAGAGTTGGACATGACTGACTGAACTGAACTGAATGCCATTAGTTCAAAATGAGAGGACACATGTGTTGTCATTTAAAAATAGATTGAATCTGACACTTCCTACAGATTTAAGTGATTTTAGCTCTGGCATTACTATTTCAGATTCTCTCTTTTTCCTGAACAATTTTCATTAGGAGATTTTATATCATTTTTCTCTTTTGATACCAGAAGAAAATAAAAAGAATATTCAGATAATAAATTATTTATATATTTTGTGATCTTTTATTTAAAGACATTTATACTACACCACGGCTCATTTACAACTTGGTATTTAATCCCTTATTTTTTGTAGTGAAAGTCATTATTATTCACCCCATTATGATTAATTTCACATGATAATTTATCACAGGGCTTCCCTGGTTGCTCAGATGGTAAAAAGTCTGCCTGCAATGCAGGAGACCCAGGTTCATTTCCTAGGCTGGGAATATCCCCTGGAGAAAGGTATGGCAACCCACTCCAGTATTCTTGCCTGGAAAATCCCATGGACCAAGGAGCTTGGGTGGGCCACAGTCTATGGGGTCGCAAAGAGTCAGACATGACAGAGCAACTAATGCTTAATTTATCTGGTTTCATATACACTCAAAATATATGTCATTAAGGATGAATATTCTTTGGAAGGACTGATACTAAAGCTGAAACTCCAATACTCTGGCCACTTGATGTGAAGAACTGACTCATTGGAAAAGACCCTGATGCTAGGAAAGATTGAAAGCAGGAGGAGAAGGGGACAACAGAGAATGAGATGGTTGGATGGCATCACTGACTCAATGGACATGAGTTTGAGTAAACTCCAAGAGATGGTGATGGACAGGGAAGCCTGGCTTGCTGCAGCCCATGGGGTTGCCAAGAGTCACATACTGAGTGACTGAACTGAGGGATGAATATAACATATGAGATGTACTAAAAAAAAAATTAAAATAACCGAGAGACTTTCTTCTGAAACTCTTCTTATTGCTGTCACAAGCTCCCTTAAAATTCACTGTTTGAAAAATTGTATTTTAGTCTGTTTATTTATTTATGTAAAGATACTTATCTATTTGGGTCTTATTTATTTTACTGGGTCTTTCTTAGTTGTGGCATGCAGGGTCTTTAGTTGCAGTATGAGAACTCTTAGTTGTGGCATGTGGGGGTCTAGTTCCCTGAACAGGGATTGAACCTGGGTCCCCTGGATTGGTAGCTCAGAATCTCAGCCACTGGGCCACCATGGAAGTCCCATTTTATTTAAACAATATCTCTCAATTTTCAAAATAGCACAAAACAATAGAATCAAAAATGTTTTAAAAATAATTATTTACCAACATTCCAAAATTTGCCCTTATTTCTTTTAGAATATCATCACGAAAGAAGATATATTTTTATCAAACACAACTCAGAATAAAGATCATAATGATGGCTTTAACATAATGAAGTCTCTGGGCTCTTTTAACAAGATATCTTTAGTTTTTTTGACTAATAAGAGGAAATTTTCCTTAAAAATAATTTTGGTAAAGTGGTATATGAAAGTGAAAGCGAAGTGGTATATACAGAATATTTATAGTATTCATTTAACACAATCAAATAGAGAAAAACTTCTATTCAGCGAGGGTATACATTTAATATATATGTCTTATTTAAAGATAAGCATATTTATAATGATATAGATGTTGCAGCCTCATTAAATTAGTAATGCATAAAATGAACTATAAGCAAACATAAGCTTCCCATTGAGCTGGTTGTGTCAGAGCAGTTTGTAGTCCTGTGAACAAGAAACCAGGAAGAAAAGGAAATTGAAAGATGGAGATAAATTCTTTTTAATTTTTTAAACTGGGATGATTATGAAGAGCGAAACTAACTTGCATTGATGCCCATTTTGGTGAGGCATTTGAAAGGATGGCTCCCCACTATTGGAATCTGGTGGTTTTTAAGCTAGTGTCCACTTGGTGAAACAAAGAGTAGCCACTTACCTCTGGGACAGCAGCAACAGATGACTTGAATTCACAGTCTGAGTCACAGACTATGACTCAAAAACTTCAAGTATTTGAGCTACAGACCACTTTTTTTGACATTAAAAAAAAAGACCTCACAGAAAAGCTATCACTCAACTGTAGTGAAAGCATTGCAAATTAATTTCACAGATAATTTCCAACATAATTATGAGAAGCAATACTTAATATATTCACCATTAAACCCTGTGTGAATCTCAGTACACTGACTTGATTTTATTATTAGAAGAATTTCTTAATGCTACTTTTCCTGAAGTTGCAGATGGGTGGACAAAGGTGGAGAAGCTAAGAGAAGATACTAAGAAAAGCCCTCCACTTCTATTTTCTCTTGGGTTCAGCCCCAGTGGTTAGAGCTAATTTCATACTATTTTGTTCAAAGTATCTATTAAAGTCAAACCACTGCTGATGACCCAGCCACTTCCTAAAAAGGGAAAGACATGTGGATGACTTTGGTACCATTTAGTATGCTTATTTTGGAGAATGTGAGTTCCATGGTGATCTAAATTCTCTGATTTTTTTTTATTCTTAAGCTGAAAGAGAAACCAGTATTCTTTGATACTCAGTCTCTTGAGTATATCATATGTACAGATATATAGGAAAATAGGCCTACCTGTGGTGTATAATAGCAGCAGTACTCAGCAGGGAAGATGTCTCCTAAACAGATTGAAGCTTTCCTAGATCATCCTGGGGAGTCCATAGCTTCTCCCTCACTAGGCTTAATGTGGAAGCCCTAGGTGAGAACGTTATGCATATCTTATTTCACTTGTCTTGCACCATAAGATTCTGCTGGTCTGCTTCCTACAGAGTATGTTGTAACTATGTGCTGGTCTTCATGTATGCATCATTTTGGCCACTGTTGGGAATTCTCAGTTCTTTCTTTCTTAAATGTGACCCCATACTTTTCATGTTTCCCCTAAGGACCTTCTTACTTCTTGCCTGGAGGTTTCATTAATATTTCTGATAGGTTGGCTCATAGGGATTGTTAGAAATAACGTGCTAAATTGACTCTGGGGGGACCCTGTGGTCTTCGTAAGTCTGTGTTTTTCAAGCAAGTATATGTGATTTTGTGCTGTGGGATACAAAAAGTGCCTAATTAATATCTTCTGAGGAAGGGACGGTTTTACTCAGAGGAGATAATTTTGTATTATGCCAA
This sequence comes from Antilocapra americana, assembly GCA_007570785.1. Taxonomy (NCBI): domain Eukaryota; kingdom Metazoa; phylum Chordata; class Mammalia; order Artiodactyla; family Antilocapridae; genus Antilocapra; species Antilocapra americana. The sequence goes on along the minus strand of ML661889.1, from coordinate 6,885,793 downwards.
ATATGTGTATATGCTACAAAACAAAAAGTATAATTTTTAACATAAAATTTTAATTTAAAAGAAATATTGTCTCTACATGCCCCATTTTTCTGACCACTGGTGCCAAACATGCTTTGGTGGTTGAAAGTTTTCAGAAACACTAGCTTATTTCACCACCTAGCACCAATAGCTGGAGAAGGCAATGGCAACCCACTCCGGTACTCTTGCCTGGAAAATCCCATGGATGGAGGAGCCTGGTAGACTGCAGTCCAAGGGGTCACTAAGAGTTGGACACGACTGAGCGACTTCACTTTCACTTTTCACTTTCACACATTGGAGAAGGAAATGGCAACCCACTCCAGTGTTCTTGCCTGGAGAATCCCAGGGACGGGGGAGCCTGGTGGGCTCCCTTCTATGGGGTTGCCGTAAACCGGACATGACTGAAGTGACTTAGCAGCAGCACCACACCAATAAGCCTATCTCCCTGTTCTTCCTATGAACACCTGACTTCATTTCCAGTATGGCCACAACTAAGGAGGTGTTCTCTCATTTTAAGTAGATTGTCCTCTTAGTTTCTGACTTTCCTGTCACAGCATGGGGTTTGGGCACAAAAATGAAATTTGTTATTGGTATAATTTCCTCTAAATATTTTTTCTTAGACTTTGTCTGATAGCCTTCTGAGAAGCACAAAAATATGTTTAAGCCGTTGTTACTCTATACTACAAGTGGTAATGGGGTTGTCACAATTGATTTAGGAGAAAGCACTGTGAGTAAAAATGTACAATTAGGAGAAAGGTTATTCAAGGTAAAATAAGAAAATTGATCATTGTGAAATGCAGGGCCTTGGTGGATAAGCAGGAGAAAAGACTGAATGGAATATCTATTGAGTGAGCACTTGGAAGGCAGGAAGAAGAGTTTGTACTTTATCTGTAAGTGATAGAGGTATGAAGTATACTCTGCTTTTGGTGTGAAGACAACCTCAAACAATGGATAATATCCATTGCTATGTATTTTATTTGGTGGCCTGTTGACCCATTTTCTTTAAGAATACTTATTTTCTGAATTTAGAGGATTGCACCCATTTTGAAAGGCTCCAAGTACACATTCATTTGATTCTTTCAGCAGACAAGATTAAACCAGCAAAGATGTATCACACTTACATTAAAAATATATATATATATAAACTATCTATATATGTATAATAACAGCATATAATTACTCAGTGTTGTTGCACATGTTTAAAATGTTTATTCAGCATTTATCATTGAAGAGCTGAACTTGAGCTGCTAAGGAACTGTGAAAAACGAAGCTTTCCCTTTATTGTGATCCAAAATATGACTTATTGTAGCCATTCTTTGTCATTGTTACTATAAATAGTTAAGGTCAGAAATGATGAATTCCTCTTCTCTTTTAAAGATGTCTCAGTTTTGATTAATCCTTAAGCCCAGGACTTTCTTTAGGGCATCTTTCATGTCTTTGTTTCGGAGACTGTAGATAAGTGGATTTAAGAGCGGAGTCACTGCTGAGTAAACCAAAGTGATAATTTTTTGCATTCTTGCTGGGTTTCCTAATGTTGGGCTCACATACATCACCATAAGGGTTCCATAGAACAAAGACACCACCATTAGATGGGACCCACATGTGGAGAAAGCTTTAGTTCTACCAGCATGAGAGGGAAAATGAAGCACAGCTCTGAGGACCAGTGTATAAGATCCCAAGATGGAAAGGAAGGGGCCAAAAATAATCACTGAGTTGAAGGTGTAGCAAATAAGCTCAGTGGAAGGAGCGGGGATGCAGGCCAGTGCAAACAATGGGCCTGGGTCACACACAAAGTGGTCGATAATGTTGGGTCCACAGAAGGGAAGTTGGGAGATAAAGACAATGGGGACTGGATAGCAGAGAAATCCACTCACCCAACAAACACAGATTAGGACCACACAGAGCTTCCCAGTCATGATGGAGGGGTAATGCAGTGGGCAACAGATGGCCAGGTACCGATCATAGGCCATAACTGATAGGAAGAAACACTCTGTTGTACCAAGTGAAAAAAATAAATAGAACTGGATGAAGCAGCCAGTGAAGGAGATGGTCTTGGTATCAGAGAGGATGTTGACCAGCATGTTTGGGACAGTGGAGGAAACATACCAGATCTCTAGGAAGGCAAAGTTTCCCAAGAAGATGTACATGGGCGTGTGAAGCCTCCTGTCCCATTTCACTGCACACACAATAGCCCCATTCCCCAGCAGCGTCAGGAGATAGACCACCAGGATTAATGAGAAGAAGAACATCCGCATCTCCCTTTCGCCAGGGAAACCCAGGAGAACAAACTCAGTCACAAAATGTATTGTTGTGTTCTGGGATCCCAAAGCTGTTAGAGAAACTGAAGTTAACAGAGCAATGAATAATCATGAATATTTGTAGGTTTTGCTAACAAATAGCTTGGAAAGGTACAAAGGTTGGGGTTGCAAAGAGTTGGACACAACTGAGCAACTAATACTTTCATTTTTCACTTTCACTTTCAGTGCCCTTTTGAGCAGTAGGGAGGAGAGTGCTTTATTCTTTTTTTTTTTCTTTATAGATAAGTAAACAGAATATCAGAGATTTAACAAGTTTACTTGAATGTGCAAAACTAGTAACTTCTAGATACACTGGCTTATTTGGAGACTGGTTTGAAACAAATCCCACTTCAATTCAAATATTGCTATAACCCTGAGTCTTAGTAATGTTTCATCATTTATGTTTAAATCATTATCCCTTGGATAGCCTACATACAAATATAAACTTTAGACACATATTTTTTGCTTTTAATATAGTTGAGTAAAATTCTGAAGCAATAGCTGTAGAAGTCCAGTTAAAAAGCAGGTAAGAGTGGAAATGCAGGGTGGGAGTCTTAAGCCTGCTTGTTTTTGCTGCCTTCAGGGAGGTGCTGCAGATCACCAGGATTCTATAAAATGGTTTGAAAATCATCTATCCATTTTTCCCTAGGTCACATTCTGCTTTGTGGCTTCTGGATTTGTTGAACAGTTCAGTCCAATCCCCTCCTAAGGAGTTGGTTCTGCCAAAGCACTGTTTTTTTGTTGGGGGAAAAAAAATCTCCTTTATTACTTGGGACTCCCCTTGTTGAAGCTACACAAAACAAGTCTAATTCCTCTTCCATTATGATGATAGTGGGGACTTAAGTAACTGATGGCAGCTATTATGTCCTCTATACATGGTTTCTTTTGGAAGCCATCATTTTCCTGGTATGTGTCCCCCGAGCTGCACTATTTCACATCATAACCGAGCTCTTGAGGTAACTTGTGGCTGGACATGTCAATTTCTCTAGAATGTAAAACCAAATGACTTCATTTTTTCTAGGAATTAAGCCCTAAATACCATAACTTGTCTGCTCATCATCTTGCTTTAACCTAATTTAATTTAATAATGAATAGAGAGGTCACTTTAGGTTGTGCTAAGACCAGAAAGATGTTTCTCATATTGGCTGATTTTGAATTTGGGACAGGACTATAAACTTGGATAATTTGCTAACAACCTCCCTAAAACTATTGGTATAGGTTCATTTCTATGTCCTAGAGTTTCTTGGTTAAATATCAAAATATTTTGCTGGATAAGCCATCATCAATATTTTAAAATCCATAATATATTAACTACAAAATAGGATAATTGGCTATATTATTTATTAATGTCGTTGTTAAAATACTCACAAAATTTCATCCTTTTGCAGTTTATACAGTCTTCAGAGTATAGAGGGCTTGACTCACAGTAGTTCAGCAAACCTGAAGCAAACTCAGAGGATAATGTTTTATTGCCAAGGTAACTTTGGATATTTATATTGATTAACAGTATTTTTAGAATGATGACAAAGGTTGCCTCTATAAGCGTGACTCATAAACATGAAAATTTAAATTTTTTCCAAGAAGTTTTGTTCAATGGACTATAATTATAATAACTATATGTATTAAAACTTATAGGAGAGTTATAATTTCAAATATGCTTTCCATAACTATACCTATATTTTCCAGGCCATATGCTGTCATTTTGCTTGGAAAATATAGTTACTAGGCTCTCAGTAAAAAATGTTGAATAATGAATTTAAATTGTAGCATGTTATCCATTTTACTTTTTCATTTATGAGTTTCATAAATGTTTATTTACTTTTTATTATAGTTCTAGCAGTGTGCAAATTCTGGGATAATAGTAAACATAGAAAATAACATTCATCCCTTTTTGGAATTTATGGTTTATAAAAACTGTCCATATTGTCACTTTCATTTGTATAGTCACACTGTATGTGACTGGAGCTTCCTTCAACTCTGTGTTTCACTGTATACCCAACTATGTGGTGTGCACCTAAAAAAGACATTTATTCCAGTTAGAACTAAACTTTGATAAATCTATGTAGTGAATGCAGTAGCATGATAGCAAATTTTATTTGACATAAGTGAGATATTTTCGGCTTTTTAAGACAGAAGGCGGAGACGTGAGACGTGAATTAATTAACTGTATTCATCTACTGGAAAGTTTTTGTCACCGAGATGAGAAATATAATTTCAATTCATGGTTTTTCACCTGGAACCAAGCCTCATAAATCTTAACTCCCACTTGGTCATTTGACTTCATAATGTTTATGACCGTTTGATGTTTGTGCTGCAGTGAAATTTTAGTTACTATGGAATATAGGATCAAAGAAACATGTATAAATGAACTTCACAGATAATTTGGAATCTCTGCATCTAATTCTACTGCCTCCACCTCCAAAGTATATTTATTACAAGCTCAAATGATGAATGTATTTATTTATTGTGGCTGCTCTGGGTGGCATGCGAGATTTTAGTTCCCCTGACTAGGGACTGAACTTGCACTCCCTGCAGTGGAAGTGCAAAGGCTTAACCACTGACTGTCAGGGGAGTCTCTCAAAGGATAAATGTAAGTCCACCTCTTTCTATTCACCTTAAGTGATACAACAAATGAACAGCTGGAGAGAAGAGGAGGAAAAAGGAACCTGGGCAGTTCTTTCTATACGAACTAATAAGGAAGCCAGGTCCTCCTCTATAACTCCAACTACTTGCTTAGGATTTAAGCTACCTTGCTCAGAAGGGACGGAAAAGGTGATGGCAATCCACTCCAGTACTCTTGCCTGGAAAATCCCCTGGATGGAGGAGCCTTGTAGGCTGCAGTCCATGGGGTCGCTAGGAGTCGGACACGACTGAGCTACTTCACTTTCACTTTTCACTTTCATGCATTGGAGAAGGAAAGGGCAACCCACTCCAGCATTCTCTGTCCCTGGAGAATCCCAGGGACGGGGGAGCCTGGTGGGCTGCCGTCTATGGGGTCGCACAGAGTCGGACATGACTGAAGCAACTTAGCAGCAGCAGCAGCAGCAGCAACAGCAACTCAGAGTAGAGCATTTTAAAAATTATAATTGCAAAGATTCTTCTTTCTTTAAATATTTATATTTTAAGGTTAACCTATAGATAAAACCAAATGATAAAGAGTCTGCTGGCCTACTTTTCTTTTCAGTTTCTACTCATCACTTGTCACTGGCTGACAACTCTGAAAGAATAAGAACAACCTGCTTTAATTGCTCTTGCTGAAGGCATTTGTCAATCAAAACTTCACTGACCAATATTAAAAAGAAAGTGATTCAAGTCTCAGGCTGGTTCTAACTGAAGGATAGTTAATCCTCTCTCCAGAATATCCAAGACATTTGAGCACTATTTTCCTTAAGTGAGTTATATAGTGGGGATTTTGTGATACCAGAGTGAGTGCTTAATGTGAATATTTCACCCAAGAACTCCTTAGGAGTGTGTTGGGAGAAGAGAACTGCAGGCCTCAACACATTGTTCCTACAAAGAATGAAGGAACAAAGAGCTAACAGATTTACAGAAGAATAACGTGCTCTTGAGGATGCAGGCAGACTTTCCTTACATACCAGATGGTGTTTCTGTCTCCAAGAGGAGGATATGAGAGAATTTCTAGCCACAAGGTTGTCCTCATTACCCCATCTAAAGGCTCAGTCATGGGTGGATAGGAGTATTTGCAGCTCAAGAGACTGGTTTCCTTTAGTATTCTGAACAAGATGAAGTGTATTTTTCATGTCAGTGACTAATAAGTTTGCAAATCTCTCTTGAATAGGATCCATAGTTCCCTAGTGTGCTCATTGGGAGGCACCTGGTTCCCCATGCATGTATCTCTGTGCATCCATCTAATCCTCCCTCTATTTGTTTGTATTTCCCCAGTGGTTTAACTAGTGAAATATATAAGTCTAGATAAATATCCAAGAGAAGCCAGGTGGTGATAACTTTCCTCTAAAGAACTGATCTGAGTGCAGAAAGAGAGGTAGAGAGTGAGACAGGTTAATGAGAGAGGAGATTAAAAAAAAAACAAAAACAGAAAGAGAAAGAAAGAATGTGTGTGCATTTAAGAGTGTGTGTATGTATGTTTGTGTATGTGATCTTTTCTCCAAAGTACATTTATTTCATTCTTGGTATTTAACCTGTAAGGACTTAAGTTAAAAAAAATTCTTTGTCTATGCAAAGTTACTTAAATGTGTTATATTTGACATACAAGAAAGAATCTTCCTTTAAAATTTTAAGGATAATTTGAACACATTTGAAAAAAATGATTTTTTTGTGAAAGTGGACGTGACATAATGCAATGTCAGTGAAAATGAAAATTTAGTACTGTAAATGGTTCAGAGACAGAAAGTATGATTTCTTTCATTGATACCAGGTTAAGGAGAACAAACAAGAAGAGGCAGAGAACCTGAGGGGAAGGATTCAATCATAGCAAGAACTCAAGTAGAGAACACTACTGAGTTTACAAGTGAGGCTGTATAAGGACAGAACAACTTCTAAAAATGTCCCTGTCCCAGCAGTATTAATATCACTCAAGAGCTTGTTAAAAGACAAATTCTCAGGTCCCACTCCTATCTAGTAAGTCAGAAACTCTCAGTGTGGGGCCCAGAAACCACCTTTTTGGACAAACCTTTATGTGATTCTGCTGAAGTTTGACAACAATTATATAGATTATTAAAGACTGGGTTAAGGATGGATGGATATGTTTGACGGAGCTTCTAAGTTTGGGAAGGATTTTAGTAGGATCAAGAATTAGTTGAGAATGGTTTGGAGAAAGTATTAAGAATGATATTTGTAGGGATAATTGACATCTGAAGCTGAGTTTTAGATAATGTTTTATGTAGAAAAACAGGCTTAGAATTTTAGGCATCTGGGATACTTTTGAAAGAGCCCTGGGATAGGCAGGGAAATGGTGTAAAAGATTATTCAGGCATCATGTGAAAGGGAGTGACCTGGAAGTAAAAAGGGGCACTGGGTTTGAATAGAGTTGAACCTAAAGAGAAGGTGATGGGCTAAGAGATAGAAAACTAGGACACAGAGAATCTAGGTCCTGGCCTGAGTGCTTTCACTTACTAGCTATAAGAGCCTGCTGAGTTCATTTCTTCAAATATTAGATACATACCTTCTTTGTGTTCTCCACAGGGCTGATGTGAGAATGAAATAATAGATAGGAAAATATTTTGTAAATATCTATATAATCATAATATGATTGTGATTGAAGAGCCTCAGGAGTGGATTCCTAACTCCATTATCTCTCCAGTTTGTCATGGAAATATCATTCCAGAATTAGAATTTCCTTTCTGAGGGTCTAGGAGGACTTTCCATTCCTCTTGGGCAAACCAGTTCCTTGACTTTTACTCCTCCCCAGATATATAGCCCCAAGATCAGGTTGCAGATACAAATTCCTTTAACAAGGAATACAAAGTTTTATTTGACAACTAGAAATAAAGAGTTTTAAAAATGCCTATGCCTCTGTTTAGTCTGTTGTCAATGAAACAACCATGGTGATGACCCTTTTTAAAATATAATGGGATCTATTACTCCTCTGCTCAAAACTCTGCTCAGAAAGGCTTTCCATCTACTTCAGATTTTAAAATTCTTACTATGGCTCACAAGGGCCTGTACAACTTGGCCCTCTGTATGCTCTCTTTAACTTCATCTTTTATATTTCCCTCTTAATCTCTCTATTCAAATCAAACCAGACTACTTGCTGTTACCGGAACACAATCCTGCCTCAGGGTCCTATGGAGAACTTGCCTCCCTCTGCATGGAATGCTCTTCCCCCAGCTATCCACATGGCTCATTCCATCGTCTCCTTCAAGCTTTTGCTTAAATGGTACCTTCTCCTGGTGGCGTTCCCTGATGGTCCTATTTAAAATTTCAGCCTCTTCTCCTGCACTTCCTATCTTCCTTTCCCTTTCTCCGTACTATTTATCACTTTGCAACATAACTATATTTTTACTTATTTTTTTTATTGTCTGTCCCTCACTAGAAAATAAACTCCACACATAGAGTGTTTTGACCATTTTGGTCATAGTGTATCTCTAATGCCTATGAGAGTGTCTAGAATAAAGTAGATGCTCAATAAACTTTTGTTGAATGAAAAACTTACTAACTTATATGATGTTAAAGCATAACTTATATAAGCACGAAACTTTCAGTCTGTCCCTAATCTGGAAGAGTCTGGACCATGAGGAGTTAGAAGGATAGAAACTTTTTCTATTACTAAATCCTTTAGTTATGTATCCATTCGACATTTAAGTTAGATTATTTATTCACTTTAAAGGATATTGTACTGTCTTAAGGAATGCCTTCAGTACACTGATGATGATTCACCTAGGATAACTTCTCTAGTCTATCTTTATCTCCCTCCCCTAATGCACGCTAAGTCACTTCAGTCGTGTCCAACTCTGCGACCCCATGGACAGCAGCCCACCAGGCTCCTCTGTCAATGGGATTCTCCAGGCAAGAGTACTGGATAATCAAGACTAAAACAGTGTGCGAAATAGGACAAATATAATGCCCTCATATTATTATCTAAGAAGTTATTCATGTTGAAAATATTGTTATTATACTTAGAATGCGATCTGAATCAGCTGTGGTTTAGCTCTGCCAGGTTAGTTGAAGAATAAAACATGGATGGAATCCACTGAAAAAGTCTTCTTTACTGTGTGCACTGGAAAATTAACAGCAGTATATGAAGTCTTTTTAAACTAATCTTTTATGCCTGAACAATGGTTTGCTTGTTCTCTTGTAGATTAGTTTATGTTCATTTTATTTTCAGGACTTTCTTCAGTGCAGCCTTCATCTCCTTGTTTTTTAAGCTGTATATCAGGGGGTTTAAGAAGGGAGTCACCACGGAATACAACAAAGTTATAATCTTTTGAATTTCAGCTGGGTTATCAGCCGTAGGGCTCACATACATTGCCAAAAGAGCCCCGAAGAATAAGCACACCACTGTCAGATGTGATCCGCAAGTAGAAAAGGCCTTCTGTCGGCCTGCTGCTGAAGGGACTTTAAACACAGTAATCAATAAAAGGATATAGGAGCCAAGGATGTAAAGAAGAGTTAGCATGATAATGAGGGAACTCAGGACATAGAAGACAATCTCAGTGACAGGAGCTGGGACACAGGACAGAGCCATCAGTGGGTCCATGTCACACACAAAGTGATCGATGGAATTGGGCCCACAGAAAGGCAACTGAGAGAGCTGCACTGTGGAGACAGAGTAACTAAGGAATCCAAATACCCAGCAAAGAGACAACAAAGCAGAGCAGAATTGTTGGGTCATGATGGTTGGGTAGTACAATGGGCGGCAGATAGCAAGATACCGATCGTATGCCATGATACAGAGCAAATATGCCTCAGTTGTACCAAGGGAAGTAAAAAAATATAACTGGAGGAAACAGCCAACAAAAGAGATAGTTTTTGTTTCTGAGAGGAAATTGATTAGCATACTGGGCACAGTGGAGGTAATGTACCAGATTTCAAGGAAAGCGAAATTCCCTAGGAGAATATACATTGGAGTATGGAGCCTTTGGTCCCACCTCACAGCACAAACAATGGTCCCATTTCCCACCATGGTAAATATATAGATTCCCAAGAACAGTGAAAAGAGGAAATACTGTAACTCTTGACAACCAGGGAAGCCTAGGAGGATAAACTCCGTCACGGTGCTTGCTGCTGAATTGTTCATGAATCCCAGGACTGCATAGAAGACAGAAAATACCAATATATAACTTGCTTTGTTTCTTGAAGAAGTTATAGGAAACCTATGCAAGGTATATATGTTGGCTGTTTTGCAGTTAGTTTGGAATAGCCCATCTATTAACTCCTATCTTATTTAAAAGCCACCGACAAACAAGTTTCAATAAAATTGGGTTCATATCAAGACTCTTTTTATTACTTGGACTTTCTTTATCAAAGCATTAGGTTAAAAAAATCCTCTCTTCACTTTGAAAATTTTGAAAACGCAGAAGCACTACCCTCTGTGAAAAGAAAAAGGTTATCAGTGTGTATTAGATTCATTTGTACTATTTTTTAGGGCCCAGCATATGATATCATATAGTATTTGTATTTCTCTGTCTGGCTTATTTTACTAAGTGTAATATTCTCTAGGTCCATTAACATTGCTGCAAATGGCAATATTTAATTCTTTTTTATGGCTGAGTTATATTCCATTACATATTTGTATACAGGTAATATATGGGCTTCTCTGGTGGCTCAGATAGTAAAGAATCTGGCTGAAATGCAGGAGACCTGGCTTCAATCCCTGGTTTGGGGAGATCCCCTGGAAAAGGGAATGGCTACACACTCCAGTATTCTTGCCTAGAAAATCCAATGGATAGAGAAGTCTGGCAGGCTATAATCCATAGGATTGTAAAAGAGTTGGACATGACTGGGCAACTAACACACATGCATACATAGATAATACACACACACATATATCACATTTATCACATATTTCTGTTGGTGGGTACTTGTATAAACTGTTTTTTGTAACTTAATATATTTTGTATTTTTTCCATGTCCAAATTAAAACTCTGCAACATTAGTGGCCACCTTTTTTTTTGTGGATTTTATCAACTCCTTAGTGATACATTTTGAGTTTTAGTGTTTTACATTATAATAAATATTCTAATTAATATTCTTGAGCGTATTATCTTAGTATACTTGATCCATAGAGTGAGGTTATAATGATTCAACAGTTAATAATTAAACTAATCAGTGTATTGTGTCCTAGTTTTTGATGATGAAGATTTTTAGATATCCTTTGATGCCCATCATTTACTGATGTCAGCAAAGCAAAAACCCTTTTACATATATGAAAAATTCCTGCTTAATAGTTCCATAGCATGTTATTCACATCCATACTAGAGGATGTGCCATAATGGCTGAATAATGTGCTATGTTTCCTCTAGACTGAAAACTTTTATAATTTATAAAATAATTCATAATATAATTCATAATTCATACCTTTATATTCTCAGTTGACTGAGTTCCTGGTGCTTACTAGGTGCTTGCTCAATGAATTAATTGTTGAATGAATTTTGGACTTGTCAATTCTGTTGCTGAGAAGCTAACGTACTGAATTTACAAACATCACCATCACTGAGCCTCTAATTTGAACTCAATGGGCAGAGACTTGTGACTAACCAAGCCTAAGATTTAATCCCCACTTGCCTCATGTCCCTATCATACGTGAGTGTCCATTCTAAATACAAGCCTCCCTAGTTACTTACCCTTTTCATATTGTTCATGGGGTTCTCAAGGCAAGAATACTGAAGTGGTTTGCCATTCTCCAGTGGACCATGTTTTGTCATGTATGTATGTAATATGTATGTAGTATGTAGTATGTATGTAGATGTATTATGGATGTAGCATGTAGTAGTCATGTATGGATGTGAGAGTTGGACTGTAAAGAAAGCTGAGGGCCAAAGAATTGATGCTTTTGAACTGGGTGTTGGAGAAGACTCTTGAGAGTCCCATGGACTGCAAGAAGATCCAACCAGTCCATCCTAAAGGAAATCAGTCCTGAATATTCATTGGAAGGACTGATGCTGAAGCTAAAACTCCAATACTTTGGCCACCTGATGCAAAGAGCTGACTCATTTGAAAAGACCCTGATGCTGGGAAAGATTGAAGGTGGGAGGAGAAGGGGATGATAGAGGATGAGATGATTGGATGGCATCACCAACTCAATGGACATGAGTTTGAGTAAACTCCGGGAGTTGGTGATGGACAGGGAGGCCTGGCGTGCAGCAGGCAAACAGTCACACACAACTGAGTGACTAAACTGAACTGAACTGAGTTACTTACCCTCTTTTATATTTTCAGGCCTATTATCAACATTCTGTTCAGCACTTCTTTTTCAATTAATTTTTCTTATTGGAGTATAGTTGATCACTACTTCTCCTTATTCCATCTTTTCCTTTTCCCTTTAGTATTCACATCTTGGTGAATGTAACTACTTACTCTCCATTCACTAATCCATTTAGCATTTGCTAAAGTCAGAAACTTGAGTCATTCAAAGCACTTCCTATTTTGTCCACTCCTATATGCAATCAATCACCACCTCCTGTTGATTTTCCCTCCCAAGTGCTTTTTGAATCTGTTCTGGGCATACAGGAGGTCAGTGTAAATGCTTTCTCTGTTTGGATGGACCAGTAGCAGAGTTAACAGCTACATATATAACCAAAAAGAAAAATGAGCCTCCTTAGGAAGGGCTAAGAATGACATTTTAGGAGAAAAATGGATTCTCACATGGGATGGTTAGGAAAAAAGAGAACATTTACTCTGCAGCCTATGTGGTGACATACCACAACTGGATCAAGTTCACAACTGATTGACTAAATCCAATAATACTCAGCTCAGTAGTCCTGATGTATCACCATCAGTTCAGTTCAGTCTCTCAGTAGTGTCTGACTCTTGGTGACCCCATGGACTGCAGCACACCAGGCCTCCCTGTCCATCACCAACTCCCAGAGTTTACTCAAACTCATGTCCATTGAGTCGGTGATGCCATCCAACCACCTCATCCTCTGTCATCCCTTTCTCCTCCCACCTTCAAACTTTCCTAGCATCAGGTTCTTTTCCAATGAATCATTTTTTTCCATCAAGTGGCCAAAATATTGGAGTTTCAACTTCAACATCAGTCCTTCCAATGAACATTCAGGATTGATCTCTTTTAGGATGGACTAGTTGGATGTCCTTGCAGTCCAAGGGACTCTCAAGAGTCTTCTCCAACACCCAGTTCAAAAGCATCAATACTTTGGTGCTCAGCTTTCTTTATAGTCCAACTCTCACATCCATACATGACTATTGGAAAAACCATAGCCTTGACTAGACTGACCTTTGTTGGCAAAGTAATGTCTCTGCTTTTTAATATGCTGTCTGGGTTAGTCATAACTTTCCTTCTTTAAGGAAAATAAATAATGTAACCTTGATTTGTGTTCAAATAGCATGACATACTGTATGTTCTTGGGCAAGTTAACACTTATTTTTCAGAGCTCCTGTGAAAATGCTGTTGAATATATTTAATATATGCTAAATACAATTCCTGGAACATAATTGGACCTGAAAAAATTTATAGCTGTTGTTGTTAATAATAATACTATCAACAAACATGATTACAAAGTATAAACTTTTTAGCATAATTATTTAAAAACCCTAGTGATTAAAAAGTTACTCGGTTCCAACATATCACACAGCAAAGCTCTGGGCAACTCTCTTTAGTTGCTCAAATTGATTTTACTGACCTCCTTGTATATTCTGGCACTTAAAAACATACAGTTTGGTATGATATAAAGGAAGAAGATATTGAAGCATTGTGATTCAAGAAACAGAAAAAATTAAGGGAGTGTGTTACATTACTTGTGATGTGCATGATAGTAAGTGGGAATGTTATATTTAATTGAGGGCATTGTAGAAAATGAGTTACTGTGAGCTAAGTTGCTTCAGTCATGTCCAACTCTTTGCAACCCCATGAACTGTCACCTGCCAGGCTTCTCTGTCCATGGGGTTCTCCAGGCAAGAATACTGGAGTGGGTTGCCATGCCCTCCTCTAAGGGATCTTCCTGACCCAAGAATTTAACCCACATTTCTTATGTCTCCTGCATTTGCAGGCAGGTTCTCTACCACTGCACCACCTGGGAAGCTCACGAGTTCTTAAGTACAGCTCTAAATAGTCTTCTCATACCAAATTAAAGTTTACTAAATTTCTGAACAATGAAACATTCTTTTATGAATCACTAAGCAAAAAAGTTTTAGGGAAAAAAAAAGTTTCAAGGATTGTTAAACCGAGGGAGATGAGTAGCTGGGCACTAGAGTCAACATTTCATATAACAAGCTTATTATGTTACTAGTGACTGAAACTTCATATCCAGAAAAATAAAGCCACAAAAGTTTGCAAAAGTATATTAATATTCAAATGTAATTCCACTGTAGCTAGGATCAATTTGTAGGTGTCTTAGAAAAAATACAGTGATGCCAAGACAGGAAGAAAAGTTACTTACCCTTCGTGATAAAACTCATTATGGACAAAGCTGGGAATAAATACTGAGTCTGTGTCTTCTCACTGATGCTTTTTCCTATACTTGGAATCAAAACCCAGGGGCCTGATTCCGAGCATCTTACAGTATACAAAGTTAAATGCTGAAACTCCCTTTCCTCCCTTCCTCAATTACTCAAAAGAAACAGTTATAGAAAAGGGCACTTCTGTTGGGCAATGTGATAGTCATTGAAAAGAATTACAGCCATATAGTCATGGAGACATGGGCCTTATTTGACATACTGATATTTTCATCAAGAGCTACATAAGAGACTTCGGTCTACCCAAGGCAGCCAGATCTTTCACTTGTCTCACCCAGAAGAGACAATTCAATAGAGCTTTATATTTTGGTTACTTTTGCTATAGAGTAATTGAAAGAAATGGGGTATAAACGTAATGAGGAGATTTCAATAAGGGAGGGTACAGATGAATGAAGGGAGAGGGAGTGTTGTTGAGACTTCCCAGGGTGCAATTAAAGTTTCATCTTGGAGATTATTGTGATGTCTTCAGAGTCCTCTTGGGCTGGTTTATGACTCCCTCAAGACTCTTTGGTGTAACAACCTTTTCTTATCCAAAGTTTTCATATAGTTTAGGTTAATTTGGCTCCCAGAGTGAAGACAGGAATACTGTCTTAAAGGCAATGCTGAGCTGTCTGTGCAGATTTACAGAGAATTTCTTTTTGTTTTCAGGAAACATTTGTTTCTCTCTGAAACATACAGAATATTCACAGTGTCTGTTGTTTATATTCTATGGGAGTGTATTTTATTCAGATACTTTACAATGATAAATTTTTGTTTCCAGTCTTCAACTACCGACAGACTATTACTTTTATATTTGTTCTGTCTGTTCTTTGTTCCTTTATTTCTCTTTTTTTGTTTTCTTTTGGATTATTCAAGTACATTTATTATTTTATTCTTCTACATTTTTTATGATTTTAAAATATTTTTATTGTGGTAAAATATATATAACATAAAAATGATCATCATAATCACTTTAAGTGTACAGCTCTGGACATTAATTACATTCATATTGTTATGCATCCATCATCAGCTTTCACCTCCAGAACTTTTTTATTATCCCAAACTGAAATTCCAATACCTATTAAACAATGACTTCCCATTCCATTTTCCCCTAGCCCCTGGAAACCGACAATTAGAATTTTTATCTTTGAATTTTATTATTGTAGGAAACATATAAGTTGAATCACACAAATTTGTCCTCTGTGATTGGCTTATTTCACCTATCATATTGTCTTCAAGGTTTATTCATGTTTTAGAACATGTTAGAATTTCCTTCCAACGGTTGCATTGTTTGTGTATATAAACTTTTTAAAATATATTCATATCTGAAGAATACTTTGGCTGCTTTCAGCATTTCACTATTGTGAATATTGCTGCTGAGAATATGAGTATAAAATATCTGCTCGATTCCTTGCATTCAGTTCCTTTGGATCTATAACCAGAAGTGGAATTGCTGAATCATTGATAATCCATGGCTTTTAGGAACTGCTGTACTATTTTCCACAGAGGTGGAACTGTTTAATATTCCCACCAGCAATATGCAAGTACTTCAATTTCTCCACATTCTTGACAGTTTTTGCTATTTGCTTTTATAATAACCCAGAGATCAAATTGCCAACATCCATTGGATCATGGAAAAAACAAGAGAATTCCAAAAAAAAATCTACTTCTGCTTCATTGACTATGCTAAAGCCTTTGACTGTGTGGATCACAACAACTGTGAAAAATTCTTCAAGAGATGGGAATATCAGACAACCTTACCTGCCTCCTGTGAAACCTGGAGGTCAAGAAGCAACAGTTAGAACCAGCCATGGAACAATGGACTGGTTCCAAATTGGGAAAGGAGTACATCAAGGCTGTATTTTGTCACCCTGCTTATTTAACATATATGCAGTACATTATGCAAAATTCCAAGCTAGATGAACTACAAGCTAGAATCAAAATTGCAAGCAGAACTATCAATAGCATCAGATATGCAGATGACACCACCCTTCTGGAAGAAAGTGAAGAACTCAAAAGTCTCTTGATGAAAGCAAAAGAGGAGACTGAAAAAGTTGGCTTAAAACTCAACATTCAAAAAATGAAGATTGTGGCATCTGGTCCCATCACTTCACGGCAAATAGATGGGGAAACAATAGAAACAGCGAGAGACTTTATTTTCTTGAGTTCTGAAATCAGTGTGGATGGTGACTTCAGCCATGAAATTAAAAGACACTTGCTCCTTGGAAGAAAAGCGATAACAAACCTAGACAGCATATTAAAAACCAGCATATTACTGTGCCAACAAAGGTCCATATAGTCAAGGCTATAGTTTTTCCAGTAGTCATGTATGGATATGAGAGTTGGACCATAAAGAAGACTGAACACCAATGAATTGATGCTTTCAAGCTCTTGAGAGTCCCTTGGACTGCAAGGAGATCAAACCAGTCTATCCTAAAGGAAATCGGTACTGAATATTCATTGGAAGGACTGATGCCGAAGCTGAAGCTCCAGTACTTCGGCTACCTGATGTGAAATGGGGACTCACTGGGAAAGACCCTGATGCTGGGAAAGATTGAAGGCAGGAGGAGAAGGGGACGACAGAGAATGAGATGGTTGGATGGCATCACTGACTCCATGGACATGAGTTTGGGTAAACTCCAGGAGACAGTGAAGGACAGAGAAGCCTGGCATGCTGCAGTACATGGAGGTCACACAGAGTTGGACATGACTGATCAACTGAGCAACAACACAGAATATTCCTCTAGAGAGTGAAGACTGCCATCACATCCTGCCCACATAATGGGGTGTCACTCCTGGATCTTGCTTCAGACATGTAAGCTGCCCCACTGATGTCTGTCACTGATGTCTCTGTTGCTAAAAAATTATTCCTCTAGAAAGATATTCTTTGTTTAAAGACAACTGTACTATATTTTATTTAAAAAGTAAATCATGCAGTCATGAGGAAAAGAATTTAAAACATTCAAAATAAATCTCTTTTTCTGTCTTCTTCTTCAGACACAAAATTCTCCTTATTAAAGCAAGCCCTGTGACCAGTCTGGAATCTCCTTCAGAAGATGGTCTATACATTTATATTACAGGTATTTACACCCTGCAGCTCACTTATTTTTTTTAATATTTATTCATTTATAATTGATTGATGATTGGTTTACAATATTGGTTTGATTTGGCATACATCAGCATGAATTAACCATAGGAGTACATATGTCCCCTCCCTCTTGAATCTCCCTCCCTCAGCCCACTTTTTTTTTACTCAACAATGTATCTTGAAGTAATTAAGTAACATTACTTATAGAGCTACTTCATATTTTATGAAATTGAAGATATAGTATTCTACTGTATGACTAAACTATAGCTTATTTAACTAGTTTTCCATTAATAGGAGCTGACATTTTTCTCAACATTTTGCTATTATAACAATGATACAATGAACATTTTTATACTTTCATAATTTCCTATATGTGTGAGAAAAACCCTAGGCTAGGCACCTGAGCTTCATTGCTGGGTTCCAGGGCATTGGCCTTTTAAATTTTGACTGTCCTAAGTACAGTGTAAAACTTATACTCCCACCAACCAAGTGTGAGAGAACCCATTTCACATTCTCACCCGTATAGTGGGTTACCAAACTTCTTGATCTTTGTCACTCCCCAGGTTAAACATGAGATACTATCTCATGGTATTTTCTCTTTATCTTCTAATGAATGAATTAGTGATATTTCTATATATTTAAGAATCTTTTCTGTGTGTTATTGTATTTTTTTGCTTATTTTCCTATTCGGATATTGTTCTGTTCTTTTACTGTTTATAGAGCTTTATATATATTAAAGAAACAATAATAAGTGGCAAATCATTGAGAATTATTGAAGGGGAAATAATTGAGAAGTTCTAAAGTTAAACATATAGGATTGTTTACTGAAAAGAAAAGGCAGATGAAAAGGGTGGTGGATAGGACATTTTTATTTTTTTTACCATTAAGATATTATCCTTAGAAAATCACTCATGATACCCAGTTCTCATTTTTTTCATCTGCAGAATCAGGTAGCTGAATTGATAAATATATAAAATAAAAGGATAACTTTTCTTTCAGGATCTAGGAGGTGCTTCAAGGAGAGCTGGTCCAAGTTACTAATAAAAATCTTGAGTAAATATTTTTACTGACCTATAATTCCTTTTCATTATAGGGGACTGGAATGCAAAAGTAGGAAGTCAAGAAATACCTGGAGTAACAGGCAAATTTGGCCTTGGAGTACAGAATGAAGCAGAGCGAAGGTTAATAGAGTTTTGCCAGGAGAACACACTGGTCATAGCAAACATCCTCTTCCAACAACACAAGAGAAGACTACACATGGACACCACCAGATGGTCAATACTGAAATCAGACTGATTATATTCTTTGCACCCACAGATGGAGAAGCTCTATACAGTCAGCAAAAACAAGACAGGGAGCTGACTGTTGCTCAGACCATGAACTCCTTATTGCCAATTCAGACTGAAATTGAAGAAGGTAGGGAAAACCACTAGACCAATCAGGTATGAGTTAGATCAAATCCCTTATGATTATATAATGGAATTGACAAAGAGATTCAAGGGATTAGATCTAATAGAGTACCTGATGAGCTATAGGTGGAGGTTTGTGACATTGTACAGGAGGCAGGGATCAAGACCATCCCCAAGAAAAAGAAATGCAAAAAGACAGAATGGTTGTCTGAGGAGGCCTTTCAAATAGTTGTGAAAAGAAGAGAAGGAGAAAGGAGAAAGGAGAAAAGGAGAAAAAGAAAGGTAGACCCATCTGAATGCAGAGTTCCAAAGAATAACAAGGAGAGATAAGAATGCCTTCCTCAGCAATAAGTGCAAATAAATAAAAGAAAACAATAGAATGGGAAAGACTAGAGATCTCTTCAAGAAAATTAGAGATACCAAGGGAACATTTCGTGCAAAGATGGGCACAGTAAAGGGCAGATATGGTATGGACCTAACAGAAGATATTAAGAAGAGGTGGTAAGAATACACAGAAGAATTGTACAAAAAAGATCTTAACAACCTAGATAACCACAAAGGTGTGATCATTCACCAAGAGCCAGACATCCTGGATTGTGAAGTCAAGTGGGCCTTAGGAAGCATCACTACAAACAAAGCTAGTGGAGGTGATGAGATTCCAGTTGAGCTATTTCAAATCCTCAAAGATGATGCTGTGAAAGTGCTGCATTCAATATGCCAGCAAATTTGGAAAACTCAGCAGTAGCCACAAGACTGGAAAAGGTCAGTTTTCATTCCAATCCCAAAGAATGCTCAAACTACCACATAGTTGCACTCATCTCTCATGCTAGTAAAGTAATGCTCAAAATTCTCCAAGCCAGGCTTCAACAGTACATGAACCGTGAGCTTCCAGATGTTCAAGATGGATTTAGAAAAAGGCAGAGGAACCAGAGATCAAATTGCCAACATGTGCTGGATCATCAAAACAGTGAGAGAGTTCCAGAAAAACATCTACTTCTGTTTTATTGACTATGCCAAAGCCTTTGACTGTGTGGATCACAACAAACTCTGGAAAATCCTGAAAGAGATGAACTCTGGAAAATTCTGAAAGAGATGGGCATACCAGACCATCTGACCTGTCTCTTGAAAAATCTGTATGCAGGTCAGGAAGCAACAGTTAGAACTGGACATGGAAAAACAGACTTGTTCCAAATCAGGAAAGGAATACAACAAGGCTGTATATTGTCACCCTGCTTATTTAACTTATGTGCAGAGTACATCATGAGAAACACTGGGCTGGAAGAAGCACAAGCTGGAATCAAGATTGCTGGGATACATATCAACAACCTTATATATACAGATAACACCACCCTTATGGCAGAAAGTGAAGAACTAAAGAGCCTCTTGATGAAGATGAGAGAGGAGAGTGAAAAAGTTGGCTTAAAACTCAGCATTCAGAAAACTAAGATCATGGCATCTGGTCCCATCACTTCATGGCAAATAGGTGGGGAAACAGTGAAAGCAGTGACTGACTTTATTTTTGGGGGCTCCAAAATCACCTCAGATGGTGACTATACCCTTGAAATTAAAAGATGCTTGCTCCTTGGAAGGAAATCTATGAGCAAGATAGACAGCATATTAAAAAGCAGAGACATTACTTTGCCAACAAAGGTCCATCTAGTCAAGGCTATGGTTTTTCCAGTAGTCATGTGTGAATGTGAGAGTTGGACTATAAAGAAAGCTGAGCGCCAAAGAACTGATGCTTTTGAACTATGATGTTGGAGAAGACTCTTGAGAGTCCCTTGGACTTCAAGGACATCCAACCAGTCCATCCTAAAGGAAAGCAGTCCTGAAAATTCACTGGAAGGACTGATGTTGAAGCTGAAACTCCAATACTATGGCCACCAGACATGAAGAACTGACTCATTTGAAAAGACCCTGATGCTGGGAAAGATTGAAGGCAGGAGGAAAAGGGGATGACAGAGGATGAGACGGTTGGATGGCATCACCGACTCAATGGACATGAGTTTCAGTAAATTCTGAGAGTTTGTGATGGACAGGGAGGCTTGGTGTGCTGCAGTCCATGGGGTGGCAGAGTCGGACATGACTGAGTGATTGAACTGAACTGAACAATTTCTGAGCACCTCTCCCTTAAAAGAATTGGGCCTAAATTTGTCTCTGGGTTGCTGATTTTCCTTATTTTATTGAAATCAACTCCTTCTCCTTGCCCACCTTGTTTGCAGGGTAGAACACAAGGAATCTGGAGGTGCTTGCAGTGAAAAGAAAATGAGTTCTTTGCATGTTTATACCAGTCCCTGTGTTCACTTGTCTCTGATTTGTGCCTTTTTGCATGATTATGCTACAAGATCATCTTCTGAAAGTGAGGGAGAAGTGAGAAAGTATGAAACTGAGATATAATAGAAAAGAGTTTTTGGTTATAGTCATGACTAATCAGCTTGGATTAAACTTATCCTTTTATTCAAAGTAATGAGAAAATCTGGAGAAATTACATAAAACAAGCCTTTGCAGGCACTGGAGAGCAGTCAGCACAGACATGACTTCAGGGGCTACAATTCCAGAGAAGGGAGGAATAAGAAGAGGAGCTCTACATTTACCTTGAATGTTTCTCCCTGAGGACGACAATCACTGGGTTGGGAGTATGGGGAGAAGGAGGCATCCGAGAAAGAACAGCGAGAAGGAAGAATAAAGTCTCAGCAGAAAGCAGTGGTTTCATTGAACTAAGGATATAAGGGATTTGGTGTTTGTGGCTGCCAGAGAAACTGATGTCTGAGAAAAAAACTGGAGAAAGGAGGACCACAGAGAAGTGAGGGTCAAACTATGATGTAGTTTCCTTTCTAGGCATTTTTTGATTCCTCAGTCATTCATGTGCAAGATGAGATTTCGAGAAGTCTAGCAGAAAGAAGAAACTGGGAGTTTAAGGAGCTGAGCAGAGGTCTTAGGAGTCATGGGTTTCAGAATACAGGAATAGAAAGCCAGGGCTCTCTAAGGTGGAGGTGTCCTGGAAACAGGTCAGGTGTGCGATTGAGATCTCAGAATGGTCATGTTCCTAAGTAAGAAATAAGAGCAAAGCTGTCTTAGACTATTTTTATTACACCTTAAAATAAATACTCCTTAAATGAGATCAAAGTGATCTGCTTTACTCTATATTCTGGTAGAAGAAAACTTTCTTTACTACATTATTTTTAAAATTTTATAATATAATGTTCAGCATTTGGTAAAAAATGAGGTATATAAGAAACAGGACAAAAAAGAAATAAAGAAACAGGAAAAATGAGAAAGAACCAAAAGAATAAATAAGCAACAGATATATGTTCACAGGGGACTGAAATTTTAGTCAATATTTGGATGAAGAATTATCTGAAAAAGACAAAACACATTTTTGTTTTTAAACCTGAAAATGAGGTAAACACAATTTAGGTCTCTAATTGCTCAAGAACTCTTTTGATTAACACTTTTTATAGTCTAAGAAATTTCTGCAGGGCCTTTTTCATATCTTTGTTTCTAAGACTATATATTACAGGGTTAAGAAGTGGTGTCACAACAGAATAAAACAGAGTCACAATCTTCTGCATTCCAGCTTCATGCTCAGATGTTGGACTCCCATACATTACGAGGACTGAGCCATAAAACAATGAAACCACAGCCAAATGAGACCCACAGGTGGAGAAAGCCTTTTTTCGCCCAGCTGCTGAAGGGACTTTCAGTACAGCTCTCAGGACCAAAGCATAAGACCCCATGATGAAGAGAAAAGGAATGATGAGGGGCACAGGACTTACAGTGGAGAAGACAAGCTCTATCACAGGAGCTTTTTTGCAAGTGAGTGCTAGAAGTGGACCTGGGTCACACAGAAAGTGGTCAATGATCCCAGATCCACAGAAAGACATTTGGGAGATGATGATGATGGGAATCAAGAACCAGAGGAAACCGAATACCCAGCAGCTGATTACGAGATTGGCACAGAGACGTCCAGTCATGAGAGTGGGGTAGTGTAGAGGCCAGCAGATGGCAAGGTATCGATCAAATGCCATAATAGCCAAGAAAAAGCATTCTGTAGAACCCAAGGAGAAGAAAAAGTAGAACTGGAGGAAGCAGCCAGAGAAGGAGATGAGCTTGTTGTCAGAGAGGAAGTTGGCCAGCATGTTGGGGACCGTGGAGGTGACATACCAGATCTCCAGGAAGGAGAAGTTGGCGAGCAGGATGTACATGGGGGTGTGGAGTCTCTGATCCCAGCACACAGCACAGATGATAGAACCATTGCCCATGAGGGTCAGGAGGTAGACAGCAGAGAAGAGCACAAAGAGGGGAATCTGCCCCTCCCTGGGGCAAGGGAAGCCCAGGAGGATGAAGCCAGTGATGGTGCTGGAATTGTTGAAGGTGTTGGAGATTTTCATGAGTCTGTGATCTGCGAAAGAACCAGCAAACATCAAAGAAGTTTGTATAGAGATATGAGGACCCAAATTTATATTTAAATCATCTTGGAAAAGTAAATAGGGATTTGTATAAATTAATAGCTATTTTTTCCTTGTTAACTATTCTCATTCACATTTTCATCATGGATTCAAGAAAATATTTGATCAGAATTGGTAAACTCTTGAAGGCAAGTGTGGTAGAGGTATTTGAACACTAGACTTTGTTCTTAATAGAGAATCTGCCTATCTATCTACCTACCATCCTACTGCCTATCAAGTTTCTCAGAAAAATAAGGGCAGAAAAGAATAATTCTCCTGCATATAAAGGTCCTTTATGGTTTCTAAAAATGATTGTCTGTAATTCCAGTACGAAGTCAGAGGAAGGTAGCCTGTTTATGATCAGTTAAGAACAATTGTTACTTATAACGCTTAGGTATTTTTGACCAGGGTTGTTCTGCTGGGGTTCCTGAAATTTCATTTAGGGGTAAGCATCTGTTTAATCTAATAAATGACTCTTCAGATTAAATATTTAAGAACTGCTTTTATTTATTTATTTGTGATGAAACATTTCAGTGTAGAATTTCTTCCCTTTCCTTTACCCTCACATCTAATTCATCAGCAATTTCTGTTAGTGTGTCTCTAAAATAAGTCTCATATCCATTCACCTCTCTCTAATTCAATCCATCATCTTTTTTTCACTGGACCACTGTGATACCATACGAACTGGGTTTCTTGTTTCTCATCCGTGTCTCTCTACAATTTGTGATCCACACCATGGCCAGAGTGACTCTTAAAAAAAAGAAAATCAGATCATACAAATTTCAAATAGCTTCCCAAGGCTCTTAGGATCAAACAAATTTTCAAACTAGGGACTTTGAATTGACCCTTATTCATATCTTCAAACTCTCCTCATGATTCTGTTAGTCAAATATACTCCTTCTGTGTCTCTCATGTACACACATACACACAGAAACACACGCTCTGTGTGCAAGAGAGATATACACACCCTCTACTAACATAAACACTGAAAATATAAAACGGGGTTCAACAAACAGTGGGGTAGCAGGATGTATTCCGTACCCTGTGCTCTACTGATCCTACTGAAAGCTGCGTGTGTCTGGACTCTAATACCCATGCTAGGCAGCATAACAGTAGAAAGGGACTCACTTGGTAATACTCTGCACCAAGGGTCAGCAAATACTTTCTTAGCTATTTTAGTCTTGCAGGCCACGTAGTCTTTATTATAAGTATTCACTTCTGCTGTTGTATGAAAGTAGCCATAGACACAAAAGCTAAACGAACGCACATGGCTGTATTCTGATAAAATTTTATTTATGTCCACAGAAATTTGAATTCTGTGTAACTTTGATGTATTACAGAACATTAGTCTTCTATGGATTTTTAAATTTAAATTAAAAAGTAAAAATTCTTAGCTCACTGGCTATACAAAAGCAGGCCATATTTGACTTATTGCCATAATTTGCTGAGCCCTAGTCAATACATTCATAGAGACAGGAAAGCAAAGACATTCATTTTACTGTAGAACAATGGAAACTCTGGTCCATCGTGTGACCTTATTAGAAATGGAGGAGGCCTCTCTAGAGGGCAGCTGGAATCAGCCTGTTCTGCGCTCACAGATTTTTTTTTGGACCAGTTTAAGTACAAAAATTCAGTTTCCAAAGTAATCAGGATTGCCTTTCTTTTTTTGTTTCTTTACACACACACACACACACCCTGCGTGCACTGCTTCCTTCCTTCACACAATACTTCAGCAGTATAACACTGGCCTTCTTTCAGTTTCTAGAAGCAGCTAAGTACTTTCCTGACTAAGGGTCTTTGTTCTTGTTGGCCTTCACGGTCACTCTTTTTTTTTTTTTTCTTTTCTTTCTTTCTTTTTTTTTATTGTTTTTGCCATACATTGTCATGATATCACCATGGGTTTACATATGCTTCCCCTCCGGAACCCCCCTCCCTCTTCCCTCCCGCCCCCCAGGAAATCTCCCTGCACTAGCCCCGAGCATCAATCCTGGGCTGGCGATTGATTAGACATATGAAAATTAACATGCTTCAATGCCCTTCTCCCATATCATCCCACCCTTACCCTCATCCACAAAGTCCACGAGTCTATTCTATACACCTGCGTTCCTTTTGCTGTCTCGTATGTTGGGTTCTCGTTACCGTCTTTCTAAATTCCATATATATGCGTTAATATACTGTGTTGTTGTTTTTGCTTCTGGCCCACTTCACTCTGGATAATGGGCTCCAGTTTCGTCCATCTGAGTAGAACTGATTCAAATGAATTTTTTTTTAATGCTGAGTAATATTCCACGGTCACTCTTAATTCCTACTGCTCAGCACACTTTGAGGAAGAGGGTATGTACTTGGTAAACTTTTTTTTTTTTTTAAGAAATGGTTGTCTACATTGTGAACAATGTAGAGAATATAGACAGATAATATAGAAATATTACATATTTATATAGTAATATAGAAATTACTTCATTTGAGCTTCAAATAGCTTGTGAGATGAAATCTTAGGAAATGAATTATACAGGAAAAGGCTCCAAATGATCTAGGTAATGAGAGTGCTGGCCCAGACTTGAGATGAATCCATTCAGAGAAGTAATGGAAGCTAATGTTCTGTGTGGAAGAATATGTCCCACCACAAGTGGCTTACTCTCTGTTTCTGGAGATAATTATGGTCCTCCAGGTGTGGATGTTGAAGTAGGAGAGGAGGAAGAGGGGCTGGACATTCTGGGGTTCAGCCTCATAACAAAGTAGCTTTTTGGCTCTAGTGGAGTCTTCTATTGCCTATAAACTTTGTTTTCTTAGTTTTTAAAACTTTCATTCTCTATTTTTAATTGAAGTATAGTTGATTTACAGTGTTGTGCTAATTTCTGCTGTACAGCAAAGTCACTCAGTTATACACGTATATACGTTCTCTTTAATATTCTTTTCCATTATGATTTATCGCAGGAGATTGGATATAGTTCCCTGTGCTACACAATAGGACCTTATTGTTTTTCCGTTGCTTGAAAAATTTGTTCCATGTTGTTTACCCATTCTAAATGTAATAGTTTGTATCTACTAACTCCAAACATCCTGTCCGTCCCTCTCTCTCCCTCTTCCCCCTTGGCAACTGCAACTCTGTTCTTTTTAGCTTTCTTTTCTTTATATGAGAAAGGAATAGTACTGTATGATTTTTAATTACTTTTCGTTATAGCATGCTTACTCCTATTCCAAGTATACTGCACATACACAGGATATCAAGGCTGTGAGATCCATAAGATCTAGAAGTGATATTGTAGTTACATCTGTCTCTTACACGAGAAAATCAGTTGGATAGATTTTCACTTCTATAAGAAGGGAAAAGATCCAGGCCAGTTCCCTCTCAGGGCAGTTTTACTTTGAGATTCTGACAATATGCCCTAGAAAATGAGAAAGATGTGAAAAATGATTCTGTGTGTGCCATCATCATTTCATGCTCAACCTAACTAAATTGACTATGGATTAAAAAAAAAGATATTTCTAACAAGATTGTATTGTTTTTTACTTACTCTTAATTAATTTCCTCCTCTGTACAGAGTAGCTGTGGTTTCACGTGGCACAAAGGGGATGCTGGAGCTGTCCAGAGAGGCAGGAAGTGTCCCCTGAATTAGTTGTAGAAAGTGCTGTGGCGGAAAGAGTGGGAATATGGAAATAGTGGGGTCAAAGCTGTGTGATGTATACGGGATGTTTGGACTGAGTCATTAATGAAGCCAAACAAGAAAAACTACATACTCATCTGCATTATATCTTGGAAAGGTTGGATTAAACTCAATCTTGAATAGTCAGGTCGTCAGCTATACTATATAAAATGAAGGCAAGGCATTTCTCTGATATTTCACTTTTTCCTCAGGGCTAGTTTAGGAAGGCACAAAGGGGTGGAAGCATTACTGGCCTGCTCCCGCAACAGCACATCCATCTACTTCATTTAGTTTGGTCAGGAGATAGCACACCTGTCCCATGCAATGCAGGAGACCTGAGTTTAATCCCCGAATCAGGAAGATGTCCTAGAGAAGTGAACGTCAGCCCACTCCAGTAGTCTTGCCTGGAGAATCTCATGGACAGAGGAGCCTGGCAGGCTACAGTCCACAGGGACACAAAGAGTTAGACACAACTGAGTGTGCATGTGGATATGCTTGCACACACACACACACACACACACACATACGCACACGATATAACATGAAAGACCTGGATGAACTTTTCGGCCAATCTAATATCATACATAGCTAAAGCAGAGTAAAGGAACTCTTATTTAGAGGATAGTAGCTTTTCTAACTTTTTAATATTTACTTTCTCCTCTAAGCAAATGGACAAAGAGGGCAATCCAGGTCTGAAGTTGCTCTGAATGTCTAGTCTTCCTGGAGAGGAAGGTTGATCTTCTCTAAAGAAACCACCAAGGAGTGAAGGAGTAGAAATAAAGTGACAATCTTTCTGTGTTTGCTGGAGGATGGAGAGATTCTAAGCAGAGGCTCCAGGGAGTGAGGACCCATGAGGATCAATTTACCACTTCCAGAAGAAGGTCTGTGTTAGGAGAATGCTATTTACTAGTTATTCCCTTCCTCTGGGGCTTGCCTTCTCTGGAGACTCTGATCCTTCTGTTTTACCTTTGACTCCCAGTAGAGTGGAAAATGTTACTTTTTAAAGCCCCCAAATTCTCAGGAATGGCAAGAGATTTCATCATGTGTAAGATGATGCAGATTGCCTAGCGGGTGTTAAAGGAAAGTCTATAAATAACATAGTATGGTGGCTATGATGTGAGAAACTGTTCCTGGGCCTCTAGTGAATGCTATCAATTAAGTTTTGGAAACAGAGCCTCCTTTGATTTTCTAGAAAGAAGAGATAGGTGGGCTGAAGGTATGATGTGACCTCAGCCATAGAGGGCTGCGCAGCTAGTTACTCCAGGAATCCATCCCCTTCCAGGGCCTCCCTGATTATTTTATCGATCTTTGTTTTCTCATTTGTGCTTGAGCCCTGTGAGTGTCAAGCAGGTATTTTGAGGGTCCACTTGTCAGGTCTGAGAGAGGCCAGAGCAGAACATCCCTTAGCTCTACTCAGGGGTTGCATCAGGGAGTTGGATCTAAGCTTCCACATCTTGATGGAGGTACAGGTGTCTTAGCACAATCCACTTGTACCTCTCTCTCCAATTTGGGAAGGATTTTCATGCCAAAGACTTATCAGGTCATTTCACTTCCTTGTTTGAACAGCTTTGTTGTTTCCCTCTGTCCACAACGTGAGATTTAAAATTGCCAAATAAAAACTCTTGCACTGGAGCCTTAACCTATTGCTGTTGTTACCACTGTTGTTAAATTTTTGTATTTTTACCTTTTCTCCACTATTTCCTGTGGAAGTCCTTGTGTCAACAGTCACATCAAATGGCTTAGACACACAGTGGAAGGCTATATATTTTTTTTGGGTGAATAATCTTACCCTCTGAAAAGCAGACAAGAACCCTCTACACCGATGAGTACTAATGTGAGAGTTAAGTCCTGTGAAGTGAGGATCCCAGGAGATTATTTATTCATGCAGAAGTAGAGAGCTAACTTACTAAATGTTCTCTTTGCCTTATTTTTTTAAATCTTTCTTGTCATTTTCCCCCTCAGCTCAGATAGTTTCTCACGAAATTATTTTTTAAATTTTTATTTTATATCAAAACATAGTTGGTTAATGACGCTGTGTTAGTTCAGGTATACAGCAAAGTGATTCAGTTATACATATACATGTATCTGTTCTTTTAAAAACTCTTTTCCCATATAGGCTATTACAGAATATTGAGAGTTTCTGTGCTATACAGTAGGTCCTTGTTGGTTATCTATTTTAAATATAGCAGTGTGTACATGTCAAGCCCAAACTCCCAGTCTATCCCTGCCTGCCACCCTTCTGCCCTGGTAATCATAAATTCATTCTTTAGGTCTGTGAATCTGTTTCAGTTGTGTAAATAAGTTCATTTGTATCATTCAAAATTTTTTTCACATGTAAGCAATATCATGTGATATTTGTCTTTCTCTGTAAGATTTACTTCACTTACTATGATAATCTTCAGATTTATCCATGTTGCTTCAGATGGCATTGCTTCCTTTTTAATAGCCGAGTAATATTCCATTGTATATGTGTATCATGTCTACTTTATCCATTCATCTGTCGATAGACATTCAGGTTGCTTCCGTGTCTTGGCTATTGTAAGCAGCACTGTAATGAACATTGGTGTACCTGTATCCTTTTGAGCCATATTTTTCTCTGGCTATATGGCCAGGAGTGGAATTACTGGATCAAATGGTAGCTCTATTTTTAGTTTTTAAGGAACCTCCATATTGTTCTCCATAATGGCTGTACCAATTTATGTTCCACCAACAGTGTAGGCGGGTTCCCCTTTCTCTGCATCTCCTTCAGCATATGTTGTTTTTGGAGTTCTGGTGCTAATGGCCTACTGACTGATATGAGGTAACATCTCATCATAGTTTTGATTTAAATTTCTCTAATAACTAGCAATGTTGAGCATCTTTTCATATGCTTCTTGGCCTTTTGTGTGTCTTTTTGTAAAGATATCTATCCATTTATGTCCTCTGCCCATTTTTTATTGTTTTTTTTTCATGATATTGAGCTGCATGAGCTGCTTTTAAATTTTGATGACTAATCTTTTGTTGTTGACATCATTTGCAAATATTTTCTCATATTCTGTGAGTTTTTTTTTTTAGTTTGTTTATGGTTCTGTTGCTGTGCAAAAGCTTTTGAGTTTAATTAATTGGGTCTTACTGGTTTATTTTTGTGTTCATTCTTATTACTCTGGGAGATGGTGTGAAACACATATCCTGCATTTTGTGTCACAGTGTTCTGCCCATATTTCCCTGTAAGAGTTTTATAGTATTTGGTCTTACATTTAGATCTTTAATGCATTTGAATTTATTTTTCTGTATGTTGTTAAAAAATGTTCTAATTTAATTTTTTCTTACATGTAGCTGTCCAGTTTCCCCAGCACCATTTATTGATGAGAATGTCTTTCCTCCACTATATAGTCATTTGTCCTTTGTCATAGATTAATGACCATAGGTGTGTGGGTTTATTTCTGAGCTTTCTATCCTGTTCCATTGATCTATATTTCTATTTTTGTACCGGCACCATACTGTCTTGGTTACTGTAGCTTTGTACTCCAGTCTGAAGTCAAGAAATATGATCCCTCCAGCTCCATTATTCTTTCTCAAGATTGCTTTGGCTACTCATGGTCTTTTGTGTTTCCATTTAAATTTCAAGAATTTTCTTCCTGTATTAAATATGAAAAAACAGAATGGTTGTATTCTTACAGTGTGGCTATTTACCCTTGTGATTACATGCCTGACTGAGAGTTGTGACTTACTGCTGATGCCCAGCATCACGACAGAGTGTCTTACCATGTATCACTAGCCTGGGAAAAGATCATAATTAAAAATTCAAAGTATGGTTTCTACTAAATGAATATTGCTTTCACGCAGTTGTAAAGTTGAAAAATCACAGGTCAAACTATCATTAAGTCATGGACAGTCAATACTTAATATTGCAGCATTTGACAATAAAGCATAAAATTGGAGAAAAAAACAACAAAATAGAAAAAAAGACCTCCACATTACCACTAAAACATTGCCATTTAAAGTATTTTTATACCTTTTTGTATTGTTTTCTGAAGACTGGATTTAACTTTGCTGCACATGTGTTGTATTTACAATATTATACTATACTATTTCACTAAGTTCTTATCAGCCAATTCCCATAAACTTCTGAATTGTGGCTAAGCAGGAAAGAATCAGCCTGCCAATGCAGGAAGATTCCCTGTAGAAGGAAATGGCAACCCACTCTAGTATTCTTGCCTGGGAAATCCCATGGATGAGGAGCCTGGAGGGCTACAGTCCATGGGGTTGCAAAGAGTTGAACAACTTAGCAACTAAGCAACAACTATACTTATTCACTAAGTTCTTATCAGCCATTTCCCATAAACTCTTCCAAATAGCTGGATATTATCCAGCTTTAGAGGCACAAGGGGAATTTTCCCCACTTTCACTCAATAACATATATATATATATATATATGTTATATATATATATGTTATATATATATATGTTATATATATATGTGTGTGTTATATATATATATTTATATATATATGTTATATATATATATGTATATATAAAACTCTGTTACAACAAATTAATAATGATGAAGAATGTGAGTTTTGACTCAGAGAAACTTGGTTGAATCCGTGCTTTCCAAGTTGTTATTAGACTGCATTACTGGCAAACTGTTATCTGTTCCCTCCAGGCCTTAGTTTTCTATTCTGTAAAACAGATAAAATAGTAATGGCTCATACAATGTCATAATGAAGACTAAAAAAGATAGTGTATATAAAATGCTCAACTTGGAAGCTTCCTTATGATAGCCTAACATCAAGAGACACCATAGCATAACAGTTTATAGTATGGTTTGTGGAGTCATTAGTTCTTTAATTCAACCTGGTTCCAACACTCTTAACTGTTTGGGCAACTTACCTAATCAATCAAGGCTTAGTTTATAAAAGATACTGATGAATTGGGGGCAGGAGGAGAAGGGGAAGACAGAGGATGAGATGGCTGGATGGCATCACCCACTCGATGGACATGGGTTTGGGTGGACTCCGGGAGCTGGTGATGGACAGGGAGGCCTGGTGTGCTGCAGTTCATGGGGTCGCAAAGAGTCGGACACGACTGAGCAACTGAACTGAACTGATAGTGTACGTGAGGCTGTACAATTCTTGAGTGGCTAAAGCAGAAGTTCATTTCAGGCACATAGCGAGTTAGCTGCATTTAGTAGAAATGCAGACAATAGTTTACTTGATTATCATGATACCTCTATAATGACTCTAATATTAAATTTCCTCAATGAAAACCTTCTCAGTAAGAATATGAAACTTGTTTTCATTCATGTCTTTTATGGAATGAATATTAACCAAAGCTCATGAATAATTCTTCCTGTAGAAGTGTCCTGTGGAAGACTGGTTTTAATAATCATATATCTCTAGTCTACTATAGTGGAGAAGGCAGTGGCAACCCACTCCAGTACCCTTGCCTGGGAAACCCCATGGACAGAGGAGCCTGGTGGGCTGCAATCCATGGGGTAGCTGTAAATCAGACACGACTGAGAGAATTCACTTTCACTTTTCACTTTCATGCATTGGAGAAGGAAATGGCAACCCACTCCAGTGTTCTTGCCTGGAGAATCCCAGGGTCAGGGGAGCCTGGAGGGCTGCTGTCTATGGGGTTGCCATAGACAAGAGTTGGACATGACTGAAGTGACTTAGCAGCAGCAGCAGCAGCAGTCTATTATAGAAAATGAACATTTGTGGTATACTTAATGCTGTTGTTATTTAGTCACTAAGTCATGTCTGACTACTTTGTGAGCTCATGGACTATAGCTCACCAGACTCTTCTCTCCTTGGGATTTCCCAGGAAAGAATATTGGAGTGGGTTGCCATTTCCTTCCCTAGGGGATCTTTCTGACCTAGGTATCAAACTTGGAGATAATTGCATATTAAAAGGCTAAATGTAAAAACATTTTGTACAGAAACCTATATAATAATGATTTGATTTTTGAAAGATAATGAAAAAATCCTTGTATATAATTAAATATTTTTATATAATTAGGATCTTGGAGAATAGTATGAAGCATATGTACTAGGTTGCTGTTACTGTTGATCTAGTAGAGATGGGATGTGTGAAAACTAGATTGTGGGTGAAGTGATGGTAGTAGGGAGTGGTAAGAAAACAAATGAAGGAGCCTGTCATAAAAACAGCATGTACAATATCCCACTTGTATAAAACCAACTTATATGAGTGTGTGTATGTATATAAAATAATACATGAAAGATTGTTCACTTAAATATTAATGGTGTTTACCTGAGGGTGATGGGTTTAGACAACTTCTAATTTTAAATATTTTTATACTTTTTCTCTTGCTCGATAATTATAATAATAAGCAATTATTACATATTGAGAAAAGATCCAGCTACTTTTTTTCTGGTTCTGGCTATGAGAGCCAAGTCATTTTCTTTTTTTCCCTTCCCATCCCATTTTTTACAGTTGATGTGCTGTTGATTTATAATATAATGTTAGTTTCAGGTGTACAATATCATGATTGAGTATTTTGAATATAATATACTCCATATGAAGTTGTTATAAAATATTGGCTATACTCCTTGTGCTGTACAATATATTCTTGTAGCTTATTTATTTTATACATAGTAGTTTGTATCTTTTAATACCCTCCCGCTCCCCTCTCCTCACTGGTAACCACTAGTTTGCTCTCCAAATGCATGAATGTGTTTCTGTTTTTTTATATTCATTCAAAATATTCATTCATTTATTTTAGTTTTTGGATTCCAGATATATCTGATAATACTCAGTATTTGTCTTTCTCTGAATCATTATGCATAATATCCTCCAGGTCCATCTATGTTGTTAAAATGACAAAACTTCATTCTGTTTTTAGCTGAATAGTACCCCACTGTACACACACACACACACACACACACTCCTTATCCTCTTGATTGATTCATCTGTTGATAAGCATGTAGGCTACTACCGTATCATGGCTTAGGTAAATACTACCGCTAAGAACATTTGGGTAAATTTATCTTTCTGAATTAGTGTTTTCATTTTCTTCAGATAAACACCCGGGAGTAGAACTGCAAGATCATATGGTAGTTCTGTTTTTAGTTTTTGAGACCCCCCCTCCATACTGTTTTCTATAGTGGCTGCACCAATTTATATTCCTACCAGCAGTGTACAAGTCTTCCCATGTACTGGCCAACACTGATTATTTGTTATCTGTTTGATGATAGCCATTCTGATGGGTGTGAGGTGATACCTCACTGTGGTTTTGATTTGCATTTCTCTGAGGATTATCTAAGTTGAACATCTTTTCATGTCCTATTGGCCAACTGTATGACTTAATTAGAAAACTATTTATCCATGTCTTGCCCGTTGTTAGTCAACTTGTCTATTTTTTTATTTTTGAGGTGACTGAGTTCTTTATTTGGATATTAACCCCTTATGTGTTACATGGTTTGAACTATTTTCTTCCATTCAGTAGGGTGTTTTCTCATTTTGTTAATTGTTTCTTTTGTTTTGCAGATGGATTGGAATTCTATGTTGTCTCTTTTTCTTTTGTTGCTTATGCTTTTGGTACAAGTATTATTATCACCATTATCTTGTATTAACCTACAATGGAGTGTAATCTATGTTGTTGCTGTTCAGTCGCTCAGTAATGTCTGACTCCTTGAGACCCCATGGACTGCAGCACAGCAGGCCTCCCTGTCCTTCACCATCTCCCAGAGCTTGCTCAAACTCATGTCCATTGTATCAGTGATGTCATCCAACCATCTCGTCCTCTGCTGTCCCTTTCTCTTCTTGCCTTCAATCTTTCCCAGCATCAAGGTCTTTTCTAGTAAGTCAGCTCTTTGCATTAGGTGGCTAAAGTATTGGAGTTTCAGCCTCAGCACCAGTCCTTCCAATGAATTGTCAGGATCGATTTCCTTTAGGACTGACTGGTTTGATCTCCTTGCAGTCCAAGGGACTCTCAAGAGCCTTCTCCAACATCACAGTTCAAAAACATCAGTTCTTCGGTGCTCAGCCTTCTTTATAGCCCAGCTCTCACATCCATACAAGACTGCTACAAAACCACAGCTTTGACTATCTGTACTTTTGTTGGTAAAGTAATGTCTCTGCTTTTTAATATGCTGTCCAGGTTTGTCTTAGCTTTTCTTCCAAAGAACAAGCATCTTTTGATTTCATGGCTATAGTCACCATCTGCAGTGATTTTGGAGCCCAAGAAAATAGTCTTTCCCTGTTTCCATTGTTTCCCCCATCTATTTGCCATGAAGTGATGGGACCAGATGTCACGATCTTCGTTTTTTTAATGTTGAGCTTTAAGCCATCTTTTTCACTCTCCTCTTTCACTTTCATCAGGCGTCTCCTCAGCTCCTCTTTGCTGTCTGCCATAAGGGTGATGTCATCTGCATATCTGAGGTTATTGATATTTCTCCTGGCAATCTTGATTCCAGCTTGTGCTTCATCTAGTCCAGCATTTCACATGATGTACTCTGCTCATAAGTTAAATAAACAGGGTGACAATATATACCTTGATGTACTCCTTTCCCAGTTTGGAACCAGTCTGTTCCATATCCAGTTCTAACTGTTGCTTTTTGACCTGCATGCAGGTTTCTCAGGAGGCAGGTCAGGTAGCTTAGTATTTCCATCTCTTTAAGAATTTTCCACAGTTTGTTGTGATCCACACAGTCAAAGGCTTTGATGTAGTCAATGAAGCAGAAGTAAGTGATCTTCTGGAATTCTCTTGCTTTTTCTATGATCCAATGGATGTTGTCAATTTGATCTCTAGTTCCTCTGCCTTTCCTAAGTCCAGCTTGAACATCTGGAAGTTCTCAATTAATGGACTGTTGAAGTCTCACTTGAAGAATTTTGAGCATTACTCTGCTAGCATGTGAAATGAATGCAATTGTGCAGTAATTTGAACAATGAGTGAAATGTGCAGTAGTTTTATAGTGTAATCTATAAAAATACTGAATTACTATGCTGTACACCTGAAACTGACATAAGATTGCAAATCAACTATATACCAATGAAAAAATGGCCTAAATCTGTTCTCTGTGGTTCTACTTTTTCATGTCTTACTGTAAGTAAACTCCCCTTCCCCACCCCGCCCCCCTTCAGGAATCTGGAGCTGCTTGCATTGAAAAAAAGCAGATCTACTTCCTAGATTTGCATTTATACCAGTCCCTGTATTCACTGTTCTTTGCTTTGTGGGTTTTTGCATATTTATGGTATAAGATCATCTTCTGAATAGTGAGAATGTCTGGAATTTAGATATAAAAGACAAGAATCTCTGACTATGGTTATGACTAAACAGCTTGCATTTATCTAATCATTTTACAAAAAATAACTATAAAACCTTGATAAAATACATAAAAGGAACATTCTAAGGCACTAGAAAGCAGTTAACACAGAAAGACTTCAGGGGAGCAACAAGCAGATGAGTTCTACATTCACCTTGGGGTTTTCCCCTGAGGAATAGCAATCAGTAGGGCAGGAAAATGTAGATAGAAAGGCACCTGGGAAAGACTGGGGTGAAGGAAGAATACAGTCTCAGCAAAAAGCAGTAGATTCTCCTCAGACTGAACTGAGCAAATAAAGGTTTGGTGCTTATGGCCAGTAAGGCACCTGGGTTTTGAGAAACAAATTCTGGAAAAGGAGGACCACAGAGAAGGAAGATCAAAGGGTAATGTAGTCTCCTTTCAAGGCATTTTTGATCTCTCAGCCAGCCATTCATATACAAGATGAGATTTCAAAAAAAATCTAGCAGAAAGCAGAAATTGGGAGTCTAAAGAGCTGAGCATATGTTGTAGGAGTCACGATTTTCAGAGTACAAAAATAGAAATTCAGGGATTGCTAAGGTGGAGGTATCCTAAAAACAGGCCAGGTTTGCAGCTGAGATCTCAGAAAGGTCATATTCCTGAGTAAGGGTCACATCCCAGAAATAAGAGTAAAAGTGGTTTAGGTTATTTTTACAACATGAATCCTTAAATGGGATCAAACTGATCTGTTTTTACTCTATCTGCTACTTGAGGAAAATTTAACCTTTGTTGCATTACTATATCCATTGTCTTTACAATGTCAAAAATATAATGTTCAGCATTCAATTAAAATATGGAAGCATATGAAGAAACAGGACAAATGATCAAGAATCAAGAGGAGAAAAAATCAACAGACAACCTGCTCACAAGATACTGAAGTTTTGGTCAATATTAGAATGAAAAATTTTCTGAAAAATGTTTTTAACCCAAAGATAAGTTAAATAGAATATTTATAAAAGTTTGCAAATTAGTAAATAAAAATTTGGGCTCTACTTGCTAAAGAGTCTTTTTGGTTAATAGGTTTTATAGCTTCAGAAATTTCTTCAGGGCCTTTTTCATATCTTTGTTCCTAAGACTATATATTATTGGATTAAGAAGTGGGGTGGCAACAGAATAAAACAGAGTCACCATCTTCTGCATTCTAGCACCATGCTCAGATGCTGGGCTCCCATACATGACCACTACTGAACCATAGAACAGTGAAACCACAGTCAGATGAGAACCGCAGGTGGAGAAAGCCTTCCTTTGTCCAGCTGCTGAAGGAACTTTCAATACAGCTTTTATGACCAAAGCATAGGACCCCATGATGAAGAGAAAGAGAATGATGAGGGGAATAGGAACTAGAGTGGAGAAGACAAGCTCCATCGCAGGAGCTTTTTTGCAGGTGAGTGTTAGAAGAGGACCTGGGTCACACAGGAAATGGTCAATAATCCTGGATCCACAGAATGACATTTGGGAGATGATGATGACAGGAATCAAAAACCAGAGGAAACCAAGTACCCAGCAGCTGATCACAAGACTGGTGCAGATATGTCCAGTCATGAGGGTAGGGTAGTGTAAAGGTCGGCAGATGGCAAGATATCGATCAAATGCCATAATAGCCAAGAAAAAGCATTCTGTAGAACCCAAGGAGAAGAAAAAGTAGAACTGTAGAAGGCACCCAGAGAAGGAGATGAGCTTGTTGTCAGAGAGGAAGTTGGCCAGCATGTTGGGGACCGTGGAGGTGACATACCAGATCTCCAGGAAGGAGAAGTTGGCGAGCAGGATGTACATGGGGGTGTGGAGTCTCTGATCCCAGCACACAGCACAGATAGTAGAACCATTGCCCATGAGGGTCAGGAGGTAGACAGCAGAGAAGAGCACAAAGAGGAGAATCTGCCCCTCCCTGGGGCAAGGGAAGCCCAGGAGGATGAAGCCAGTGATGGTGCTGGAATTGTTGAAGGTGTTGGAGATTTTCATGGGTCTGGGAGCTGTGAAAGGACCAGCAAATATCAAATGAGTTTGTATAGAGACACGAGGACCCAGATTTATACTTAAATCATCTTGGGAAAGATATAAGGACTTGCATGCCTGAGTGCTAAGTCACTTTAGTCATGTCCAACTCTTTGCGACCCTAGGGACTGTAGCCTGCCAGGCTACTCTCTCCATGGGATTTTCTAGGCAAGAAGACTAGGATGGGTTGTCATGCCCTCCTCCAGGGGATCTTCCTGACCCAGGGATTGAACCCACATATTTTATGTCTCCTGCATTGACAGGTGGGTTCTTTACCACTACTGCCACTTGGGAAGCCCATAAGGACTGATATATTAATAATTTTTTCTTGGAAGATGAAATATTGACCTGGATTTCCTCTTTATTCTCTTTCATGTTTTCATCCTGAATTTCAGAAAATTCCTGGTCAGAATAGATAAGCCCTTCTAGGAAAGTGTTGTAGCGGTATTTGAAGATTATATAGACTTAATAGAGAATATACATATAAGTATATTACCTTTAGGGCTTGCCAGGTGGTGCTATGGTAAAGAATTCGTCTGCTAATGCAGAAGACAAAAGAAGACAAGGTTCAATCCTAGGGTTAAGAAGATCCCCTGTTGGAGGGCATGGGAATCCACTCCAGTATTCTTGCCTAGAGAATCCCCATGGATAGAGGAGCCTGGCAGGCTACAGTCCATAGGGTCACAAAGAGTCAGACACGATTGAAGTGATTTAGCATGCATGCATACCAATATTACATTTAATAGAGTTTATCTATCCATCTATCTACCAACCGACCCACTGGTCTATTGTCACAAAAATGGAATGAATTTCTTCCACTTTTCAAAGAGGTGACATCATTGCAGTTGTGCCAGAAGTTGAGTCAAACTATGTTGCACATTTATACATTATCTTACAGGGTTCTGACTGATTTCACAATTAATGTGCAAGATTATTTAACAAAAGTGTTCTCATTTAGAATAACAGAACCTTTTCTGTTATTAATATATTTCTATCCCAATGATATAAGCTATGAATATTACTGATAACATGGAATTCTAAATATTCTAATAGCAGTGGATTTGTAAAGATTCAAAACTAAAATTTTGCTTATCCTCCAGTAACTACTTGGAGCATCCCAAGGCAGAGGAGCTTTTACAGTTTGCATAATTGCAGCGTGTCTTTTTCTGTTGTTCCAAATGAGAATACTTCTGTTAAATAATCTTGCACATTCATCTTGAAATCAATCAGAACCCTGTAAGATAATGTATAAATGTGCGACATAAAGAAAATCTATGTTCCCTACCCATTGTTTTATTGTAAATACATATTTTGCTTTTTGAAGTTTGACACAGGGACTCAGAAAGTCTAATAATTTCCTACCAGAAATATTCAATTTCTGAGAAACCTCCAGGATCAGAAACAAAAGGTGGTGGCAGCAAGGTGTCATGCCTCCTCATGTAAAGGTGAGGCTACTTACGTAATGTGTTGGAGGAGGAATACAATTGCGTTGGTTGGAGGCAGGGGAAGGAGAGATTATAATACAATACATATTCTTTAAAAACCCTTTCTGGGTCATTTTAACAGGATTCCCTGATTCCTATTGCAAGAGGGATGCTTGGGACTAATAAAAGTCTTGCAGATCTGCCAGATTGTCTTTTAGAGTATGTAACTGGACTGGAATAGGATTTAATGGACTCTATTTGGTGAGGGGAAGAGTGTGTAGGTTCTGGTACCTATACCATGTAATTCCATTTACTGTCTTTTTCTCTTCTGTTTTTAAAGGGCCCAGTAAGTTTCTCAGACCACACATTTATTTTTTTATAAAGGAGAGTTGAAGGAAGACAGCAGAAGAGTATAACATCTGAGTGACTTTTAAGTCACTCTGTACCAGTTTCAGTCATGATCAATGACAGTAATCATTTACCCTTTTTTTGCTTCTTACTCTAGTGTTTGTAGTGTATTTACAAAGTTATATTAGTCGCATGAGCCCATTGATTAGTAAAGAATAAAATTAGGGATGCAAAAGAATAATTCTGCTATGTGAAAAGGTCCTTGATGAGTTCTAAGTATTTTAGAATCTAAAGATAAATCTAGATTTGCCAGCCGGGATTAACCCTAACTTTGCCAGAATCCTTTGCTCCACATTAACACTGCAGACTGATGCTCATTATGAAATGTCCTAACAAAGTTTGTGTCTCTGCAAAAAAAAAAACATGTCTATAATTCCTGTATCAATTCAGAGGAAAGTATTATAATCAATTTAAAACAATTGTTAAGTATTTCTGAGCAGGTTTGCTTTGCTGGTGTTCCTGAAATTTCATTTTAGGAGTAAGCATCTGCTCAATAATCACATAATTGACCTCTTCAATTGACTGTTGAATAATTTTTCTTGGTGAAATTTATGTCAGTGTAGTTTCCCTCCATTATTTAACCCTCGCATTGAATCCATCAGAAATTATTGTTAGTTTTCTTGTGTCTAACACTCTCTTGTTTAAGCTATCATCTTTTCTTCCCTGGATCACTGTGATACTGTCCTCACTGGCTTCCTGTTTCCAACCTTGCCTCTAGATAGTGTCCTATCCCTGTCATGGCCAGAGTACTCTTTAGAAAAGAAAATCTGATCAATCCCTTTTCTTGTGCACATACTTCAGTTAGCTTCCCAATGCACTGAAAATAAAATCTTCAAACCACAGTATTAGATGACCCCTTGTAATATCTCCAACCTCATCTCATGACTGTATTAATCAATCATATACATACTGTATCTCTCAAAGCCGTACTCACATACAGATAGAAACACACACTCTGTTTTGCAAAGGACTCTGAAGTTTGAATTCAATATAATTCTGATGTGTTATATTAACACAGTTTCTGACTAACAGAAAGTTAGTCTTCTATTGATTTTTTAATTTAAATTAAAAATGTAAGAATTCTTAGCCCACTGTCTATACAAAAATGGGCAGCAGGCCAGATCTGGACCATTGGCCATAATTTTCTGACTCCTGTTCTATGCATTTTTAAGGATAGGAAGGCAACGATCACCACTTTATTGTGGAACAATAGAAGCTCCTGGGTCCAGCAAGAATCTTATTAGATAGAAAGGGAGGAGACCACTAGAGGCAGCTAGAATCAGCCTGTTCTTCTCAGATAACACCTTTGCACCAGCTTTAGCTTAATTAAAAAGATGAGCTTCCAAAACCAATTGCCTCTTTCTCTCTCTGTCTCTACACACACACGCGTGCGCACACACACACACAGAGTCATAAACTCATGCATGCATGGCCTTCTTTCAGTTTCTAGAAATAGCCGAGTACTTTTCTGACCCAGGGTCTTTGTTCTTGTTGTCCTTCATGGTCATTCTTAATTCCTAGTTCTCAGCACAATATGAGGAAGATAGTATATATTTGTAATTTTTTTTTAAAAGAAATGATTGTCCTCACTGTTACCAACATAGAGAATATAGAAATATCTACCAATTACTTTCTTTGAGCTTCAAAGAGCCTGTGAGATGAAGTTTTAGGAAATAAATTATATAAGAAAGGGCTCAAAATGATCTGAGACTGTGAGAGTATTGGCCCAGACATGAGAGGAATCCATTCAAAGGAAGTAATGGGAGCTAAGGTTCTGTGTGGAACAATGTGTCCCACCCCAGGTGGCTTACTCTGTATTGCTAGAGATAATAATAGTCCCCAGCTGTAGATGTTAAAATAGGAGATAGGGAGGGTAGGATGGAAATTCCAGGTTTAGCATCATGACAGAGTTGCTTAGTGGCCTAGTGGAGTCTTCTACTGTCTATGAACTTTGGTTTCTTTATGTGAAAAGGGAGTAGGGTTATATAATTTTTAATACTCTTTCATTATAACATGCTTACTCCTATTCCAAGTATACTACAGGTACACATGATATGAAGGTTTTATAGATATAGAGGTGATATTTTATTTACATTTATCACTCAGATCAGAAAATCCATTAGTTTGTCACATTTACATGAGGCAAAAATATTCAGGTGATTCCCTCTAGGGCAATTCTCCTACTTTGAGAGTCTGACAAAGCTGCCCTAGAAAATAAGAAAAGTGTGAAAACGTGATTCTCTGTGTGTCATCGCTATTTCATGCTCAACCTAATCATAAATTGTCAGTGGGTGAAAAAAGATATTTTGAATAAGGCATATCATTTGTTACTCACCTTTTATTACTTCACTCCTTTGTACAGAAGAGCTGTGGTCTTCACCTGACACAAGGGGAAGCTGGAGCTGTCCAGAGAAGCAGGACAGTTCTCCTGAATTAGCTTCAGAAAGTTCTGGCTCAGAGGGAGTGGAAATACAGTAGTGTCAAAGTCGTATTATGTATGCAGGATGTTTGGACTGAGTATATTAACAAAGCCAAGCAAGATAAACTACTCCCTCACTCCATGCTATCTTGGAAAGGTTGGGTTAAACCCAATCTAGATTAGCCAGACTCTCTGCTGTAATATATAAGATGAAGGAAAGATATTTCTCTGAAATTTTGCTTTCCTCCCAGGGCTAGTCCACAAAGACATAGGGGGTAGAAGCATGATGCCCTGCTGTCACAATAGCACATCCATCTGCTTCATTTGGTTTGGTCAGGAGATGTCACAGCTGTCTCATTTTTGCAATGCTCTTGAAAACAAGAAAAACACTCTCATTTCTGAGAAGTGGTAGGCATTTAAAGCATAACAGAAGAACAAAGGATTTGGAGTAAGGAGTTGAGGGTATGATATACAACATATAAACTATTTCTAATTCTTCCAACTGTAAAGCGGGTACAGTAACACTTTGACCAAAGGACTGAGGACTCTGAATGAGAAAATGTGTGGAACCTTGTCTAGGGCCTGACACACTGT
Organism: Antilocapra americana; assembly: GCA_007570785.1. NCBI lineage: Eukaryota > Metazoa > Chordata > Mammalia > Artiodactyla > Antilocapridae > Antilocapra > Antilocapra americana. The sequence continues at coordinate 6,842,675 of ML661889.1, read as the reverse complement.
AATGCGTAGGAATTTTTAGCTGTATAATATACAGCTGAAGCAAAGTAAAAGGAAGCCTTACTTAGAGGATAGTAGTTTTCTCACTCTTTTTTATTTATTTCTCCTCTAAGCATTATATCATCTTCTTTCTTGAACAAGAGGACTATCCAGACCTGAAGTTTCTCATCTGGTCTTCCTGGAGAGGAGAGTTGGTCTCTACAGAAACCATCAAGGGGTGAAGGAGTAGAAACTGGGTGAAGATCTTTCTGTGCTTGCTGAAGGATGTGAAAATTATAGGCAGAGACCACAGAGAGTGAGAATCTATGAGGATCTATTTACCACTTCCAGAAGGATCTCTGTGTTAGGAGACTGTTCTTACTAGTTATTCCCTTCCTCTGGGACCTGTCTTCTCAGGAGACTGTGGTCCTTCTATCTTTGTCTCCCAGTAGAGTAGAAAACATTACTTTTTCCAGCCAAAAACTTCTCAGTGATGGATGAGATTTAATTAATCTTTCGCCAATATGAGCCAACTCAGAGTGCTGTTCAAGGGAAAGTCTATTAAAAACACAGTGTGGTGGCTGTTAGGTAGAAGATGTTCCTGGGCCTCTAGTGAGTGCTGTCAATTATGGGTTTTGGGAACAAAGTCTTCTCTGATTCTCCTAAAGGAAGAGATGTGTTGGAGGTATGATGTGACCTCAGCCATAGAGGGCTGTGCAGTTACTCCAGGAATCAATCCCCTTCCAGGACCTCCCTGTTTGTTTTATAGAGCTATCCTTTCTCATTTGCAGTTGAACCCTGTGAGTCTCAAACAGGTGTCTTGATGGTTAACTTAGGTCCAAGAGAAGCCAGAGCAGAACATTTCTTAGCTCTACTCAGGGTTGCATCAGGGAGTTGGATCTAAGGCTTCCTCATCTTGACAGAGGTACAGGTGTTTTAGCACAATCCATTTCTTATCCCTCTGTCCCATTTGTGAAGGAATTTCATGTCAATGACTCATCAGGTCATTTAACTTCCTTGTTTGAACTGCTTTGATGTTTCCCTCTGTTTACAGCATGAGATTTGAAACTGGGAAACAAGGACCATTGAAATTCAGTTGTAACTATTGTTATTGTTACACTGGTGTGTGTATATATATATATATATATTTTATTATGGAAGAAAGTGAAGAGGAACTAAAAAGCCTCTTGATGTTGATGAAAGAGGAGAGTGAAAAAGTTGGCTTAAAGCTCAACATTCAGAAAACTAATATCATGGCATCTGGTCCCACCACTTCAAGGCAAATAGATGGGGAAACAGTGGAAACAGTGTCAGACTTTAATTTTTTGGGCTCCAGAATCACTGCAGATGGTGATTGCAGCCATGAAATTAAAAGATGCTTACTCCTTGGAAGGAAAATTATGACCAACCTAGATGGCACATTTAAAACCAGAGACATTACTTTACCAACAAAGGTCTGTCTAGTCAAGACTATGTTTTTCCAGTGGTTATGTATGGATGTGAGAATTGGATGGCAAAGAAAGCTCAGTGCTGAAGAATTGATGCTTTTGAACTGTGGTGTTGGAGAAGACTCTTGAGAGTCCCTTGAACTGCAAGGAGATCCAACCAGTCTATCCTAAAGGAGATCAGTCCTGAGTATTCATTGGAAGGACTGATGTTGAAGCTGAAACTCCAATAGTTTGGCCACCTCATGGGAAGAGTTGACTCATTGGAAAAAACCCTAATGCTGGGAGGAATTAGGGGCAGGAGAAGAAGGGGATGACAGAGGATGGGATGGCTGGATGGCATCACTGACTCAGTGGACATGGGTTTGGGTGGACTCTAGGAGTTGGTGATGGACAGGGAGGCCTGGTGTGCTTCAATTCATGGGGTCGCAAAAAGTCAGACATGACTGAGCAACTGAACTTTTTTATTATATTGAAATATAACTGATTAACAATGTTGTGATAGTTTCAGATGGGCAGCAAAGGGATCAAACTATGCATATATACATATCCATTCTCCCCCAAAGTCCCTTCCTATCCAGGCTGCCACATTGAGCAGAGTTCCCTGTGCTAAACAGTCAGTCTATATTTTACATTTTTTATCTTTTCCCCACTATTTCTTGCAGAATTCCTTGTGTCACAGTTGGATTAACTTGCTTAGACATACAGTGGAATATCATATGTTTTGGTGGGGTGAATAATTTTACCCTCTAAAAAGCAGACAAAAACACTGTGAATTGATGACTACCAGTGGGAGAGTTAAGCCCTGTGGAGTGAGGATCCCAGGAGATTAACTCCCTTCATGCAGAAGGGAGATAACTTATGAAGTGTTCTCTTTTCTTTCTTTCTTTCTTTTCTTTTGGTAGCCTCTCCTGTCATTATTTCCCTCAGTTTAAAATATTTTCTCACAGAATCCTTGAAGGTGGTATTAGTACATTGTAACAGAGCTCATCGGTTGCTGAGCCATATCCCCTTTGTATTTTTCTCCTCCTTTCCACTTCAGTGCAACTGCAAGCTTCTACATTTATTTTCCCGAGAGTTTTTTCATAACTGGGAAATCTGCTTTGACTGCCCATTTTTAATTCTTCCAGGCTGGAAGTTAATGACCTCCACGCTTCCTGAAACCCTCAGCTATGGACAGGATGGAAATGGAGTATCAGTATCAGTATCACGTCCCACCTGTCTGTCCGTTGTCCAGGGCTGTGGACAGGGAGGGATGTGGTCAGAGAGATGGCTGAAAGAGGCATTTCCCTGCAGAGGAAGCTCATAATCTGTGGTTAGGATCTGTCTCTGGGAGGAGGGATGCCTCCTAGGCAAGCTCCTTTGGCAAAATATTGGGATAAGTCAGGAATATCTAATTGCCTACCCTGGGATCCTCCAGAGGGGTTAGCTGCATTTACTCCCAGTGGGAGTTGTTTTGACTATTTACCATTTGTGGGAAGACTTCTCTTCCTTATTTGACTTTTCTCTATTAGCATTCCCTTCATTACCTAAATGAACTCTGCATTGGAATTTTTGTCTCAGGATTTATTTTTGGGGAGACCAATAAAGACATCGGGGCTGGTATATTTAATCTAGTCACCATTTGTGACACTTTTTAGATAATCTAGTTTGTATCCAGTTTCAAACAAGCTTGAAATATATTCCATTAAGCTTTTTAAGAACTTAAGTATTGATATGGTCGGGTGGGTGCTATTTGTTATAATGGTTCCTTTGAGAGTACTATCATCAAACAGATTAATTATTATAAAAAATGTTTAACTCAGTCACAAAAAGAAATGACGTACTGAAATATGCTACAACTTGGGTGACTTTGAAAACTTTATGCTTAGTAAAAGAAGGCAGTCACAAAAAGTCACATATTGTGTGATTCCTTCATATGGGCTGTCCAGAATAGGCAAACCCACAGAGACAGGGAGCAGAGTAGTGGCTGCCAGGTAATGTGGGGAGGGAGGGAGGGGGAGTGACTTACTGTAAAGGATATGAAGTGTTATTCTGGGGTGATGAACAAGTTTTGAAATTACAGAAGAGTTGTGGCTGCACCACGCTGTGGATGCACAAAATACCACTAAATTGTGTACTGTAAGATGGCTGATTGTATATGAATTTTGCCTCAATTGAAAAAATTAAATCCTAAATTTAATCTAAAAAAAAAGTACTATCATCAAAACACCACCTATCTGCAGTCAGGCCTTTTTACTGTGGAAGATGGAGCATACAAGCAGATTTTCCAGGTAAAGGAATAATGGATTCATGGGACGGGTCACTGATTTTTCCTCTTAATTGGTTATTAGCAATAAGCTTTCTTATAAGAGAAAGTTTCAAAAGATAATATTCCACTGAGGACACAGCGTGATTAACACACTGCTTGTGAGCATAACGCTGTTGCTACTTCTCTTAGAGAGCCCGAGAGGTTGCTGTATGACACAGTGGCAGGTGTCTGAAGTATAGATCCATTTTCCTGTAGAGCTCGGGTAGCCAAGCCAATTGGTTTCTGATGAGCTTTCAAGTCATGTTGTTACAGACCATTTTCCTAGAATGTCTATACCACTGGTTAATTCAATACTATAAACAATTACAGAATGATACCACTGTTTTTTTCATACTCCTGTCTGGTGTCAGGTTACCCATCATCATTTTCTGGTTTTAAATCCCTTTATGGTTGGTCAGAGGAGCCTGGTGAGCTATAGTCCATGGGGTTGCAAAGAGTTGGGCACTACTGAGCACACACATGGTTGGTTTGAGTAAATCTTCTTTTCCTCATTTTCTTCATTCCTTTTCTCCCTTCTCCTTCCCTTTCCCTTTCTCTGTTTCCCTCCTTCCCCCCTTGTTGTCTTCCTCCCTCCCTGTCTCTCTTTCTCTCTTTCCTCACTGCCTCACTTTCTCCCCTTTTTCCATGTCTTCTTCCATGCTCTGTGGGCTTCCCTTGTGGCTCAACTGGTAAGGAATCTGCCTGCAATGCGGGAGACCTGGGTTCAATCCCTGGGTTGGGAAGATCCCTTTTAGGAGGGAAAGGCTACCCACTCCAGTATTCTGGCCTAGAGAATTTCAGGAATTGTATGGTCCATGAGGTGGCAAAGAGTTGGACACAACTGAGAGGCTTTCACTTTCACTTTCTACGCTGTGTGCTTAGTTGCTCAGTGTCCTAATCTTTGCGACCCCATTGGCTGTAGCCTGCCATGCTTCTTTGTCCATGGGGATTCTCCAGGCCAGAATACTGGAGTGGGTTGCCATGCCGTCCTCTGGGGGATCTTCCCAATCCAGGGATCGAACCCAGGTCTTCCTCATTGCAGGCAGATTCTTTACTGTCTGAGCCACCAGGGAAGTCCAAGAATACTGAAGAGGGTAGCTTATTCCTTCTGCAGGGGATCTTCCTGATCCAGGAATGGAACCGGGGTCTTCTGCATTGCAGGTGGATTCTTTACCAGCTGAGCTACCAGGGAAGCCCTCCTTCTTCTAGACATACATACATAATATATATTTATACATATTTTCTTTATGCATATATCTGTTGATGAACATTTAAGTTGTTTTCATATCTTAGCTATTGAGAATAGAGCTGCAATGAACATGGTAATGTAGATGTCTCTTCAAGATGTTGATTTCAATTTCTTTGGATAAGTATTCAGAAGATGGATTCTTGAGTCATATGGTACTTGTAGTTTTAATTCTTTCAGGAAGCTTTGGATAGTCTGTTGATAGCCCTATCTTCTGTTTATCACTGTATCTCCTGCCAATGATTAAAAGAAAGTTAATTTGTAAATACACTTAATAAGTAAATAAGCTTAATAAGTAAAATCTTTCTTTTTAGATTTGTTGAATTGTGAGTTAAAGACTGCCCATAAACCCTTCTCTTGTAACTTCTCCATTCCCAGCCTAAGCAAAAATATAGAATAATCTTAATAAAAATAAATGCTATTTGTTTGGGGCTTAACAGTAATTAGAACAATGTGGATTTTAGAAATGTTAGATTTAATTTTACCTTTTACATAGAGGAGACTGAGGTTCAGAGGATTTTAATCCCTTTCTGACAGTGCGCAGCTACAAAATGACAAAACTAGAATTCAGACCTAGGTCATGGGTGTTTGGGTCCATTGCTCTTTGAGCCTGTGTCGATGAACTGTTGGGACAATGATTGCATTCTTGTGTGTTGCCTGCACAGTTCACAACATAGTTATCAATATTCAGTCCAACACTCTATTCTTCTCTGGCTTCTTTTCTCACTTCTGCTTCATTTCCCTGCAAACAACTGAATGGTACTGGCTCTCTCTTTCTTTGTTAATAATTGGTACCTGAACATCTGCTGCGCTATCCCAGCATGGGTGGCTCTGGGTGTTCCAGTGTTCTTGTGTTTGCTCATTCATGTCCTTATGTGCTTAATTCTCATTTCTCGGTAACATTATTTATCACTCTCTTTGTGACATGGACCCACTGATGCCCTGTCCTGTACCCTCATTCCAGTCATAGATTACATATTACATTCCTTAAGTTCTACATCTAGGAGTTCAGTTAAAATGTAGACAATAATCACATCATGATATTGGTCTATTCTGCAGTGAAATTAATCTCAAATCCTGTAATCTCTAACCTATTCGACAATAATCTGGATCTTACAGATCTTTGTGGAATGAAAATTAATCAGAGCTCATGAATTGTCTTTGGATAGCCCTGTAGCTAACACTGCCTTTTTCTAGTGTATGGGAGAATAACCTCTTTTGACAATCTAAATTGACTTATTTTTATTCTTTGTAAATCTCTAGCTATTAGTACGAGGAAAAACATTCAGTATGTATAATCAAATTTTAGTAAAGATACTATAAGCACAAAATGAAATGGTAGAGAAAAATATTTGCAATATATTTGACAGATAAAGTGTTAATATATAAAATAAATAAAAAATTTTTCTTGAAAAAAATATGAGAAATTAAAAATGGACAAGAATGTTAACAAGCAAATAGTAGAGAAAATCCACTGGGCAATGTCATAAGGAAAAAAAATGCTCAACTATCACTAGTAAAAGTGGACTGTCTCTTTTAACCACCAAACTGGCAAAATTTAAAGTAATTTTATTAGCTCCTAAGGGTGAATGGATTCTTATACTAACAGTGGAAAAGTGATTGTGCATAGCCTTGAGTGAAAGGTATCTAACAATATCTAAATATCAAGTGTACTGATCTTTAATCCAAAAATATCAATACATTCCTAGAAATCTATCTTATAAAAATAAAAGTATAAGTAGTTTAGAATAAGGGCTTCCCTGGTGGCTCAGATGGTAAAGAACCTGTGCTCAGCGTGGCAGACCTGGGTTGGATCCCTGAATTGGGAAGATACCCCGGAGGAGGGCATGGCGACCCACTTCAGTATTCTTGCCTGGAGAATCCCCATGGACAGAGGAGCCTGGTGAGCTACAGTCCATGGGGTCATAAAGAGTCTTGTGAATGTGTGTATAAGCATACGGTTACATGTGCATTAAGATTAATGTAGAAGGATACACATTAGATTATTCACACTGATTATTTAACTAGAGTGTGAGGTAATTGTGGAGAGAAGTGGGAAAAGAATAAAGGTAACAAGAGAGGAAAACATGTACATGTACACCCATGGCTGATCCATGTCAATATATGGCAAAAACCACTACAATATTATAAAGTAATTAGCCTCCAATTAAAATAAATAAATTAATTAAAAAAAGAGATGACATGCAGAGAGACAGCTTGTTTGTTGGGACCATAGATGTAAAATTATATGTGTATATGTGTACAATCATATGTATATAAATCATATGCACTGATATAAATTATATACTCTATATTATACATATGCACATAAACACATCTAAAGAGGTGAATAACTAAAATTTAATGATATGGAACCCTGGACAGTGGAATTCAGGTGACTGAAATATGTTTATACTTTACTGTTTAAAAAATGTTTAAAATGCCATAAATGCTGGAGAGGATGTGGAGAAAAGGGAATGCTCGTGCACTGTTGGTGGGAATGTAAATTGATACAGCCACTATGGAAGACAATGTGGAGGTTCCTTAAAAAACTAGGAATAAAACCACCATATAACCCAGGAATCCTACTCCTAGGCATATACCCTAAGGAAACCAAAATTGAAAAAGACACATGTATCCCAGTAGCTAGAACATGGAAGCAACCTAGATGTCCATTGACAGATGAATAGATAAAGAAATTGTGGTACATACACACAATGGAATATTACTAAGCCATAAAAAGGAACATATTTGAGTTTAGTTCTGATGAGTTGGATGAACTATTTGAGTTTAGTTCTGATGAGTTGGATGAACTTAGAACTTATTATACAGAGTGAAGTGAGTCAGAAAGAGAAAGATAAATATTGTATTCTAACACATATATACAGAATCTAGAAAAATGGTACTGAAGAATATATTTACAGGACAGCAGTGGAGAAACAGACATAGAGAATAGGCTTATGAACATGGGGAGAGGGGAGGAGAGGGTGAGATGTATGGAAAACGTAACATGGAAACTTACATTACTGTATACTAATGGGAATTTGCTGCATGGCTCAGGAAACTCAAACAGGGTCTCTTTATCAACCTAGAGGGGTGAGATGGGGCAGAAGATGGAAGGGAGGTTCAAAAGAAAGGGGATATATGTATACCTATGGCTGATTCATGCTGAAGTTTGACAGAAAACAACAAAATTCTGTAAAGAAATTATCCTTCAATTAAAAAAATTTAAAAAATCAGAAATGTTTAAAATAAATATGTAAATAAAGAGAAATTAAGTATTTATTATCAAACAATTACTATGTTACAAATGCATTTGAGATAAAATGCTGAATGTAAGCTGCTGTGCAAAGAGCTGAAGCAATTTTCAGCTTTTTTGCTTCCTACCCTCAGGGAAATCATATACACTATTATTACATCATATTTTGTATGATAAAATAATTATTTTGTCATGAAATACAACCAGATTTCTTTTGCTTGTAGTAGCAGTAAATGTAAACCATGAGCCAGGTTTTCTTTAAGAGGTTCAGAGACCCTTTCTATGAATGTCTATCAGGGACACTCCTGATCTTTACCTTGACGTGACCCTGCAGTCCATGAGCTATAGTTATCTATGTGAAATACTCAGATACTCAGATAACATTCTCCTGCTCTCTCACCATTTACCTCTGCATTGTTTGCATATACTGTTCCCCAGTTGATTCCTGTAACAACTAATCTCTCTCTTGGTCATAGCACATCTCAAAATTTTATTTTTTCTCATCCTAGATTGTCAACTCCATGAGGCACTGAAATGTGACTTACTGACTTATCTGATTGATTTCCTAGCTATATACTTGAATTACAGGTATTCACTAAATGTTTTTAATGAATTAGTGAACAATAAGAAATGTAAATATATTAGCCCTGAAACTAGACTAGTTAATACTTTGCATGCATGCAAAGTCGTTTCAGTTGTGTCAGACTCTTTGCGACCCTGTGAACCGTACCCACCAGGGACAGGCTCCTCTGTCCGTGGGATTCTCCAGGCAAGAATACTGGAGTGAGTTGCCCTGCCCTTCTCCAGGGGATTTTCCAGACCCAGAGATTGAACCCAGGTCTCCCTTTGGCAGGTGGGCTCTTTACCACTTGCGCCACCTGGTGGAAGTCCCAGTTAACACTTTGACGAACTATTTCCTCGCGCACATCTTCAGTTGTTGCTGTCAGTTGCTCAGTTGTGTTTGACTCTGCGACCCTATGGACTGGCTTCCCTACCCATCACCATCTCTCAGAGTTTGCTCAGACTCATGCCCATTGAGTCAGTGATGCCATCCAACCATCTTGTTCTCCGTTGTCCCCTTCTCCTCCTGCCCTCTCTGTTTCTCAACATCAGTCTTTCCTAATCAGTCAGTTCTTCACATCCGGTTGCCAAAGTATTGGAGCTTCAGCTGCAGCATCAGTCCTTCCAATGAATATTCAGGGTTGATTTCCTTTCAAATTGAATGGTTTGAGCTTGCAGTCCAAGGGATTCTCAAGAGTCTTCTTTAACACCACAGTTCAAAAGCATCAATTCTTTTTCGCTCAGCCTTCCCGATGGTCCAACTCTCACTTCCATACATGACAACTGGGAAAACCATAGCTTTGACTAGACCAACCATTGTTGGCAAAGAAATGTCTCTGTTTTCTAATATGCTGTCTAGGTTTGTCATAGCTTTTCTTCCAAGGAGCAAGTGTCTTTTAATTTCACTGCCAAAGTCACCATATGCAGTGATTTTGGAGCTCAGGAAAATAAAGTCTGTCACTGTTTCCATTGTTTCCTCATCTATTTGCCATGAAGTGATGGGACCAGATGCCATGATCTTCATTTTTTGAACGTTGAGTTTTAAGCCATCTTTTTCACTCTTGTCTTTCACTTTCATCAAGAAGCTCTTTAGTCCCTTTTTGCTTTCTGCCATAAGAGTGGTGTTATCTGCATATCTGAGGTTATTAATATATCTCCTGGCAATCTTGATTCCAGCTTGTGATTCATCCAGCCTGGCATTTTGTGTGATGTACTCTGCATATAAGCTATATAAACAGGGTGACAATACACAGCCTTGATGTACTCCTTTCCCAAGTTTGAAATTGGAAAACATCTTCAGAGAACAAAACAATTTCCCATATTTTCCCTCCAGAACCAAGAATAAAATGATGGTTGTGGGTTTTTGGATCCTGGCTCCTTTGTTTGCAATGGAGACAGCCTGTGCCTTGGCATAGATTCCCCAAGAAACCTAGGAATTGTGGGGACTGTTTCTTAGGCTCCAGTTCTCAGAAAACTTACCAGTAGAGCTATCATTATTATCTATTAAATTTTGTTTCAAAGATACCAAAGAGTGAAAATAAGTATTTTTTTGCTTCTCTTGAATTCAAGATATCCTCTTCCCAAATGCAACCATGGTTAGGTTTCTTATTTATCCTTTGAAAGATATTCCTTTTTTTAAAACCACAACGACAAATTTTTTTTTTAGTTTTTTTTTATTGAGGTAACTTTGCATTATAACATTATGTCTTTAATGTTAAATTGTATTAATATTTCTATATAGACAATTTCCATCCATTACCATACAGTTGACCCCCTTCTACTCATTTCCCCCTCCCCAGTGACCTTTCTCCAGTGCTATTCACCACTCTGTCCTCTGTATCTATGTGTTTGGTTCAATGTATTCTTTTATTTGGGTGTGTTGTTGTTATTGTTTGTTCATTTGCTTTTTAGATTCCACATGTAAGTGAAATCATATAGTATTTGTCTTTCTCCATCTGACTTATTTTTACTTATTATAATACCCTCAAAGTCCATCCACATCTCAGATGATAAGATCTCATCATTTTTATGGCTGAGTGGTATTCCATTGTGTATATGTATTATGTCTTCTTTATCCATTTATCTATTGACAGGAATTAGGTTGTTTCCATATCTTTAAAATAATTCCTTATTGATTTATTCTATTTATTTCTGGCTGTGCTGGGTCTTCATTAATTTGTGCGGGCTTCCTCTGGCTACTCATCGTTGTGGTGTGTGGGCTTCGCGCTGCAGAGACTTCTCTTGTTGTGGAGCACAGGCTCGAGGCAGACAGACCTCAGTGGCTGCAGCACGTGGGCTTGGTAGGTGCAGCTCTTGGGCTCTAGAGTGTGGCCTCAGGAGTTGTGGTGCACAAGTTTAGTTACTGCACAGCAGGTGGAATCTTCTTGGACCAGAGCGAAGTAAGCCAGAAGGAAAAACAACAATACAGTATACTAACGCATATATATGGAATTTAGAAAGATGCTCACAAGGACAAATTTATAATTTCATCAATGAATGACAACTTACATACTATGAATCATTTATTCACTTAATAACAAATATAAGTTGGAGGTAGTTCCATATCTGTATATCTAAAATTTTCTTATTTAAGAAATGCTACATCATATTCCACTGCATGAATACGTCATACATATTGAAATATGTCTCAATAAATAGGCATTTAAGTGGATTCTAAACATGCATTTTCACATATGTATGATTGTATGTGTACATTGAGTATCTAGGAGTGAGTACAATTGCTGGGATAATGGATATGTAAATTTTAAATTTTCTGAAATTGTTTGCAAGGTCTTAAGTAGAAGTTGCACCAGTTTGGACTTTTATCAGTAGTATATACTTTCCCCTCTTAGATAAAAGAATATTTGATGGCTGTACACCAGAATGCCAAACCTCCAATACTTTCTTATAGTTTATTATGTATTTCTCTATGAGTAGAACTAGAAGCATAAAGAAGATTTTTCTAAGTATTTTAAAGTTATTACCAGAGCAAATCACTCAAATTTTCCATTCTTCAGCTTCTTAATCTGAAGAATGAGGGAGTTGGGTAAAATCTCTGAGTCCTTTCTCCTAAAGATTTTGGGAAAAGTACAAATAGCCATGATGAATAGCTTCAACAATAGGATGAATAATTCTCAAAGTGTTCAGTTCAGATCAGTCACTTAGTCATGTCCGATTCTTTGTGACCCCATGGACTGTAGCACACCAGGCCTCCCTCTCCATCACCAACTCCTGGAGTTTACTCAGACTCATGTCCATTGAGTTGGTACTAGTTATATACTTACGATTTTTTAACCTGGAGAAGTATAAAGATAGTCCAGTTGCCCAAAGATTTTCTTTTTTTTTTTTTTGACCAAGTTTCTTATTTTTGTATTTCCAGAAATTTCTGCAGGGCATATTTTATATCTTTGTTCCTCAGACTGTAGATCACAGGATTAATGAGTGGGGTTCCCACAGAATAAAACAGAGTCACAAGCTTCTGTATTCCAGCATCATGCTCAGATGTTGGGCTCAGATACATGACCATCACCGAACCATAGAAGAGTGAGACCACAGCCAGATGGGACCCACAGGTGGAGAAAGCCTTTACTCGTCCAGCTGCTGAAGGGACTTTCAATACAGCTCTCAAGACCAGAGCGTAGGACCCCATGATGCAGAGGAAAGGAATAAATAAGAGGAGAGAACTTATGATTGCCCAAAAAAATTCCATTACTGAGGTTCTACCACAGGTGAGTGCTAGAAGAGGACCTGGGTCACACAGGAAGTGGTCAATGATCCTGGATCCACAGAAGGACATTTGGGAAATGATGATGATGGGGACTGGGAACCAGAGGAAACCAAGTACCCAGCAGCTGATCACAAGACTGGTGCAGAGACGTCCAGTCATGAGAGTGGAGTAATGTAGAGGCCAGCAGATGGCAAGGTATCGATCAAATGCCATAATAGCCAAGAAAAAGCATTCTGTAGAACCCAAGGAGAAGAAAAAGTAGAACTGGAGAAAGCAGCCAGAGAAGGAGATGAGCTTGTTGTCAGAGAGGAAGTTGGCCAGCATGTTGGGGACCGTGGAGGTGACATACCAGATCTCCAGGAAGGAGAAGTTAGCGAGCAGGATGTACATGGGGGTGTGGAGTCTCTGATCCCAGCACACAGCACAGATGATAGAACCATTGCCCATGAGGGTCAGGAGGTAGACAGCAGAGAAGAGCACAAAGAGGAGAATCTGCCCCTCCCTGGCGCAAGAGAAGCCCAGGAGGATGAAGCCAGTGATGGTGCTGGAATTGTTGAAGGTGTTGGAGATTTTCATGAGTCTGTGAGCTGTGAAAGGTCATAATTACTGAATATCCTTGGAATAGCAAAGGAGCTTCATTTTCTTTGTCCAAACAAGAAACTGAGATTTATTTACTTGTTATTAATTCATAATAATTGAGTGTTTACTTTTAGATACTGGGGATTCAGCAATGAACACAAGAGATTAAAACCCATACCTAGTGTAGCTTATCCCAGTAGGAGAATGCAATGGGCAATTCTCCTTTTGAACTAAATATATGGAGTCATTGTTCTTCTTGGCGAACACCTTCTTAAGGGCAGGCTGAAGTTATTGCTATGTCCAACAGTGCCATGGTGATGACTGGGGATGTACATGAGCTTGCATTTAGAAGGATTTCTGTGATTTCCTTATAATGAGTGGAAAACTGCATTTCCTATGTACTCCTTGAGTTGTCACCTAATGTATCTGCTTGTAGGCAGGTACCTTGTTCAATCATGTGATTTTGAAGCAGGAAAACACGTGTGACTTTTGATGCCATTTAAAAATTGACATTTGGCTATCTTTCAACCTAACTTGTTGATTCATTCTCTCTAGTACCATTATCTGACAATTTCATAAGTAAATCAATCAACTTTGATGGGGAAAACTTCTGAAAAAATAGTGCCAAGAAAGAAGCCATCTGGATACATTTCTTGAGTGATAAAAATTAATATATCTATAATATGACCATGTTAAAATAGTTCTGTCTATTCTCTGTGATAAGAATGCAGCTGTGCTGGGGAACACAGCACTTTGGAACCCATTCTTCTGTCTCAGAATCAATGTTACTTGATTCTCAGGTCAAGGGGTACTCATGTGTTCAATAAGAACTCCCATGATTCTGTCCATTTCTGTCTTAATGCGCATTACCACAGTGCCTTGCTGGCTTCAGCTCAAGTGAGATTGGGAGGGGGAGAAGATGACTACATTATGAGTTCCATCTTCTATATGCTTTTGCTCAGCTTGTAAATTTATCTGTCAGCTCATGCAGCTCAATTTCAAAAAACATACAACCCAATCAAAACATGGGCAGAAGACTTAAACAGAAATTTCTCCAAAGAGGACATGCATATGGCCATCCAACACATGAAAAATGCTCAACATTGCTCACTATTACAGAAATGCAAATCAAAACTATAATGAGGTATCCCCTAGTCAGAATGATAATCATCAAAAAAATCTACAACAATAAATGCTGGAGAAGGTGTGGAGAAAAGGGAACCCTCTTACACTGTTGGTGGGAATGTAAATTGATACAGTCACCATAGAGAACAGTATGGAAGTTCCTTAAAAAACTAAAATTAGAGCTACCGTATGACTCAATAATCCCTCTCTTGGGCATATACCAGGAGAAAACCATAATTCAAAAAGATACATTGCACCTCAGTGTTCATTGCTGTACTATTTACAATAGCCAGGACATGAAAGCAAGCTAAATGTCCACTGTGAATGGATAAAGAAGATGTGGTACAATGGAATATTACTCAGCCATAAAAAGGAACAAAATTGTACCATTTGCAGACACATGGATGGATACAAAGTCTGTCACACAGAGTGAAGTAAATCAGAAAGAGAAAGCAAATATTATATGTGGAATCTAGAAAAATGATACCAATGAACTTATTTGCAAGGCAGAAATAGAGATACAGACATAGAGAACAGATGTATGGATACCAAGGTGGGGAAGGAGGAGTTGGGATGAATTGAGAGATTAGGATTGACATATATACACTACTATGGATAAACTAGATAACCAATGAGAACCTACTGTATCGTGCAGGGAACTCTACTCAGTGCTCTGTGGTGACCTAAATGGGAACAAAATCCAAAAAAGGGGACGTATGTACATGTATAGCTGATTCACTTTGCTGAAGTGAATGCTGAATTAAAACTTTCAGTATGTTTTAATAGCACATCTCTCTTTCTACTACCCCTCATACACAGTTCAGCTGCAGTTCTGTTTATTTCTAAAATATGCCTTGAGCCCTGATGCATCTGCTGCTCTCTCTTTCCCTGGCTCCCTCCTAGTTCATCACCCATATTATTTCTCTAAATTACTGCAAAGGTCTCCCAGATGATTTCTCTGCTTCCTGCCTTTGCTTCTATACAATCAGTTCTCTACACAGCAGACAGACTGACCTTTTAAAAGTGTAAAGAAGATCATGCAATTTCCTTATGCAAAAACATTTCATAACTTCCCCAACCTAGAATAAAATCCAAGCTCCCTTTTATGATACATGGGCCCCTGAATAATCTGGCTTCCACCTATTTTACCATTTTCTTCTCTTCTCCCTTTCTGATCTGTCTTTTCCTATTCTCCCTTCTTCATTTACATGGGCCTTCTTTGTATCCTGGAATACATCAACTTCTTTACTGACTGGTTTCTTTGCTTTAAATGTTCTCTTTGCCTGGAAAATATCTGGAGCCCATTTTTCACTTTCCAGCCTAATTATTCTGTTCTTCTGAACACCCTGTGTAAATATCTCTGTCATTCTTTTGTTCATAAATTCCTATTTATTTTCTTCCTCATACTTACCAAAGTCTGAAATTATTTGAAATGAGGGCAAGAACCAAATGAGGGCAAGAACCTTGTCTGTTGGGTTGACTGTTTTATTAAAATTGTGGTACACAATAGTTTTAATAAATTGTTTTTTAACAATTTTTCCAAATTATTTTTCTGATTATAAAATTTGGTTATTATTGAAACTTTGGAAAATGTATGCATTATAATGAAGAGAATAAAAGCTTCCTTAGCAATATCTATACATAGAAAATATTTTGGAGGAAATATATTCCAAGCCTGAAAACAATAGAGCTTTGTTTTCCACAGTGGAGTGGAGTCCTGATATCCTCACTAACTTCTCTCAGCAGCCAGCCTGGATGATTCTGCTTTGAGCACAGTCCTTTGCCTTGCTGGCCTGGACAGGCTACTCCATACAGAAGCACAGCTTCCAGAACTGGATCATCTGAGTCTGAATCCTGCCTCCACCACATTATAGCCATGGATGCTAGACCAAGTATTAATCTCTCTATGCTTTGGTGTCCTTTTCTGTAAGGTGAAGTGAATACAACTACAGAAGGCATTTTGAATATTACAGAAAGAATAGTTTTAAAATGCCTGGCAATATAATAAGGATATATATATATACCTCCTATTGTTTAAAGTTTTTCAAAAGCCCAAAAGCAAAGTGTATTTATCTACTACTGATAAGTGGCAAGCAGTTATATTATGCTAGAAATAGTACTAAATTTGGATACAAGAGCCCAGAATTTGAATTCCAACACTTACAGATTGCATTGTCGTGGCAAATTCTATAAGCCAGTTTTTTTTTGACTCTTAGTTTCCTCAAATGTCAGATGGAGATGATAACACCTTCCCCAGAGGGTTGTTAGGAAAACTACTGAATGGAATAATAAATTGACAAGGTGGAAGCAACTTCTCAATATCTGACACATGGTAAATATTAGATGTTTTGGGTAAAACTGTGGCAGAGTTAACAGGAGAATTTTTCCCCCAGAGATGTAGATTCTCCAGCTATATTTTAATATTTTTATCCTCTAAGAACTGAATTACCTTCTTTCCTGAAGTAAGAAAGGGATTCTCAACTGAAGCTTCTCAGGTTTTTGCAGACTTTTCTGAGTAGAAGCAGTTTTCTTTGTAGTAACCAGCTGGGAGAGAAGGTATAAAAAGTAGGTTGGATGGGGATCAGTGAATGAATGTGCTTTAGGATCCATGGATTATAAGTGTGGCTTGTCTTGTCCTCCTTGAGGAATCATTTACTGCCTCTAGAAGGAGGACTGTGCCAGGAGACAGGTCTGTTCTAGTTATTCCCTTGCTCACTCCCTATCTCCTCTGGAGACAGTCGTGCCTTCATTGTTGCTTTTACTTTCCCCAGTGATGGAGGAAGTAATATCTTTTCCTTAGTTTTAGTCTCAGAGATGGCCAGAGATTCAATCGACAGGTTCTTCAGACACTCACCAAATCTGTTGAGAATACCTCTCATACAATCAGGGGAAATTCTGTCAAACAAAACCCAAGCTAAGGTGTTAGTCTTGGTGGAGTTTATTTTTTGGTCTTCTGATAAGTTGTTGTCAATTGTGGGTGCTGGGGATAGATGCTTGTCTTGCTATCAGATAGCGGAGACTGGTTTTAGGGAGTAATGAAGCTGTCAATAGAGCTGTGCAATCACTTTTTTCTGCACACCACCACGGCCTTTTTCTGTAGAAAAAAATCCTTAGAAATCTTGTGTTGAATAAAATGATAAGCATTTATCATTTGGAATTCAATAGTTCTTATTTCTATTTATTTGCACTACAAAACAGTTATTTACAGTTTTAAATAAGAAAATGTAATTTTAAATAAAATTTTTTCCCCAAGAGTTGACTTTAATTTAATTTTAATTAATTAATTTATTTATTTTTATTAGTTTTGCCAAACAATGACATGATATCACCATGGGTTTACATATGCTCCCCCTCCAGAACCCCCCTCCCTCTTCCCTCCCCCCAGGAAATCTCGTTGCACCAGCCCCGAGCATCAATCCTGGGCTGGCGATTGATTAGACACATGACAATTAACATGCTTCAATGCCCTTCTCCCATATCATCCCACCCTTTCCCTCATCCACAGAGTCCACAAGTCTATTCTATACATCTGCGTTCCTTTTGCTGTCTCGCATGCTGGGTTCTCGTTACCGTCTTTCTAAATTCCATATATATGCGTTAATATACTGTATTGTTGTTTTTGCTTCTGGCTTACTTCACTCTGGATAATGGGCTCCAGTTTCGTCCATCTGAGTAGAACTGAGTCAAATGAAATTTTTTTAATGCTGAGTAATATTTTAAAAGTCTATTTTAGAACTTTGAGGTTCTCAACAATTTACTAACACAAAAAAGCTCATTTGATTTTAAAAATGATCAATATCTAAACTTGATTGCATCATGGGCCAGAAAAAAGAATCTCTCTTCACCTTCTGCTATAAAAGATAGGAGCTGTCTAATTTGGGAAATTACAGAATAAGGTCTCTATATTGCATAATGGTATTATAGCAGTATAGATTTCTCAACTTTGATATTTATGCTTGATTATGTGAGAAAATATTTTTTATTTCTAGAAAATACACACTAAATCATTTAGGTAAGCTGTCTTCAGCTTACACTTAACAGGTATATATAAAGAGAAAGAGAGTCAGACATATGAACAGAAAGAGAGTAATAGATGTAAAAGGACACAGATAGACTGTAAGAAATTGTGGTAAAATTTTAATAATTTGAAATCTGGATGAAGGGCATATAGACATTTTGTACTTTACTCTTATTGCAACTTTTATTCAAAGCTGAAGTTTTGTTTGATATTAAAAAGTTATAAAAATAATCAGCTCACTTTTATTTATCAAATATGTCTTATTTCCCCCCGGTTCTCAAGGTCTTATTTGGAAGCACATAGTCTTTTTAAACATTTGCAAACAAAATACAATTTTTCTTATGATTTAGCTGAGTCCTAAAGAAGATAACAAGAGAAGAAGAGTTGCAAAAATATAGAGAAAGGCTTTAGGGAATTATTTCAGCTATAGTGACATATTAGCAAGTAAAGGTAATTCTGCTTTTTGCTGCATGTCTTTTGTGGCTTATGCCTGACTGAATATACGACTTCCAGAAATCCATCATTGAATACTTGCTATGTATGTACCATTCCTCTGGATTGTGAATGAATATGAAAATTGGAAAAGTAGAGAAATGCAAAGAACATTAAAGCTTGTCCTCATTTATCATGTGAATTTAACATGAATATTTCAGAAGAAAAGATATGAAAAAGATGCCACAGATATTTTGTACAATTATTAATGAGTAAGAACTTGGGGCTCTAAATAACATTTACCTTGGGATAGTAAAAGAACTATATTCTAGATATAAAGGTCCATTTGTGATCCAAACATATTTCATACAACTCTATCACTGAAGTAAAATGCAAAAGCTTCTTCAGTTTATACTTTGTGATATTTCTTCAAAATTATTTTCCATATCTTCTCAAATATACTTAAGTATGCATATATCCATATTTATAAATAAACAGGGTTTTAAATTGTGATTTGTATTAAGTTTTTCAGACCTAATTACTTTATTCTAAAAGTTCATTTGTACTTATGAGAAATATCAATTTAAATAGTAGTGAAATGTAAACTGTGGCCAACTCTGTAGGGACATATTAATTCAGAACTAGAAAGTATGCAATATGATACTACAGTTTGAAATGTTGCTAGCATGATTTCACCTCCCTTTGTACATTATCAGCTGATATATCAAAGTTGAGAAACTTCCCCTCTTCTGCATGGTACCAGTGAAACTCACTGTGAGAAGCTGGATGGGCTCACAGGCCTTTTCTCTTCTGTCCAATACTAAGGGCTCACTTTTTTTTTTTTACAAACAAAAATAAGTTTATTTACAAAAAATACAATAATTACAAAGAGTATAAATTGAGATGATTTCTCCTCTTCCTGTGACAGAAAGTAATAGCCTTTACTTTCAAATGAGAGTTTCTGTTATATAATGTATACTGAGTGATCCACTGTTCTTGTTTATGCTTTTCTAAATAATTCCAGGAGGCCTATTAGTGATATGTACATGGGTCATTTCCCTCAAATCTTATTTCCAGTACTATGCACAAGTCCAACACAATTGGAACAGAACAAGGTAAGACAGCATTGAACTGAAAAAGCTTTACCCTAACAGTAAAGTGTGATTTTCCTAAGTATTAACCTAGTGGTTTAGAACCGAAAGCCATAATTTTAGGCTTTAAAAAGAAAGTCCACTATGATTTTTAATGGGGAGAACAATTCTACTACAGCCAACATCACCTGGCTAGCTCTCCACGTTTGCCATTTAAGAAACAGATTTCTATAGTATTCAATTCTGTATGCTTTTTGTCTTATGATTTCTAATCAGAATCACTGCTGCTGCTTGAGGAGTCCGTTGACATAACCTCTACATCATCCTCATTTTCTTTGTTGTGCCCTGGAGGTTCCAACAGAAAGCCATGACTGTGGTTTGGCGGTAACATGTTCATCGCCATGTCATTTGACTGCCACGGATACTGTGGAGCAAGGACATCTGGCAGTCTGCCCGCTGCAAGTGCGTCCCCTGGGAGATGACCGTTTACTCCATTAGTGGAAGGATTGTTCATCTGACCCAGTAATCCACTTCTCATCTCCAAATCAGTTGGGTATGGTCTCCGTGGGTCCCCTGGGACCCAGGTCAGTGGGGCACACACAGCATTACTTGCACTAATCCTATGTGCATACTTAATTATTTCTTCAGAGGAAATAGTACCTTTCCTTGCTTTTTCTATTGACTTGAGTTTTTCTTTTGCTTGGTAAACAGCTGTTGCCAGTATCTGTTCTGCTTTCTTTAGCTGTTTTTGTAGTTGCTGAATATCACTGTCTCTCTTTTCTACTTCTTTTTCTAAAACTTGCATTTCATGATGGATTTCTCCCTGATTAAGTGCCAGTTTCATTAGTTCCTGAAATTCCCCATCTCTGTGAATTAACAACTCCAGGACCTGGTTCTCCTCTCCAGACTGTAGCAACTTTTGGTTTCTTGAAATGGCCAGCATTTCTATAAGTTCTCTCGACAAGACCTCCCGGTCTTCCAGCGCTGACAGCAGCCGCTCCCTCGTGCTGTTACCGCCGGCCGCCCCTAGGCCGCCGCCCGGCCGCTCCTTCTCCTTCTCGCAGCCCGCCGCCGCCGCCGCCGCCATGGCGCCCACGGGCCGGCGCCTAAGGGCTCACTTTTTGATCTACAACTCCGGCACCCATTCCCTCAGGGTGCCTAGAGGTTGTCTCTTAATTTAATTGAGAAAATTAAGAAAATACAATTTTGAAGTTACAAATATTAGTTTTGTTAGAAAAAACAAGGGGCAATATGGTTAGTGAGGTTTGATATAGATGAGCCTCCTTAAGGTATGCCAGTTCTTTTAAGCTGGGAAACTGAGCTAGATTTATCATTATTATTATTTACAAAATAACTTACTGGAGATTCAAAGTATTCTTTATATGCTATTGCATATCTTTCTTGACCTGAAATAGGTTTACATCTTAATAAAACCTCTAAAATTGAAAATATGGTAAGTAAATAAATGCTTCAAAATTTTTCAAGTTTTTAACTGGAGGAAAATTGGTTTACAATGTTATGTTGGTTTCTGCAGTACAGCAACACAAATCAGCCATAATTATACATATATCTCCTCCCTCTTGAGCCTTAAAAAATGCATTTATTACACCTAACTTACCGAATATCATAGTTTAGCCTAGTTTACCTTAAATATTCTCAAAACATGTATTAGTTTACTTTTGGGCAAAAGTCATCTGACATAAAGCTTATTTCATAATAAAATTGCTGAATTTTCATAATAAATATTATTGTTGATTTATTGAGTACTGTACAGAAGATGATAAACAGAATGGCTGTGTGGGTACTGAATGGTTTAAGTGTATAGGTTGTTTACCCTCATGATCATGTGACTGACTGGAGGCTGTGGCTCAGAGCTGAACCCAGCATCATAAGAGAGTATCATACTACTTATCAACAAGCTAGAAAAATATAGAAATTCAAAGTATGGTTTTTACCAAATGTGTATTACTTTCTCACAACTGTAGAGTTGAAAACTGGTTAAACAGTAAGTTGGGGACTATCTGTACTTCGTATTGAAACATTAGAAAATAAAGCATACAATTGGAAAAAAAAATAGGAAAAAAAAAGACCTCCAAAACCTCCATATTACTGCCCAAGGATTGCCATCTCAAATATTTTGAAATGCTTTCCTTTGTGTTTTTTTTTTCTAAAGACCAGATTTTAATTTTCTGCACATGTGTCATATTGTATTTACAATACTGTGCTATACTTATTCATTAAGTTTTTATCAACCATTTCCCCAAACAGTAATAGTTGGATATTATTTCAGCTTTAGAGGCACATGGAGAATTTTTCCTTCTTTTAAACTATATATGTAACTCTGCTATGACAAATTAATAGTGATGATGAATATGAGTTTGGGCTCAGAGAGACCTGGTTGAATCCCTGCTTTCCTAGTTGCTGTTAGACTGTATTACTGGTAAATTGTTACCTATTCTCTCCAGGCCTTAGTTTTCTACTCTGTAAGACATGTAAGATAGTAATGGCTTATATAATGTAATGAGGATTAAAAGAAAGATTGTATACAAAATGCTTAGCTCGGGAGCTCACATATGATAAACTAACATTAAGAGATGCCATAGCATAATACTTTACAGTATGGTTTTGGAGTCATAGTTGGTTCCAACACTCATGAACTGTTTGGGCAACTTGCTTATTCCATCTAGGCTTTAGATTATAGAACCTCATCTATAAAATGAAGATATAAATGGTATGCTTGAGGCTGCACATTACTTGAAAGGCTAAAGTGGAAGCTCATTTTAGGCTCATTGAGAGTTAGCTAATGTAGCTATCATGACTTTTAAAATTACTTCACAACTTTTAAGTCCAACATACAGGACAATTTGCTTTCGAAAACCAAGACCATTTCCTATTCTGGTTGCATCAGTTGGTTCTACATTTTTTTCCCCAGCACAATTGCACAGTTCTACTTTGTAATGGAAAATGATCAGCCCTTGGCCATCTGCCACTCACTGAAATACTTCATTTATTCTCATGAAAGATCTGAGGTAGGTTGATATGTCTTTTTTGGCTCATTGACTTACTTAAGCACTCAAGTGCTATTTTCTAAGTGACATGGTCTTGTAGGTTGAGTTCCCTGGAAACAAATACTAATAATAAATATCAGTAATATTTGTACTGTGATGGCATCTGAAGACTGAGTTTTATAATTTAATACCTATATCCCAATGATGTACTTCTTTATTTCTCTCTATTTGTCTTTTTGGGGCCTTTTTAAAGTTTATTTATTTTTAATTGAAGGGTAATTGCTTTATAGTATTGCTTTGGTTTCTACCAAACATCAACGTGAATCAGCCATTTTTCTATCTATACCTGTTTGTTGAATTGTGAATTATATTACATCTTGAAGCTGTATTTATTTTGATTAAGGATGCTCATTAATATATTAATAAGTTTGGCCAATTATAAGTCATGATGGGTGTTAAATGCCACATTGACATCTATTTGAGGAATACCTCTATTCTGTATATTGTAGTATACTTGTAAATAGATAGTGGTCTGGAAAGGGTCATATACATTTTTCAGAACTTGCCATAATTTCTTACCCCTTCATACTCATGGGTTTTTATCTTTGCCTTCCCTCACTTGCTCCCATAGCAATTTATAATTCCCTTGTTTACAGAACATCTTGCTTCATTTACTACTTGTTCATGAGCCCCAGAAGAGAAGGAAATGTGTCTTATTTACTTCTGTATTTGGCTTGTCCCTTCCCGCTCAGTGCCTAACATATTGAATGTGTTTGTTTTAGTGATTAAGTGACTATGGAGGAAGGTGATACAATTATTTTAAAAAGCCACTTTCACTTTTTCATAGTTTATTACTCTCATAGGTCCTCAGAAGAGGAAGAAATTTCTTACTTTGTTCTGGCTGAACGAAAGAATTTTAGTGAGGTGACATGAAGAGGTTGTCAGTTTTCTTTTTTTTTTTTTTAATTTTTCTCTGAGAAACAGTCTTCTTTTTAGTTTCTCAAAGAATCACAGAATTATGAATAAATGTTACTTTGGTTCCAATTTCATAGTCTTTTAAAATTTATTTTTAGATGATAATAATAAATGTTGTTTAAAGGAAATGCATGCATATGGAAAAATTTAAAATATACAAAGGCTTGTACATACAGTGAAAATGTTTCCTTCTTTCCCTGGCCCTAGACACCCAATTCTGTTTCCCAAAAGCATCACTATTTTTAGTTTCTTCTTTTAGAGACAGACAATATCTTTCTTCATATGAAGGATGGCCCAAGACACAAATCTTTCATCTTGCTTTTCTTTTAACTTTGAGGGTACTTTTATATCAACATGTACAGATCTTCATTTTTATCAGTTATATAGTATATTCCACCCTATGTATATACAATAATTTATCTAATGAGTCCTTAATTAATGGGAATTCAAACTGTTTCAATTTTTACTATTAGAAACAGTAGTCAATATTCTTGTACACATGTCATTTTTCTTATTTGTGAGTATACTCCTCAGATAAATACCTAAGAGTGGAATTGCTGAGTCAGAGGGAATGCCCTTTAAATTCTAATAGTTTTTTGGCAAAATGTCCTCCATAGATATTGTACCAATTTATGCTCTACCATAAGAGAAGAGATTGCTGTTTTTCTCAACATTATTTTTGATCTTTATCAATTTTGGGGGAAAAGAGATATATTTATTATAGTTTTCTCTGTACTTCTCTAATTCTGAATAAAACAGAATGTCTTTTTAGATATTTAAAAGCCTTTCCTTTGCTATTTACTTTTTTTCATATATTTACTAGTTTTATTGTGCTAATGCTATTTTTCATATTGACCTGAAAATATATACAATATTAAAATTGATGTTATCATGATAGATGTTTTAGAAGACAGAAATATAAGCACTACCAGAAGAGTAAAGAGTTTCTTGGTGTTGGAAGAGTAATAGGAGACAAGTTTTTCCCTAGGATTGTACAATTTGTAAGAGCAAATACAAAGAAAAAAAAAAGAGGTATAAGTATCCATGCAGAAGATAAAGGAAGAGACTTTCCCCTTTTCCTATTTTCAGAGCACTTACTTTAGAAAACTTGTATTTGTTTCTCTGTTTAAAAGTTTTAAATTTTAAGGGGTTTTTCAACACCCTGGCCAGATTTATGACCTAGGAATGTCTCTGTCAAGGACCTGGGAAGTCTCTCTGAAACATAATAATCAAGATAGAAAGGCCCCAATCTTTGATTTCCTGTGGGAAGATAGGAGCCTAACATTGGTGGCCTAATTTCCAAGTTGAAAACTACCTCCTGTTATGTAGAAATGTCTTTTTTCCTTTGTGTGAAGCCAATTAGCAAATACAGATGGCCAGTCCAATTACCAGGTGAATCTAGGATGAATTGATTATGTGTGATAAAATGGTCAAGTTTTTTTGAGGATTAGTTTTTGTTTATCTCGAGAACATGTATGTAATGGGTTGTATTTGCCTGACTATAAAAGGATGAAATTTCCATCAGTCTTTGCCATTTCTCAGTGGGTTGCCTGTGATGCCCTTAGTCTTCTGCTTTAATGCTTATTCAATAATCAGTCAGTTCAGTCTCTCAGTCATGTCCGACTCTTTGCGACCCCAGGGACTGCAGCATGCCAGGCTTCTCTGTCCATGACCAACTCCCTGAGCTTGCTCCAACTCATGTCCATCGAGTTGGTGATGCAATTCACCTATCTCATCCTCTGTTGTCCCCTTCTCCTCCTGCCTTCAATCTTTCTCAGCATCAGGGTCTTTTCCAGTGAGTCAGTTATTCACATCAGGTGGCCAAAGTATTGGAGCTTCAGTCCTGCCAAGGAGTATTCAGGACTAATTTCCTTTAGAATTGACTGGTTTGATCTCTTTGCAGTCCAAGGGACTCTCAGGAGTCTTCTCCAACACCACAGTTCAAAAGCATAAATTCCTCTGCTTTCAGCTTTCTTTATGGTCCAACTCTCACAGCCATAGATAATAAATAATAAAACTACTTTATTCTCTTCCACCATTGTGGAGAGGTTTTATAGATTGGCAGGAAATTTATATTTAATTATATTTCCCAGCAAACTAAACTCAGTTTTTCAATCTGTGGCTCTATCATTTGCAAAACTGGGGATATGCAGTACATCTTTGAAATATCTTATAGTCCTATAGTCAGTCTTCTTTTTAAACAAGAATATTTAACCCAAATATCTTAAATTAAGACCCTTACTTTTATGTTCCTAATAATTTCTTCATGGCGTGTTTCATATCTTTGTTTCTCAGACTATATATTACAGGATTAATGAGTGGAGTAACTACAGAATAAAACAAAGTCACTATCTTCTGCATTCCAGCATCATGTTCAGATGTTGGGCTCACATACATGATCATCACTGATCCATAGAAAAGAGAAACCACAGTCAGATGGGACCCACAGGTGGAGAAAGCTTTTCTTCGCCCAGCTGCTGAAGGGACCTTCAGCACAGCTTGTAGGACCAGAGCATAGGACACCATGATGAAGAGAAAGGGGATAAACAAGAGGAGAGAACTTAAGGTAGAGCTAGTTAACTCTATTACAGGGACTCTAGTACAGGTGAGGGCCAACAAGGGACCTGGGTCACACAGGAAGTGGTCAATAATCCTGGATCCACAGAAGGACATTTGGGAAATGATGATGATGGGAATCAAGAACCAGAGGAAACCAAGTACCCAGCAGCTGATCACAAGACTGGTGCAGAGATGTCCAGTCATGAGAGTGGAGTAATGTAGAGGCCAGCAGATGGCAAGGTATCGATCAAATGCCATAATAGCCAAGAAAAAGCATTCTGTAGAACCCAAGGAGAAGAAAAAGTAGAACTGGAGGAAGCAGCCAGAGAAGGAGATGAGCTTGTTGTCAGAGAGGAAGTTGGCCAGCATGTTGGGGACCGTGGAGGTGACATACCAGATCTCCAGGAAGGAGAAGTTAGCGAGCAGGATGTACATGGGGGTGTGGAGTCTCTGATCCCAGCACACAGCACAGATGATAGAACCATTGCCCATGAGGGTCAGGAGGTAGACAGCAGAGAAGAGCACAAAGAGGAGAATCTGCCCCTCCCTGGGGCAAGGGAAGCCCAGGAGGATAAAGCCAGTGATGGTGCTGGAATTGTTGAAGGTGTTGGAGATTTTCATGAGTCTGTGAGCTGTGAAAACACCATCACATTATTGAATGATTGTAAAGACAGGGAGGAACCGAGATATGAATTGAAGCCACTCTGGGGAATGAAATAGACATTTATGTATCAGTTGTTACTATTTTAGTCTAATCCTGAATTACTGTCCTAGTTTAGCAGTTGGATTAGAAAAACACAAGTTAATGAATATCAGTATATATAGAGATATTTGCTTATTGTGAAGTGTATGGAAACATGTTCAACATTTAAATCTTTATATATGAAACTCTGCAGTAACTATCACTGAAGTTGAGAAATAGAGGATCACTTGTACCCTGGAATCTCCTCTTATGCTCCATCCCAGTAAGAGGATGACTATCCTCTGCCTCTTAGTTGCTCCAATTGTTAACACTCTCCTTTCTTAATAGTAATCACCTCCCTATTTTTCTTTATTTTAATAACTAAGTATGCATTCTGAAACTTTTTTTTAGTTTTGCTTGTTTTTTGTTTTACATAATTGAAATCATAGTATATGTAGTATTTGGATGGCTTTTGTTCAACAGTAAGGTTTTTTACATTCATGTTGTTACATGTACACTATACTCTATGAATAAACCACCACTTATTAAACCATTGTACTATAGATGACTATTTTGGCTATTTTTAGTCTGGGGCTGTTAGGAACAATGGCACTAAGAACATAGTTCTCTTTTCCTGGTTCACACATGCATGCATTTCTGTAGGCTAGATCATAAGGGCATGTGTATCTTTACCTTCAGTAGATAAGTTTAAAAAAGTTCCATCATTAATGCACAACTTATCACCTCTACTGATAGTACGTGAAAGCTCCAATTGACAACATTCTTTTCTAATGGTAAGGTCTCTATTTACCAGAGCCTAGGGAGTGAGATATATACTGCATTTTAATGACTTCTCTCTTTTTCTTTCTTTTATTTTGGTAATATAAGCTGGCATAGTTGTCTTCCTGGCAGAATTGCTTTTTTCAGAGTAGGAGCTTATATCAGAAATTTTTTACTTTCGAGAGAAAGTATTCTGGAAATTATAAAGAAAACTGTCTTCAAATTTGGTTTAGGAGAACATTTTAATGCATGCTATTTACAGCCATCTTTATCTTATATGAGGTTTGAGTCTTGTGCTCAGCCTTATGATTTAAAGAAATAACCTTCTAAAAGGTTATTTTTTATGTGTGTTAATCACTTTATCTATCATCTTAAAATATTTTCAGCACTTTAAATAGCTTAGCTAATGTTGAAACACTTACTTTTTCTGGTATAGTCTATTTCATTGTTACATCTCTTCTTTTACCTCTCACATCCAATTCATTAGCAGGATTCTTCTGTTTCTAAAGTATGGCTTGCATCATGCACTCCTTCGTCTTAACTGCTGTCTCTCAAGTTCAATTTACCATCCATTCTTCCTTAGACTTCTGCAGCTGCATTCTAACACAGCTCCTTGCTTCTACTTTTGCCCTTCTATTCTCCATTTTCTAAGCAGCAACAGAGTACTCCTTGAAAAATGGAAAAGCTGATCATGTTACACTTTTAAGTAAAACTTTTCCCTCTCAGCAACTCTGTGCCAAGAAGTCTTACAGAGCTGTTCTAGAAAACAGGAGGGTGTTCTAGAAAACAGGAATTGCCATCACCATTTTATGCTCAATCTAACATATTTAATTAGCTTGTATCACTACTCACTTTTTATTACCGAGCTCCTCTGTACAGAAGACTGATGACGTTACCTGCCTCAAGTCTGAGCTGAAACTGTCAAAAAAATTTCCCCAAACAAACAGCAAAAGACCAATAAACTCACCCTGTGTCAATTACAGAGGACACTGTGAACATGGGTGCAATGATGTCTGTGTATTTGTACCCTGGCCACTCGGACTGAGTTCATTAACAACAATCGCCTTGTTTTCTTCTTTTACTTGTTAAATTAGTCAACACCCTGGAAAAATTGAGATAGAGTACGTCTGAATGAACTGGGCCATGCCATACACAGTACAAGGAAGACATTCACCAATATTTTAATTTTCCCTCAAAGCTCAGGACAGTAGAAGCCTTGATACCCATTTGTTGTCTCCCTCTCTAGAGCCCACCCAGAGATGGTTCATGCGTGTGTGCTCAGTTGCTCAGTCATGCCCAACTCTTTGCGACCCCATGGACTTCACCCTGCCAGGCTCCTCTGTCCATGGAATTTTCCAGGCAAGAATATTGGAGTGGGTTTCCATTTCCTTCTCCAGGAGATCTTCCCAACCATGACAACTCAATTCACTTCCTTAGTTAGTTTGTACAGTTTCAGTGAGGGGCTGTAACACTGGATAATCTGTTTCTGGAAGATACTTAAAAGTAAGGATAATTTTCCAGAGTGGGATGACTGGTAGGCAGCTGTATATGATAGAAAAAAATTTTGAATTTAGAATTAAGAACTTTTGTTTAGTTTTCATAAGAAATTAATACTTAGCTATAATAAGCACATAATTATGCCTTCTTTAAAGGCCTGTTACAAATAACTGAAAGAGATAAATTCCTGTGGAAGTACTTTGACTATTGCCTGACCAGTAAGAGTTTAAGAAATATTGGTTGTATGTATATGATTGTAATAATTCAAAGAGAGCTGTGGGTAAAAACCAGTAGAGGTGGCTCAGATGGTAAAGTGTCTGCCTGCAATGTTGGAGACCTGGGCTCTATCCCTGGGTTGGGAAGATCCCCTGGAGAAGGAAATGGCAACCCACTCCAGTACTCTTGACTGGAAAATCCCATGGACAGAGGAGCCTGGTAGGCTACCATCCACGGGGTCGCAAAGAGTTGGACATGATTGATCGACTTTACTTACTTTCTTAAACACTACATAATCTTATTACCTGGATCAGCAAAGGGAATTCTAAGCTGGAGCTTCTCAAAGGTTTATTTTTTATTCTCTTAGAAGAGATAGTCTTCTTAACAATAACCAGAGAGGAGGAAAGAGCTGGAAATGGTTGTGGTAAAAATTCTTGAATATGTTTGCTGAGGGATGGAGGGGTTATAAGCAGAGACTGCCAGGAAGTAAATCCTATATTTCCTGATCCTTGAGGATCGATTTATTGCTGCTAAAGGAAAATAATGTCAAGAGACATCTTGTTATTCACTTGTTATTCTCTTCCCCTGGGATCTTCCTTAATTTCAGTGTTTTTATTTTCTATGCAGTTGAAATGATATCCTTTTCCTTCTTTAAAACTCTTACAGATAGAAAGAAGTGTTAACAAATCAATTGATTGTTCGATTAATTAATCGAGCAGTACATCTAACTCTAACTCCCCTAAGTGTGCATACAATGTGGCCAATGAAGACTTGAAAAAACTTGAAGGGGATAAGCAGTTCCAGATGTCCATAAATGATTCATCTAGAACTCAAATTTATTACAAACTACTCTGACACTCTCAGCTAGGTCATGCTATTCTGTTATTGGACACATACATGAAACAAAACAAAGCTACTTTATAAGTTTATCTAAGGATAAAAAAAAAGTCACTGTGTCAGTCATAAAATACCAAATATCCTCCTCTCTTGGCTAAAATGAGTGTCTACTACTTAAAAAAAAAAAGCCAGTTACACCTTTAATCTCCTTTTTCTCTGCCATCTATATAGATAGGATTTGTTGAGATACCTAGTCTTAAAATTGCCCTTGCATTGATAACACACAATCTGGAGCAGACTTTCTTAGATCCCCCCTAAAATCAGTCAACCAAAGCACCAATACTATAATAGATTATTTTTTATTTGAAGTGTAGTTGATTTATAATACTGCTATTAGTTTTAGATGTATAGCAAAGTGATTCAGTTATATATACATATGTATATGTATGTACATATATAGAGAGAGTTCTCCATTTTTTTCAGATTTTTTTCAATATTTTTTTCAGATTTTTTCCCAATATAAGTTATTATAAAATATTGAATATTGTTCTTTATGCTGTTCAGTATCCCCTTTGGTAACCATACGTTTATTTTCTATGTCTGTGAAGCTATTTATATTTTATAAGTAAGTTCAATTGTATCATTTTTTAGATTCCGTATAAAATGATACATGGTATTTGTCTTTCTCTTTATTTACTTAGTATGATGATGTCTAGATCCATCTAAGTTGCTGCAAATGGTATTATTTCATTGTTTTTATGTCTGAGTAATATTCCATTGTATATATGTATCACATGTTTATCCAATCATCTGTCAATGGACATTTAGGCTGTTTCCATTGTCTTGGCTTTTGTAAATAGTGCTGCTATGAATATTGGGCTGCAAGTATCTTTTCAAATTAGGGTTTTCTCCAGATATATGCCCAGGAGTGGATCATTGGATCATATGGTAACTCTACTTTTAGTTTTTTTAAGGAATTTCCATACTGTTCTCCAGAGTGGCTGAACCAATTTAGATTCTCACCAACAGTGTAGGAGGCTTCCTTTCCCCCCAACTTCTCCAGCATTTATTGTTTGTAGACTTTTTGATGGTGGCCACTCTGACCAGTGTGAGGTGAAGGTCAGACTTTTGGATTAAGGCAGATTATCAGAATGCAGATATTTGGACCTCAGTTTTTAGACCTAGAAAGAATTGCTTCCACTGAGTTATACTTCTATATAATGCTTTTGAATCTTATTAAGAAATGCTTTAAGAAGCAACTGTGTTAAACTATATGTATACATGTCAGATATTTTGGGGAACCACTGTTCAGTATATCTCATTCTCCCTTGTATGAATCATCTTGAAAGAAATTATAGCACTAGGAGTCAGTAATTTAGTTTTCTTTGTAAACAGATTTGTTTCTTCTTACAGTTATTGAAAATCACATGACAGATAATGTTTCTCCATTCTCTACTTCATTTTTGGAATCAAAGAAACATTTTATAGGGAATCATAACAACACTTGAAAAAACTTCAACACTGAAGATCTTTTTTGATGATTTCTCACTTCATTTTAAAGGGAGCTCATAACACTTTTACAGGCTTGACTTAATGTCAGCATTTATCCTATTATCCACATATCATCATCCTGTTTTTCCTTTTTAAATTCATATTTTTCTTATTCTTTCTTTCAGTGCACTTTAATACTTCAGATTCTTAAAGAAAAAAAGTAGAATATAGTATAATAAAGGAATATGTAAGTAAATAAGTATTTTCAATATAAGAAGAGCTTATGAAGATATGAATTTTTCTAAGGAGAGATTTTTTAGCCTTCCTCTTAGTATATTGTATTGAACAGGCTTCCCCAGGAGTTAATATAAAAACTTTTTATTGTAGGCTAGAAGTTTCTAAATGATTTAATGCTGCCTACTTCTCCAGCCTCTTATGTCATTTTCCTTACAGCTAGCAAAATCAACTTTTCTTATTCTTTGAAAATCACAACCTTCTACCTGTACTTACATGGGAGTTTATTGTCCTAGATATTTGCATAATATATTATCTGAGTTTGAAGTATCACTTCCTAACAAAGACAGTCTCTAACCATTTAGATCTAAACTATGCCCTATCCTACCCCAACAATTTCTGTATGCATACTCCCATTTATTCCTTTTTTTGGTGTTTCAAGGATACCATCTTTTTTTGGTTGGAGTATAGTTGATTTACAATGTTGCGTTACTTTCTGCTGTACATCACAGTTAATCAGTTATGCATATACATATATCCACTCTTTTTTAAACTCTTTTTCCGTAAAGTCATCAATTAGTACTGAATAGAGTTCCTTGTGCTGTACAGTAGGTACTTATTAAGTATCTATTTTTATATATATTGTACTGTGTATATCGGAGAAGGCAATGGCAACCCACTCCAGTACTCTCACCTGGAAAATCCCATGGATGGAGGAGCCTGGTGGGCTGCAGTCCATGGGGTCGCTAAGAGTCAGACACGACTGAGCGACTTCACTTTCACTTTCCACTTTCATGCATTGGAGAAGGAAATGGCAACCCACTCCAGTGTTCTTGCCTGGAGAATCCCAGGGATGGGGGAGCCTGGTGGGCTCTATCTTCTATGGGGTCTCACAGAGTCGGACACTACTGAAGCGACTTAGCAGCAGCAGTGTGTATATGTTAATCCCAATCTCTCAATTTATCCCTTCCCCTTTTCCTCCCTGGTAATCCTAGGATGTAATTCTATTTCTGTTTTGTAAATAAGTTCATTTGTACCATTTTAAAAAAATTTCACATACAAGTGATATCCAATGGTATTTGTCTTTCTTTGTCTGACTTACTTCACTCAGGATGACAATCTCTAGGACCATCTATGTTGCTGCAAATGGCATTATTTAATTCTTTTTTATGGCTGAGTAACATTCCATTGTGTATGTGTACCACATCTTCTTTATCCATTTACCTATCCATGGACATTT
Organism: Antilocapra americana; assembly: GCA_007570785.1. Taxonomy (NCBI): domain Eukaryota; kingdom Metazoa; phylum Chordata; class Mammalia; order Artiodactyla; family Antilocapridae; genus Antilocapra; species Antilocapra americana. The sequence continues at coordinate 6,809,407 of ML661889.1, read as the reverse complement.
AGGTGGCTCCGTGTCCTGGCTATTGTAAAAGTGCTGTAGTGAACACTGGGGTTCATATATCTTTTCAAATTATGGTTTTCTCTGTATATATGCCCAGGAGTGGGGTTGTTGGATCATATGATAGTTCTATTTTATCATAAAACTTGTAGAGGAACGCATAGGCAGAACGTTCTCTGACAGAAGTCACTTTGACCTACCTACTAGAGTAGTGAAAATAAAAATAACCATATGGGACCTAATTAAACTTAAAATTTTCTGCACAGCAAAGTAAACCATAAACAAAACAAAAAGACAACCCACAGAATGAGAGAAAATGTTTGCAAATGAAGTGGCTGGCAAGGGATTAATCTCCAAAATATACAAGCAAATCATGTAGCTCAATAACAACTACAACAAAAAACCCAACAAATAACCCAATCAAAAAATGGACAGGAGATGTAAATAGATATTTCTCCAAAGAAGACATACAAATGGCCAAATAGCACATGGAAAGATGCTCAACATCACTAATTATTAGAGAAATTCAAGTCAAAACTACAATGAGGTATCAACAATAAATGCTGGAGAGGGAACCCTTCTACACTGTTGGTGGGAATGTAAACTGGTACAGCTACTCTGGAGAACAGTGTGGAGGCTAATTAAAAAACTTAAAGTAGAGTTCTCATTTATTCTTTTTGTTTTATTGATATATAATTGATATAAAACATTAATTTCAGGTGTACAACATTATTCAATATATGTAAATATGGTGAAAACATTACTTCAATAAGTCTAATTGTAGTTAATATCCATTACCACATATAGTTGCAAATTTTTCAAACTACTGGAATTAGTAGTTATAATTAATGAGATTTATGTGTTCAGCTTCTTATTATCTATCCCCTTCGCTATAATGTAAGCTTCACAAAAGCAGGGACTTGATCTTACGCATTCAAATAGAGGTGAATGTTTACTGAATACCTGAATGAAATGCATCAACCCCAGAGGACAACTTGACTAATTTATTTATGACCAAATACTTGAGCCAATCACCTATAGGATGATATCTGTCTCATATCTCAGAATCACTGGCTTTTATTCTCTGTCTGCTTTTATCTCTTTTGAGCTGTGTGCTCAACTCAAACTTCCTTCCCTTGAAACTAACCCCAAAGTGTTGATATATTGTCACTACATGCTAATCTTTTAAAATGTAAACCTACTTCTAGGTATCTTAATTATCTTTCACAGGTAGGAAAAGGTAAGAAGACTGTAATATATTTCTTATTCTATAAATGGAGAATTTGGGAATAGAGGCAGGAGAAGCTTCCACCACTGCTGTCATGAGTGTTTGAATCATCTGTACTACTAACCATAACTTGTTTCACTTTCCCAATCAACTATTGTAAGGTTTTTATTTCTCACTACCTGTCATGTATTTATTTAAAATAGTGGCTCTGTAAGGTCATTGTGTGAACTGGTGCTGGGCTAGGTACACCAGAATCACATTAAAATGGGAATTTCTGGGGTTAATTTTATATTCTGAATTAGGGAATTTGGAGAAAGACCTGGGAGTCTATTCTTTTAATGAGTTCTCTAAATAACTATGGCATTGTGCTTAAGATCATTATTAATTTTTTGCATATTGATTAAATAAAAATTTTGGCTCAATTATGGTAGAAACCAAACGTAAGAATATGCACACAATAGAAGAGAGTGATCTCCGATAAAGGGAAAATAGTTAATGGCAGTCAGGATAGGAGAAGAGTTTAAAGTCAAGATTCAGGTCATTTAATTCAAGTTACTATCAAGTCCTGTTTTGAAAGTAAGGTCTGGTTTAATCGGTTGTACTATTGTCCATATTGTCTAGGAAGAAGTAGATGAATTTGGGTCTGTATTTCTAGGTGCCAGTAAGTAAAGATCTGCTTTTTAAGTTGGAATAGATTTTTTGATGGTCATCATCAAAAAACTCTGCAAATAATAAATGTTGGAGGGGGTGTAGAGAAAAGGAAACCCTTGTACACTGTTGGTTGGAATGTAAACTGGTACAGCCACTATGGAGAACAGTATGAAGGAAAAAATAAATATTATGATCTTGGTCCACTCATGAGCTCTTGTTTGCTTTGGCCAGTTTTTGCAAACATCTGAATTTTTCTCAAGGCAGTCTTCATGTCCTTGTTCCGGAGACTGTAGATCACCGGGTTTACAAGTGGGGTCACTGATGAATACAGCAAGGTTACAATCTTCTGTATCCCAGCTGGATTTCCAGAGGTTGGGCTGACGTACATCATCATGATGGTTCCATAGAACAGAGATACCACAGCCAGGTGGGAACCACAGGTGGAGAAGGCCTTACGTCTGCCAGCGGCTGAAGGGATATGCAACACTGCTCTGAGAACCAGGGTATAGGACCAAAGGATAAAGAAGAAGGTGACAAAAATAATAAGAGAGCTCAATATAGAACAGGAAAGCTCAAGTCCAGGGGCAGGGATGCAGGATAGAGCCAGTAAAGGACCAGGATCACAGACAAAATGGTCAATGGTATTGGGGCCACAAAAGGGGAGTTGAGTGATGAAATAGATAGGGACTGGATAGCAGAGGAAGGCTGTCACCCAGCAGAGGCCCACCAGGTTCATGCAGAGACGGATGCTCATGATGGTAGGATAGTGGAGAGGTCGGCAGATGGCTAAGTATCGATCAAAAGCCATGAGGGGCAGTAAGAAGGTCTCGGTGGTGCCCATGGAGAAGAAGAAGTAGAACTGGAGGAAGCAGGCAGTGAAAGAGATGGTTTTGTTCTCCAACAGGAAGTTCCTTAACATATTGGGAACAGTGGTGTTGACGTAACACATCTCCAGGAATGAGAAGTTGGCCAAGAGAGTGTACATGGGAGTGTGGAGTCTGTGATCCAGCTTCACTGCAAGGACAATGGCCCCGTTCCCCATCAGCGTCAGGATGTAGGACACGGAGAAGAGCACAAAGAGGAGGACTTGAACCTCTCTAGAGCAGGGGAAACTCAGGAGTATGAATTCAGTCACTGTGTTGACTCCTGACACATTCATGGCTTCCTAAGGGGTGGAGAGGAAACAATGACAGTGACAAAGATGACCTTACTCGCTAATCTTCAGGAATATTTCCTTTTAGAGATCTGTAAGTCCCTCAGAATCTATTACTGTATTAAATAAATAATGTAAATATGCTGCTGAAGACTGTCAAACTTTGAGAATGCTAGATATGATAAGACTTTGAATTTTGGATTGTCTCATTCCTCTTTCAGTATTTTCCTAGACCCAGCAAAACTCCAAAAAAGCAGTTTAGAGAAGATTAATGACAATACTTTCAAATATAAATAGGTATTTTATATTTATATCTATAGAGTAAGATATGTAGACTCTTAATATTAGACATAGAATTTTAATTCTGTGTTTATTTGGAATCAGAGTCATAATACTAGGCATCACAAGAGGAGGAGAAACATAGCAAATAACACAATGACATTCTGTGCATTCCACTTTTATTCTGGATCAATGTTAGAATTTCAAATGTCAGCCTCCCAAGGTGTTCTGATAACCCAGACAAGAAATGTCATGTGCCATCGTTTCTTCAGCGTTCACCACGGCTTTTTAACTCACAAAAATATGGAAAGTCTAGATATCTACATAAAAGTCCTTTTACTAGATGTTTTAATACTTCTATAAAATCGTGGTTTAGGTTGAAACCAGAAAAACTATAGAAGATTTGATATATCACTGACTTTTGAGATTTTTGTCTGAGATGTTAGGATTCTTAGAAAACTTGCTATTCTTCTAGTTTAAGGCTAGACGCAGAGGATCAAAAATACCAGACACCCATAAGCAGAGACCTCTAGGAACCAAGGATAGTGATGGGAGTCATAAGTGCCCTTCTGGACATGGATTCCTCTGATTTCTACTCTCTTCTCTTGTTCCCATCCAATTACAGATGTGGAAGGTTAGAGTTGTTTTGGGAAACTGATTAATAATCCTTGTTAAAGCTTCTTTCTCTGACTCTGAGTGAGACTTAGTCTTGAACTCTGTGTGATTTCTATGGTGAGAGAAGCAAAAACAAAGCCACTGAAATCACCTGAGATTCCGTTGCCAGTCATTTGGCCTTCATTTATTAATTTATTTTCTGGATCCCCTTTGTTATTGCGGGACAGTTATTATTTGTATGAAAATGATCCAAGTGACATGATTGAGTGATGATACTTATTCAGGAAAATAAAAGTGCAGAATACAAACTTAGAAACCTTCAATTACAGTATTCTAGCTAATAATATTTATTAATGTCTTCCAGATTACATAATGTTATAGCCTTAAGGATGATCTTGATGATTGCAACCAGTGACATAACAGATAAGAGGAAAAATTTTTCTTATGACACTTCACTGCATGGTTCCTCTCCAGTCTATGAATAGATCATATATGGCAGAACAAAGCTGTGAATAATTCCTCTGTAGGAGAAATTGAGAGTTACCTAGAAGCCAAAGTAACCACGAGGAAAGAGAAAACAGCAAGAAATGTTTGGTGTGTGTCGGGATTCCATTGACTTTGCAAACCATATGGAGTGAACTCACCAATTTGGACTGTTCAGTCATCACCTTGTTCTTCCTCCTTGCAGAGGCAGTAGACCATCATTTTCTCTGTGGCAGAGCCAAACACAGCTAAAAATAGGGAAGGCTTATGTTTTTTTTTTCTGCCCTGTTCCTCATAGCTGGTTTGTCAGTTATTTCCAGATGTCACTTTGCTAACATCCTTGTTCCCCCAAAGACCTGGTTTTGACTGGGTACAACTAACTCTTGGTTAATAAGAACAGAATTTATACACATTGAAGCTCTTTCCTTGTTCTTATCTCCCTCATTTCTCTGATTCCCAGACTTCTTAGCTGCAAGGATGAATCTGCTTAAATTACTTTATTTAACCTGAGATTCTATTATTTTCATGCCACACAAAAGAAGGCAGAGCTAAAATGAGCATCTAAGAGTTGTCTTATATTGCCTCTTCTGAACCCATCTTCTTGTAGAACTCATGGGTCTGTTTTTGCTGTAGCAAAAGGCATATAAGATAGAGGGCAGGACTTGTTTGGCAGCCAACAGCCCAGAGAGCTGGTTAACCTTGCTGGACACTGATACCGATTTGGAAAGAAACTGGCATATTTGCTGAAAAACAGAGATTTATCTGAAACCTATTTTTTTTTCCTCCTAAGGGATATAGTCTCCTATGAATTCTAAAACTGAGTATTTATGAGGGAAGATTATTAATCATATCCCAAATGTTCCCTTCCATTGGGAGTCCATTATTGGCCTTTGGGACCTTGTTTCTCCAATAGTGGGTGATCATCTCATGTTATTTTTAGAGCAGATGTTTATTTTGTCTTTTGGTCTGGTTACCTTCATGATGGTGCAAACACTCAGCATCATCAGTTTAGCTAAAGTATGACGTTTTTGTTTATCTTTTATTTCTTTACATTCAATTTTATTCATTTTTTGAGTCTGTCTGTAAGTTTTGAACTCTCTTATGTGTTAATATCAGAGTTACCTTACGATAGTTCTTTCTTTTTCCTATGGATTCACTCTGGCTTGAAAATATTATTTTGTTTTGTTCTACGGTAAAAGGCTTTATCTTTTGGGTCAAGCTCTGTGCTTCTAGCCTGATAGTAATAAGTAAATATCATTTCATGGTGAGCAGGGTCCAAGAAACTGTGGTGCAAGTGGTGAAATGCCAAACTTCTAGAAGATTCATCTCCATCTAGTCCTTTAAAATATTTCAAACTGTGTATACTAGATGTCTCTAAAAGTTGACATGACTGTTGAAATTGTCTTGCTTCTTTTAGAGATGACCTAAACTTCTGAACCCCTTTGTTTTTATTACTTGCATGTGTGTGCATAAGCACATAGGTATGTATAAATTTAAATCAGATATTTACCTTTTTTCCCCTCTAATATTGGTTTCAAACAATCTCTAATGAGATGGACTCTTGCTAACAATTTACTAATGACTACATATCATTTACTGACAAAAAGAGGTTTTTCTAGGGGGGTTATTAATTTACCTTGCTCATTTTCTCAGTATCATTTCTGTAAGGTAAAAGTGTTTTTGTCTTTTAAATGGTAACATCACTTCTTCCATCATGAAAATTGAAATCTGAGGATGGATGGTCATCAAGTTTTTCAGAATGATATATTTATTAAAATGTTTGCAATCAGGGAAGAAAAAGAAATAAAAGGAATCCAGATTGGAAAATAAGAAGTAAAACTCTCATGCAGATGACATGATCCTCTACATAGAAAACCTTAAAGACTCCACCAGAAAATTACTAGAGCTAGTCAAGTTGCAGGACATAAAATTAACACACAGAAATCACTTGCATTCCTATACACTAACAATGAGAAAACAGAAAGAGAAATGAAGGAAACAATTCCATTCACCATTGCAACGAAAAGAATAAAATACTTAGGAATGAAAGTGAAAGTGAAGTTGCTCAGTTGTGTCTCACTCCTAGAGACCCCATGGACTGCAGCCTACCAGGCTCCTCTGTCCATGGGATTTTCCAGGCAAGAGTACTGGAGTGGGTTGCCATTGCCTTCTCCGTAAATCACAGCAGGATCCTCTATGACCTACCTCCCAGAGTAATGGAAATAAAAGCAAAAATAAACAAATGAGACCTAATTAAACTTAAAAGCTTTTGCACAATGAAGGAAACTATAAGCAAGGTGAAAAGACAGCCTTCAGAATGGGAGAAAATAATAGCAAATGGGGCAGCTGACAAAGAATTAATCTCAAAAATACAAGGAACTCCCGCAGCTCAATTCCAGAAAAATAAGCAACCCAGTCAAAAAGTGGGCCAAAGAACTCAACAGACATTTTTCTAACAAATACATGAAAAGATGCTCAACATCACTCATTATCAGAGAAATGCAAATCAAAACCACATCATTCCCTTCGTTCTGCTGACTTTATGGGCTTTATGTTCTTTTTTTTTTCTAATTCTTTTAGTTGGTAGCTTAGATTGTTTACTTGATATATTTCTTGTTTCTTGAGGAAGGCCTATATTGCTATAAACTTCCCTCTTAGAACTGCTTTTGATATAGCTCATTAATTTTGAAAAGTTGCGTTTCCATTTTCACTTGTCTAGAGGTATTTTCTGATTTACTCTTTGATTTTATCATTATCCCATTCATTTTTTAGTAGCATTTTGCTTAGGCTTCATGTGTTTATTCTTTTCCCATTTTTCTCCTTGTAGTCAATTTCTAGTTTTATCCTGCTGAGGTCAGAAGAAAAAGCTTGATAAAATTCCTATCTTCTTATATTTGTTGAAGGTTATTTTGTAACCTAGTATGTGATCTATTCTAGAGAATATTCCATGTGCATTTGAAAAAAATGTGCATTTTGCTGTTTTGGGATGTATTGTCCTACACACATTAAGTCCAACTGGCCTATTGTGTTATTTAAGACCCCTTATTGATTTTCTACCTGGAATATCTGTCTATTGATGTCAGTGGGGCGTTAAAGTCCCCTATACTATTATTGTCAATTTTTTCTTTTATATCTGTTAGTATTTGATTTATATATTTGGCGCTATTGTACTGGATATGTATATGTTAGCAAGTGTAATATCCTCTTCTTGTATTGATCCCTTTATCATTATACTTTTTAACATTTTTTTTAAACTTAACTTTTAAAAATTGAAGTGTAGGTGATTTACAATGTTGTGCCAATCTCTGCTGTACAGCAAAGTGACTCAGTTATACACAAACAGGATTTTTAAATATTCTTTTCCATTATGGTTTATATTGAAGATAGTTCTTTGTGCTATACAGTAAGACCTTATTTTTTTATCCATTCTATATATAATAGTTTATATTTGTTAATTCCAAGTTTCCCCTCCCTCATCTCTTTCCTCCTTGACAAGTACAAGTCTATTCTCTATGTCTGTGAGTCTGTTTCTGTTTTGTTATGTTCATTTTTGCCATATTTTTGATTCCACATATAAGTGATATCATATAGTAGTTATCTTTCCTTTTCTGAATTCTTCACTTATTATGATAATTTCTAGCTCTATCCATGTTACTGCAAATGGTATATAATGCCCTTCTTTGTCTTTTGTTATAGCCTTCCTTTTAAAGTTTATTTTGTCAGATACAAGTATTGTTACTCTTGCCTTCTTTTCTATTTGCATGAAATATTTTTTCTTATTCCTTCCCTTTCACTCTGTGTGTGTCTTTGGCCCTGAACTGAGTCTCTTATAAGTAGCATATTGAAGGGTCTTGTTTTTGTTCCAATCAGCCACTCAATGTCTTTAATTGGAGTATCAAACCAAATGCAACAATGTGTAAAAAGGATGATGCACCATGGTCAAGTTGGGTTTATTCTAAAAAGGTTACAGAGATGGTTCAACATATGCGAATCAATCAATGTGATAAAACACATTAACAAAAGGAAGGATAAAAATCACATGATCATCTCAAAAGACATGTAAAAACATTTGACAAAATTCAGCATCCATTCACAATAAAAACTCTCATTAAAGTGGCTATATATCTCAATTTAATAAAGGCCATTTATGACAAACCCACAGCTAAGATAATATCCAATGGTGAAAAGCTGAGCCTTCCTGCTAAATTCAGGAAAAGACAAGAATGCCCACTTTCATCACTTCTGTTAAGCATTATTGGAAGTCTTAGCTACAGTAAAAAGACAAGAAAAAGAAATGGAAAGTCTAAATTGGAAAGGAAGATATAAAAATGTAACTATTTGCAGATGACATGATACTCCATATAGAACACCGAAGACTTTACCCGAAAACTTACAGCTGATAAATGATTTCAGTAAGGTTGCAGGATATAATACACAAAAATCTATTGAATTTCTATACACTAAAAATGAACTATCAGGAAGAGAAAGTACAAAACAATCCCATTTAAAATTGCCCCAACACTCCCCCCAAACACTAGGAATATATTTAGTCAAGGAGATAAAAGCCTATACTCTGAAAACTATAAAACATTAATGAAGGAAACTGAAGATAATACAAATAAATGGAAAGATATTCCATACTCTTGGATTGGAAGAATTGATACTGTTAAAATGGCCATACTACCCAAAGCAATCTATAGATTTAATGAAGCACCTATCAAAATACCCATGGCATTTTTCATATAAGTAAAACAAATAATTATTAAATTCATATGGTGCCACAAAAGACCGTGAATTGCCAAAGCAATCTTGAAAGAAAAGAACAAACCTGTAGGTAAAACCCTCCCAGACTTCAGTCTATACTACAAAGCTAAATGGCGTATTATTGGCAGCATAAAAATAGACACATAGATCAACAGCCTTGTCTAACTCAGTGAAACTAAGCCATGCCATGTGGGGCCACCCAAGACAATTGGGTCATGGTGGAGAGGTCTGACAGGCCTCTGGAGAGGTCCACTGGAGAAGGGAATGGCAAACCACTTCAGTATTCTTGCCTTGAAAACAAGTGAACAGTATGAAAAGGCAAAAAGATAGGACACTGAAAGATGAACTCCCCAGGTCAATAGGTGCCCAATACGCTACTGGAGATTAGTTGAGAAATAACTCCAGAAAGAATAAAGGGATGGAGCCAAACCAAAAACAATACCCAGTTGTAGTTGTGGATGTACTGGTGATAGAAGAAAGGTCCGATGCTGTAAAGAGCAATATTGCATAGGAACCTGGAATGTTAGGTTCATGAATCAAGGCAAATTGGAAGTGGTCAAACAGGAGATGGCAAGAGTGAACATCAACATTCGAGGAATCAGCGAACTGAGATGGACTGGAATGGGTGAATTTAACTCAGATGACCATTATATCTACTACTGTGGGCAGGAATCCCTTAGAAGAAATGGAGTAGCCATCATGGTCAACAAAAGAGTCCAAAATGCAGCACTTGGATGCAATCTCAAAAATAACAGAATGATCTCTGTTTGTTTCCGAGGCAAACGATTCAATATCACGGTAATCCAAGCCTGTGCCCCAACCAGTAACGCTGACGAAGGGGAAGTTGAACGGTCCTATGAAGACCTGCAAGACCTTTTAGAACTAACACTCAAAAAAGATGTCCGTTTCATTAAAGGGGACTGGAATGCGAAAGTAGGCAGTCAGGAAACACTTGGAGTAACAGGCAAATTTGGCCTTGAAGTACAGAATGAAGCAGGGCAAAGGCTAATAGAATTTTGCCAAAATAATGCACTGGTCATAACAAATACCCTCTTCCAACAACACAAGAGAAGACTCTACACATGAACATCACCAGATGGTCAACACTGAAATCAGACTGATTATATTCTTTGCAGCCAAAGATGGAGAAGCTCTATACAGTAAGCCAAAACAAGAGTGAGAGTTGACTGTGGCTAAGATCATGAACTCCTTATTGCCAAATTCAGATTTAAACTGAAGAAAGTAGGGAAAACCACTAGATCATTCATGTATGACCTAAATCAAATCCTTTATGATTATATAGTGGAAGTGAGAAATAGATTTAAGGGACTAGATCTGATAGACAGAGTGCCTGATGAACTATGGACAGAGGTTCATGACACTGTATAGGAGACAGGGATTAAGACCATCCCCATGGAAAAGAAATGCAAAAAAGCAAAATGGCTGTCTGAAGAGGACTTACAAATAGCTGTGAAAAGAAGAGAAGTGAAAAGCAAAGGAGAAAAGGAAAGATAGTCCCATCTGAAAGCAGAGTTCCAAAGAATAGCAAAGAGAGATAAGAAAGCCTTCGTTAGCGATCAATGCAAAGAAATAGAAGAAAACAATAGAATGGGAAAGACTAGAGATCTCTTCAAGAAAATTAGAGATACCAAGGGAACATTTCATGCACAGATGAGTTCGAAAAAGGACAGAAATGGTATGGACCTAACAGAAGCAGAAGATATTAAGAAGAGGTGGCAAGAATACACAGAAGAACCATACAAAAAAGATCTTCATGACACAGATAATCACAATGGTATGATCACACACCTAGAGTCAGACATCCTGGAATGTGAAGTCAAGTGGGCCTTAGAAAGCATCACTACGAACAAAGCTAGTGGAGGTGATGGAATTCCTGTTGAGCTATTTCAAATCCTAAAAGATAATGCTGTGAAAGTGCTGCACTCAATATGCCAGCAAATTTGGAAAACAGCAATGGCCACAGGACTGGAAAAGGTCAGTTTTCATTCCTATCCCAAAGAAAGGCAATGCCAAAGAATGCTCGATCTACTGCACAATTGCACTCATCTCACACACTAGTAAAGTAATGCTCAAAATTCTCCAAGCCAGGCTGCAGCAACACGTGAACCATGAACTTCCAGATGTTTGAGCTGTATTTACAAAAGGCAGGGGAACCAGAGATCAAATTGCCAACATCCGCTGGATCATCGAAAAAGCAATAGAGTTCCAGAAAAACATCTATTTCTGCTTTATTGACCATGCCAAAGCTTTGGACTGTGTGGGTCACAATAAACTGTGGGAAATTCTGAAAGAGATGGGAATACCAGATCATCTGACCTGTCTCTTGAGAAACCTGTATGCAGGTCAGGAAGCAACAGTTAGGACTGGACTGGAACAACAGACTGGTTCCAAACAGGAAAAGGAGTATGTCAAGGCTGTATATTGTCACCCTGCTTATTTAACTTATATGCAGAGTACATCATGAGAAATGCTGGGCTGGAAGAAGCACAAGCTGGAATCAAGATTGCTGGGAGAAATATCAATAACCTCAGATATGCAGATGACACCACTCTTTTGGCAGAAAGTGAAGAGAAACTAAAAAGCATCTTGATGAAAGTGAAAGAGGAGAGTGAAAAAGTTGGCTTAAAGCTCAACATCCAGAAAACTAAGATGATGGCATCTGGTCCCATCACTTCATGGGAAATAGACGGGGAAACAGACTTTATTTTTTTGGGCTCCAAAATCACTGCAGATGGTGATTGCAGCCATGAAATTAAAAGATGCTTACTCCTTGGAAGGAAAGTTATGACCAACCTAGATAGCATACTGAAAAGCAGAGATGTTACTTTGCCAACAAAGGTTCGTCTAGTAAAGGCTATGGTTTTTTCAGTAGTCATATATGGATGTGAGAGTTGGACAGTGAAGAAAGCTGAGTGCTGAAGAATTGATGCTTTTTTTTTTTTTAAAATTGCCTTTACTTTATTGTGTTGGTTTTGCCATACATTGACATGAATCCGCCATGGGTATACATATATTCCCCCTCCAGAACCCCCTCCCTCCTCCCTCCCGATTCCCTCCCCCTGGGTCATCTCGGTGCACCAGCCCCGAGAATCAACCATGGGCTGGTGATTGATTTCACATATGATAATTAACATGTTTCAATGCCATTCTCCCATATCATCCCACCCTTGCCCTCTTCCACAGAGTCCACGAGACTGACGAATTGATGCTTTTAAAGTGTGGTGTTGGAGAAGACTCTTGAGAGTGCCTTGGACTGCAAGGAGATCCAACCAGTCCATCCTAAAGGAGATCAGTCCTGGGTGTTCATTGGAAGGACTGATGTTGAAGCTGAAACTCCAATAACTTTGGTCACCTCATGCGAAGAGTTGACTCATTGGAAAAGACCTTAGTGCTGGGAAGGATTGGGGGCAGAAGGAGAAGGGGACGATAGAGGATGAGATGGCTGGAAGGCATCACCAACTTGATGGCCATGGGTTTGGGTAGACTCTGGGAATTTGTGATGGACAGGGAGTCCTGGCGTGCTGCGATTCATGGGGTCACAAAGAATCAGACAAGACTGACCAACTGAACTGAACTGAGATTAATAGAAAAGACTAGAAAGCCCAAAAATAAACCTGCACACCAACTGTCAATTAACCTATGACAAAGGAAGCAAGAATATACAATGGATTGGCTGTTTAACAAGTGCTGCTAGGAGAACTGGACAGCCACCTATAAAAGAGGGAGATTAGAACATTCTCTCATACAATATGCAAAAATAAACTAAAAATCGTTTAAAATCTAAAAGTAAGAATTAAAATCATGAAACTCAAGGAAGAGAACATAGGCAGAATGCTGATGTAAATTGTAGCAGTATTTTCCTGGATCAATCTCTTAAGGCAGAAGAAATAAAAGCAAAAATAAACAAATGGGGGAAAAAACAAATGGTGCTCTGAGGACAGGAAAGAAATATTGCTTACCTGAGTCACTCTAAAGGCCAGTACAATGCCAGAATAGTTCATATTCTTTTTTTCCTATGCATTTATTTTGTTGTTTGTTTAGTCATTAAGTCATGTCTGACTCTTGTGACACCATGGACTGTAGTCTGCTAGACTCCTCTGTCCATGGGATTCTTTATGCAAGAATACTGGAGTGGGTTCCTATCTCCTTTTTCAGGGGGTCTTCCTGACCCAGGAATCAAAACTGGGTCTCCTGAATTGCAGGCAGATCCTTTACTGACTGAGCTATGAGGGAAGCCCCTTTTCTATGCATAATCTCTTCAAAAAAGCATGTACAAATCATTCAAAGGAGACTGAATTATCTTGGATATAAGCATTTTTTTGGCAAAGCAATAATTATTATATTTGGGTTATAACATGTCTTATTAAAGGTATAACTCTCCCAGACTTCAGTATATACTACAAAGATACAGTAATCAAAATAGCATATTATTGGCACAAGAGTAGATACATAAATTAATGGAACAGAATAGAAAGCCCAGAAATAAACCCACATACCTTGGTCAATTAACCTATGACAAAGGAGGCAAGAATATATAGTGGATAAAAAAACTGGTTGATCAACAAGTGGTACTGGGAAAACTGGACAGCCACCTATAAAAGAGTGATTCAGTTTGATTGATTTGCAATAAAGAGGCTGTTGAAAAGAAAAGGGGTGTGTGTTTGTGTGGTCTCACTCTGTGTTAGAATTTTACTGTTTTTATTTAGACACTAAGTCATGTCCAACTCTTGTGACTCCATGGAATTCAGCCCTGCTCCTCTGTCCATGGGATTTTCCAGGCAAAAATGGAGTGGGTTGCCATTTCCTTCTCCAGGGGCTCTTCTGAACCCAGAGACTGAACCTGTGTCTCCTGCATTGGCAGATGAATTCTTTACCACTGAGCTGCCTGGGAAGCCCCTTAAAGAGTTTAGAAATTCCTAAATTTGAGGATTTTTAACCTCTCTGTATATTACAGTATCCCAGGGGATTTTTCAAAATACCTGTGCCTTGGTCCTAAGCAATAGAGAACCACTGCTTGGCTGGAGGTAGATGTCAGTAAAGTGTTACATGTGGTTGTGATTACTGTGAGCCTTTTCAGAGATCAATGATTTTCCAACTTTAATTTGCATAGTACCAGTTTTAGGAACCTCTTACAATTTTCTTCAAAGCATCTTTCATTTCTTTATTCCGGAGGCTGTAGATCATGGGATTGAAAAAGGGGGTCAAAACTGAGTAGAATAAAGTTGTGAACTTCTGCATGCCCTCTGCTTGTCCTGACCCTGGACTCACGTATGTCATCATGACAGAACTATAGAATAGAAACACAACAGCCAGATGTGAGGAGCAGGTGGAGAAGGCCTTCTTTCGTCCAGCAACTGAGGGCACCTGCATTACAGCTCTCAGCACCAGGGTGTAGGATCCAGTAATGTAGAAAAAGGTGCCAAAGATAAGGAGGGAGCTCATGGTACCACATATTAGAACAGTCCCTGGGGCTGGGACACATGCTGAAGCCAGGGCTAACAGAGGACCCAGGTCACACAGAAAGTCATCAATCACATTTGGACCACAAAATGGTAGCCGGGTAACCAGTATCACTGGGATCAGAAACCAGAGGAAGCCGTACACCCAGCAAAAGATGACCAGGCTTCTACAGAACTTAGTAGTCATGACGGTGGGGTAGTGCAGAGGGCAGCAAATTGCCAGGAAACGGTCATAGGCCATGATGGAGAGAAATAAGCATTCTGTTGTGCCCAGCGAGAAGAAGAAGTACAACTGGAGGAGACACCAAGCAAAGGAGATGGTTTTGCTTTGGGAGAAGAAGTTGGCCAGCATATTGGGCACATCAGAGTTGACATAGCAGATCTCCAGGAAGGAGAAATTGGCCAGCAGAATGTACATTGGAGTGTGGAGCCGGCGGTCCCAGCGCACTGCACACACAATGGCCATATTTCCAAGGATCGTCAGGATGTAAGTTATAAAGAATATGGAAAAGAGGAAGATCTCTATTTCCCAGCGGCAAGGGAAGCCCAAGAGAATGAACTCACTCACAACGTGGGAAGTATTTCTGGCCTTTGACATCATCATTTCTGTATATTCTGTGAGGATTGGAACAGAAATTACATTTACAAAGAGAATTATGTCTTCTGGTTCCTTCCCAGGAGATGAGCACATTTTCCTGAGCATAAAGGAGGGGACTAGACCAATAGCTTCTATTTTTTATGGGGCAGTCCAACAATACAGTTGTTGTGTATACTCTTCCATATATGACTATTTGCTTTTAAACTATAAACAAACCACTGTCAATAAATATAGTAAATATTGGTAAAGGTTTTGAAAAAAGTTATATTAGAATTAAAATAAAAATAGAATTTCAGATATTTCCTTTCTGCATCTCTCATTGGGTTGCCTGGCACACTGAACTTTGGAGAACATTGGTCTAGACAGTACAGATGGGTGTCTGCATGCATGCTAAGTCGCTTCAGTCATGTCTGACTCCTTGTGACCCCACAGCCTGCAGCCCGCCAGGCTCCCCTGTCCATGGGATTCTCCAGGCAAGAACACTGGAGTGGGTTGCCATTTTCTTCTCCAGATGGGTATCTGGCTAAAGCTAAATTAATATATAAACTTTGACTTGGGCAATTTAATTGTAAAAAACTAGAATTGACAGATTTACTGAACAAAAGAGTAATATCAACTAAGTGCCTTAAAGGAGAGAACATGAGGCTTTACCCCTCATACTGTGTGGCTGACACAGAACACAATGGTATTATAATCTCTTTTGCTCTAGGGACTCATGCAGGCTTAAATTCTTTGGCTTTTTTGGTCAGTAACTTTATATTTTTGACTTTCATTGAATTTTATTATACTAAATTTAGTATAATTTCATTATACTAAAGTCCTTAGAGTTTTATCCATAATAACGTAAAACGAGACTGACCCAGTTTAGTGGTTGTGTCATTGAGTTTTTGAAGTGAGGGAGGTTAATTACTGAATTTCACCAAGTGTTTCATTGAATGAGATCTGAAGACTTTCAAATATTAACTTCCATTTGTATTTTTATTCCCTGTGAATTTGATAAAATTTCTCATGATTTTCACCTGTGTGTTTGATTAGAATATGTAGACCATTAAAAATTGCTTTTTTAGAGAACTTACAACTTTTTCTAGGTTAATACAGGAGAAGGCAATGGCAACCCACTCCAGTACTCTTGCCTGGAAAATCCCATGGATGGAGGAGCCTTGTAGGCTGCCGTCTACGGGGTCGCACAGAGTCTGACACGACTGAAGCGACTTAGCAGTAGCAGCAGGTTAATACATATTATTCTCAACAATTGGGGATAGATGGCTAAGCTAAAAACAGATAAATAGCACAAAAATGGTGAAAATGACTTTGTATCTGAAAAACTTTCTAGCATACATTAATAAACAGAGGGCTTATTGAAAATTTTAAAAGTAGCTTTTAAAACTGATGCCCTTGTTCAATTTCAGTTTTTAAAACATTTTCTTCCTTTCTTTAGAATTCTTCAGAGATACCAATAGTGATTTTGAATCACATTTGTAAATTCTTTCTGTACCCAGGGATATAATTTGCTTAGGTCTGAGAATATGAGTTTATTTAAAATTATTAAGTGCTATTTTACTTTATTTTCTTGTCAATTCTCTTTTATATATTTTTCTTCTTTCTTTTGAAAGAATGTCAATCCTTAGAGCTGTCCATATTCTAATTTAGATTGATTGTCCCTGCTGTTTTCTCTCCAGAGGGCAGAAGATGGCCTAGTCTTTTTCTTTCTTCTCATAAACTTGCAAGCAAGGAGATCACAATGCTATCAGTTGGCATGGAAAGACATTCTTGTTTAGGTTTTAGCCCAGTGAAAAGCTCACTAAATTTCTCAGAGAAAAACATTCCTTGTTTTTAATTACTTTATTTCACTTGTTTCTCTGTCTCTCTCTGTCTGTTTCTTTCTCTCTCTTCATTTCTTTTTTTCTTAGGATTACTTCTAAGATGAGAAAATTACTTGAGATTTTTGTTGCTGGAAAATTTAAGAACTCTCTACAATACTATCTTATATAGTTTCGGTACTTGGACAATAAAGGAAAATATTTCTTAACATATTTTTATTAAAACATTTTTAAATAATAGCATTAACTTTTTGATTGCTATCCATCATGAACCTTAGTTCATTTTCTATCAACTTCCACTTTTTTACCATAAACTGAATATTTATGTGCTAGCTACAATCTTTTCAGGCTTAGCTTCTAAATTTAGCTTTATAAGCAGATCACTAAAGAATTTTAAAAAATTCAATAAAAGTTTGCTTAGTGTCTACTGCATTCTTGTATACTAAGCAAAGGGTGTTTTGGAACATATATTTATATTCCTTCATGGTGAAATACTGTTTTCAGTAAAATTAAGAGGCACTTTAAGGTCAATATAAATTTCAGTGTAAATTGTGGTAGTTAAATCTATAACTTCAGGTTTCCAGATAAAGGTCACTAATTTAAATATGAAATATATAATTTTGATTTTTCAAATTAACAAAAATGAATAATCATGACACCAGAGTTGATAAAGGTACAATGAAATGACACTTACAAAAACTGTTGGAGGGTATATTAACTTGTACATTTTTTTTCTGGCTGGGAATTTAGAAATACTCAGAGCTTTTAAAGCATTTATACCCATTAAATAAGAATTAGAGGTGTAGAAAAAATTCATACAGTGCATAAGAATTTTTAGGAATTGTGTTAAAATACAGATTCTGACTCAGAAGGAGTGGATGCAGTTTGGGATTCTAAATTTCTAATAAGTAATAAGGTAATCAGAGAAGGCAATGGCAAGCCACTCCAGTACTCTTGCCTAGAAAATCCCGTGGACAGAGGAGCCTTGGTGGGCTGCCGTCTTCAGGGTCGCACAGAGTCAGACACAACTGAAGCAACTTAGCAGCAGCAGCAGCAATAAGGTAATACTAATTCTTTGAGTAGTAGAAGTTTATAAAGTCCTCCATACTTTATAGAGTTCTTTGTGTAGCAAGAGTTTATGTAGTTCTTTATATATACTTCTTTAGAAAAAGTAAATAATACTGAGGAACATAAAAATTCATGGAAAAATGAAATAAATAGTGGTAAAATTTTCAAGATCAGATGATAGGTTGCATACTTTTCTTCTTTATATATGTCTATGTTTCTTAAAATTTCTATAAATAATATATATTACTTTTATAAACTGAAAAGATAAACATTAGAAAATATTATTCTTGAAGGCACTCTTCTGGATCTTCCACTTTCCCTAACCAATTTTTGTGAACTTTGTTATTTCTGGAATGTTACAAGTTGCTAGGAAGCCCATTATTTATCATATGTGACTTACCATGCAGGATATCATTTCTCGTTCACTCGCTACTTGGGTTTAAAGTCAGTGAAGTAAGTCTCTGTGCCAGGGTTGAGGAGAAAGGGAAGATTCCCAGCGGGGCATCCTAAAGGCTGCCAATACCATTTCATAAACCTTGGACACAGATTAGAAGTTAGGTTTAAAAAAATCAAATGCAACATCATGAGAAATGATAACCATTAGCTTCTGAAGAGAATTTGTGTTATTAATGCTTTCCCATTGGAAGGAAGCATACCTTATTCTCCATCAATCAATACTTTACTTCCTTGAGAAAAAAAAAAACAGGAAAATGATACTACTTTCCAGTTTTGTTTTAATTTTCTTTAGTAAATTTTAGGGAGAATATTGTAGTTTAGAAAAAAAGTCAAAAAATCATGATGATATTAGAAGGATTAAATAAAGGCAATATACTTCTTTTTCTTTTTTTTCACCTTTACAGTTGATAAAATTTGAAAGTAATGGTTTCTCTTTCAACTAGACAGGTAGAAAGATACTTTCTTGAACTCACATTTCCACCATCAGAATATAACACATATTTTTCTCCGTCCTGTGTTCATGAAATAAGGGCATATGCCCTTTTCTGAAGGAGTTGATTCAGGCACTTACTGGAATATGAAACAGTGTCTACAGATAAGCCTTTCTTCTGCTCTTCATTTTCCTTGGATCTCAGAGTTCTCTCCCTTGTGCTTTCACTTCCAGAGCATTTGGGGAAATATTTTTCTGTTTTTTGGAAGCTGAAAAAGATGTGATTCCCCTGCTCCCCATTGAGTAGTAGTAAGAATGAAAGCTTGAATTCTCCACTTGTCCCCAGTGAAACAGTTGCTGGGCCAAAGCCAGTTTCCCTAAAGGAACTCTGCCGAGATTCCCTCAGCTGGATGGTCATTACCCCAGGGAATCATCTTTTGTTAAGGTTATTTCAAACATTTGATACTCCTTTTCTCATAATGGACCAATGATTCCACTTTATCAGTTGATACTATGCATTTGCCATATAATTTTGAGCTGCTTTTTCTGGTTAAAGGGACAGTTATTTTTTTTAACTTATTTTTTAATTCATTACATAGGTTCAAAAGCCTATCCATGCCTATAGCCACCCTAGTACTTTGGCATACAAATATAGCAGTTAATATTTACTGAAAACTTGTTACATGTCAGGCAGTAAGATGAGTAAATTTATGAGTAATCTCATTTAATCCCCTCCCAATCTGACATGTTAGATATACTATTATTTTTACTTATGGGGAAGCTATTGAAGCTTATATTACTTAAATAATTTGTAACATCTAATAAATGGGAATGACAATATCTGAATTCAATTCTCTCTGAGAGTGAAGCCTGAGTTCTTAAATAGTAAACTATTTACCTTCCATCTTTACCTGTCAAAGATGGAAAACAGTTGCTATTGATATCTTATGCTAGATATTGTGACAAATTCTTATATTTAACTCATTTTATTTAATCCTTACAATACCCAGTGTGCTGGGTATCATTGTTGCAATTTTTAAAAATTCTGATTATCAAGGTAACTTGTGTTTAAACAAAAATTTGGAAGAGTCAGAAAAATTAAGGGAGCTAAAAAATTACTCACAATTTTTTCAAGCACACATAATTCAAGTAAAAACTTGGCATATTCCCTCTGATCTTTTTTGTTGTAAAATTTATACATATGAGGTCATACAGCATTTACAACTTAGTGTTGTGCTTTCAGTTATAGCCTGCATTTTTCCATGTAACTAAAACTCTTAAATACTATTAAAGCTGCATAATATTGAGTGTTGTTTTAATATCATTTCCCTAGGGTTTTTAGGCTATTTAAAAATTTCTGATCTTAGTGCAGTAAAAATCACTGGGCTTAAATTTTTGTTTAGTTTTAGAACATTTCCCTAGGCTACCTGAAAGAAAATTACAATGTCAAAAATATTATATATTTATATCCTTCAGATATATTCTCAGAAGTAGACTTGCTAGATTAGATGGTAGTTCTATTTTTAATTTTTTGAGTAACCACCATACTGTTTTTTATAATGGCTATACCAATTTACAATCTTACCAAGAGTGGACAAAGGTCCCCTTTTCTATATCCTTGATAAGCAATTGTTATCTCTTGTCTTTTTTGATGCTAGCCATTCTAACAGGTGTGAGGTGATATCTCATTGTGGTTTTGATTTATATTTCTCAATGATTAGTGATTTTGAGTATCTTTTCATGTACCTGTTGGCAATTTGTTAAATCTTTGGGAAAATGCCTATTCAGGTTCTTTGTCCAGTTTTTAATTGTATTATTTGTTTTTTCCTCTTGAGTTCATGAGTTATTTATACATTTTGGATATTAACCCCTTATGGAGACCCCAGTTCAATTCCTGGGTCAGAAAGAGCTCCTGGAGAAGAGATAGGCTATCCACTCCAGTATCCTTGGGCTTCCCTTGTGGCTCAGCTGGTAAAGAATCCACCTGCATTGCAGAAGACCTGGGTTGGGAAGATCCCCTGGAGAAGGGAAAGGCTACTCACTCCAGTATTCTGGCCTGGAGAATTCCATGGACTGTATAGTCCATGGGGTCACAAAGAGTCGGACACGACTGAGTGACTTTCACTCACTTCACTCACTATCAGATATATGGTTTGCAAATATTTTTTCCCATTCATAGGTTGTCTTTTCATTTTGTTGATTGCTTCTTTTGTTGTGCAGAAACTTTTAAGTTTGATATCATACCTCATGTTTATCTTTGATTTTGTTGCTTATACTTCAGGTGTCATAGCTGAAAAGTCATTGCCAAGATCCATGTCAAGAAGCTTTTGTTTTCTTCTAGGGGTTTTATGGTTTAAGGATTTACGTTTACATTTTCAATCCATTTTTAGTTAATCTTTGTGAGTAGTGTAGGATAGGGGTCTAGTTTCATTCTTTTATATGTAACTATCCAATTTTCTCAAGATTTTTATTGAAGAGATTGCCTTTTTTCCACTGAGCAGTCTTTACTCCCTTGTCAAATATTAGTTAATTGTATATGTATGGATTTATTTCTGGACTCTCCATGCTGTTCTGTCGGTCTACGTGTTTGTTTTTAATGCCAATATTATACCATTTTGATTACTATAGCTTTGCAATATAGTTTCAAATCAGGAAGTTTGATGCCTCCAGCTGTGTTCTTCCTTCTTAAGATTGCTTTGATGTCCTTGGTGGTTCCCTATAAGCTTTAGGATTGATTTTTCTGTGAAAAGTACCATTGGAATTTTGAGAGATTTCATTGAGTCAGCCAATTGGCCTCCCAAGTGGCTCAGTGGTAAAGAACCTACCTGCCAATGCAAGGGAAGCAGAAGAAGCAGGTTTGATCTCTGTGTCAGGAAGATCCCCTGGAGAAGGAAATGGCATCTCATTCCAGTATTCTTGTCTGGATGATGGCGTGGACAGAGGAGCCTATGTCCATGGGGTTGCAAGCAGTCAGACATGACTGAACACACATGCCTTGGTTGAATAGATTGCTTTGATGAGTATGAACATTTTAACAATATTACTTCTTCTGATCCATGAACTTGGAATATTTTTCCATTTACTTGTGCCTTCTTCAATTTCTTTCATCATCATCTTGTATTGATACACTGTTGTAGCCATGCACTCCGGGAAGCAAACTCACTCAGAAGGACAATGCAGATAGTGAAGTGTAGTTTATTACACCGGCGGGCCCAAGGCAGAGTCTCCTCTTAGCCAAGGACCCCAACCAGCATTTGTGAGGATCTCTTATACCCATGTGTACGTGTCGAAACCCACCACCCCAAATCACCCGGAACTTGCATAAACAAGGGAAAGGTAAATATCATCACAATAATGCCATCATTCAAGTATCATGTGTTCGAACAGTCAATAATCAATAAGCCCGAGGTTATATTCCAAATAGTTAATAGTCGATAAGCCCAAGGTTACTATCAGAAAGTTTATGACCTGTCCGGAGCCAGGGGTGATTAGCGCATGTTTTCTCTTAGGTGTTGAGTATCCTGGATATAATCTTTGCGATTCCCCTGTCCAGAGGGGGCTCTAATCCCTCCATTGTAATTTCCACGGGCACTAAGCACAGAGTTCAGAGTCCATTAGAGAGGTGCCCGAGCATGATCATCATGAACAGGCCTGAAATGGAGATCGGGCCCTATGAATTCCTTCTTCAACACCAGTCTTTATTCTGAAGCCAAAAATAATTGAACAGCTGTGGTGCCATGATATTTTTTTACCCTAAAAATCAACAACCAGATGCCAGTCACCAAAAGATCAGAAAAAGGAAGAAAGAAGAAGTGGTGCTGGTTATGGAATATGTGACCCCTTTCCACTGTTTATGTATTTATAATTTATCTGTTGTGATAACAATTAAAAAACAAGTTACTTTCAAGTTTGTCATGCTCACAGGGAAATTAGTCTGACCAAACTGTATCCATTCTTATCTAGAGCAGTTGCTCTCAGAAAAACTTTACTATGGATAAAGTGAAGCTTTTTAGGATCAGAATATTCCTGTGACATCTCCTCCAGGAATACTTCCAGGAAGTCAGAGATTGTGCATCCAAATTGCTTCCTTTTCGAGACTCATTAAAAAAAAATTGTGTACCCTAGAGGGCAATCAGGACATCTCCCAGTGTTTCTTTTGTGTGGGTCCTCAGGAGAAAGCAAACACATTAAGGGGAGGGGAGACAAAGGAGATGTATTTTCCTTCTATAATAATCCTGTCAGAGCCAGAAGTGATTGGATACTAGAAATGTATGCTTTCTTCTGCAGACAGGACCCTTGAATTCCAGTAGGGATTAGACATACCTCATCAGAGTGAGTGTGAATGAATCCCTCCTTTTATTCTGTCTTCCACACAATAGACAGATATTATTTATGTATTAAATGAATGAATAGATGTCTTGAGGTGGTCACTTTATTGAGAATTTCAGTGCGTGGTATATTATCTGTGCAAGGTGGCCAGATGGCGAAAGGCCCTATGGTTTTTTCTTTGATAAAATTACCATGAAAATGAGCATTACTCTTTGAAATAACCCTAACATACAGGGAAATCCATTATGGAAAAATTTTTCAAATGTCTCAGACTTCAAGTTTTATTGTCTTAAAAATTCCTAAACCAGTTTTAGTCATTTGCATCATGAATAGCTCAGCCATCCTTGAAAGTTCTCATAATTTAATATCTCCCCTGATTGTATAATTATTCTCCTAGTAGTAGAGTTTCCACATGATTACTTTCTATGTCATAGATTCCCTCCAAAGTCATTCCATCATTCCAAGGGCTTCCCATCCTTTCCAAATCACCTGGCTGCTTTTACTTGTAATCATATCTGGGCCACAATCACCTCAGTGATCAGTACTGTGTTATTGTAGTGCCATGTCCTGTCTATTGTCACCTTTATTAAAAGTGCTCATTCAAGTGAATGCTGAAAAAGATGAAAAGGTTGGGGTTGGAGGAGAGGAAGGTGGTCCATGTTACTAGCTCTTATTCATTCTAGATTGGGAAAGGGAGGGAAGACAAGAGGGAATGAAGGAAGTATTCGATAGCAGGCAGAGGAGGGAACAGACCTCCTGAATACTCTGTACTTTAGCTAGCAATCAACTTGGGTTAGATTGATTACAGACTTTGGAATTATGCAAACCAGGGTTCAAGTCTTGTCTCTCCCATTTACTTCTCTATGACATGGGAAACTATCAAATATTTTTAAAACCTGGATTATTTGAAGCTATTCTCTGGGTGAAAAAAAGCTTTATCAATCCAGACTAAAGGGGTACAATTCCAGTTCTGCTCTCCTAGCTTTAACATATGCAAGGCAGTAAAGGATAAAGCTGTGCCTGGACTTGTAAATTTCAACTAAAATGGAAATTTTCCTCATATTGTATTTTTTTCAAGTAACCTATAAATGTCTATTTAACAAATCTGTAGCTGAACTGCTTTGTGGAATGTACTAAAAGAAGAATAGTGACCAATAGGTTGTGAATCAGAGAAATAGGAGGGTTGTAGAGATAATTATCAAAGGGGTTTAATTTAAAAGGTAAAGAATTATTAAAGTGATTATTTCAGTGAGCAAATTTCATGCGCTATTTGGGAATTTGAGTATATTCTTATTGAGAGATTCATTCTGTGTTATATATGATGCTATTTTAAGACATTTTGTCCATTATAAACACCATAGAAGTGCATTGAACTCATATCATTCATGAGATTGAATACTCAGAGATAAGAATGTATATGGAAGCCATATTTTAGGTTCAAACAGATACTTTTAAAGAAAGAATAGATCAATTGGCTCATGTTTTGCTTATGGTAACTAGGGCAATAAGTGGAGCTCACACTAGACATTTACTTTATTCTAGGCTAGGTGCTTTAAGAATGTGTTACATTTAATGTTTCATTCATTTCCACAGTAGATATTGTTACTCTGATTTTTAAAAAATTATTTATTTTTAATTGGAGGAGAACTGCTTTTCAATATTATGCTAGTTTCTGCCATATAGCAACATGAATCAGCCATAGGGGACATATGTCCTCTCCCTCCTGAATTTCCCTCCCACCTCCCACCCCATCCCATGCCCTCTAGGTTGTCACAGAGCACCAGGTTTGAGCTCCCTGTGTCATACAACAAATTCCCACTGGCTATCTATTTTACATATGGCAACGTACATGTTTCAGTGCTACTCTCTCAATTTGTCCTGCTATCTCCTTCACCCATTGTGTTCATGAGTCTGTTCTCTATGTCTGTGTCTCCATTGAAAATAGGTTCATTAGTACCATCTTTCTAATTCCATATGCATCCATTAACACACGATATTTGTTTTGTGATTTACTTCACTCTGTATAATAGGCTCTAGGTTCATCCACTTCGTCAGAATTGACTCAAATACAGTTTATGGCTGAGTAACAGTCCATTATATATATGGGATCAATCTCTAAAATATACAAAGCAGGTCATGCAGTTCAATACTAGAAAAACAAACAACCCAATCAAAAAGTGAGCAGAAGACCTAAACAGACATTTCTCCAAAGAAGATATACAGATGGCTAATAAACACATGAAAAGATGTTCACCATTACTTATTATTAGAGAAATGCACATGAAAACTACAATGAGGTATCCTCACAGCAGTCAGATTGGCCATCATCAAAAAATCTACAAACAATAAATCCTGGAGAGAGTGTGGAGAAAAGGGAACTCTCTTGCATTGTTAATGGAATGTAAATTGATAAATGGAGAACAGTATGGAGATTCTTTAAATAACTAGGAATAAAACTACTGTAAGACCCAACAATCCCACCATTGAGCATATACTCTGAGGAAACCACAACTGAAAAAGACACATGACCCCAGTGTTCATTGCAGCACTATTTACAATAGGACATGGAAGCAACCTAGACGTTACTCTGATTTTGCAGATGCAGAAACTGAAGCAGAGAGAGAGAGTCACTTGTCCCAGGTTGTAAACACTGTTTTTAAAAGATCCAGGACTTTGTTATAGCCCTCTTGAATTCTGACTCTTTATTCTTTTTTAAAAATTAAATTGTGATAAAACTTACATTGCATTCTTAAACAGTCACTTTGACTTTGCATTTCGGAAACATTAAAGTGTGGAGCCCTTCCTTTATTTGTTTATTTACTAAATCCTATATATTTAAAATGAAAATTGAGGGAAAATAGTATAAATTAATAAGGAAAGAAAAATAACTGGATTGAAAATCTATTCTAACTAAAAGCTAAAGTATATGATACGATTTTTAGAAATAGTGAACTAGCAAATTTTGCAAATGGTACTGAAAGGGTATAGCAAATGTGAATGAAGGGCACTCCACAGAGGATAATTGGAATTAAATTAAAACAATTTAAATATTTTAAAGCACATGCTATATTCCTTAATTTAGATAGGGAATTGTTGAATTAGCCTCCAGTTATTTATGAGCTCTCTTTCATTTTATATCGTTGTGCTTCCGTGGTGGCTCAGTCAGTAAAGAAACTGTCTGCAATGCAGGACACCTGGGTTCGATCCCTGGGTGGGGAAGATCCCCTGGAGGAGGGAATGGCAGTCCACTCTGGTGTTTTTGCCTGGAGAATCCCTAAGGACAGAGGAGCCTGTCAGGCTGCAGTCCATGGGACTGCAAAGAGTTGGACATACCTGAGCAATTAAACGCAGCACAGCCTCTAGCTCAGTAGTGTAACCTCCATATTTTGCTTTCTTTGTTGTCAATTCATAGCGAAAAACCTCTAGGTTCAAACTTCTCTGGCTATTACACCCATGTAAGTGAAAGTGAAAGTTGCTCAGTTGAGTCCGACTCTTTGTGACACCATGGACTGTAGTCCATGGAGTTCTCCAGGCCAGAATACTGGAGTGGATAGCCTAAACCTTCTCCAGAGGATCTTCCTGACCCAGGAATCGAACCCGCCTCTCCTCCATTACCGGCAGATTCTTTACCAACTGAGCTATCATGGAAGTCCATACCCACATAACATAACAGTAATTCTTAAAGCAAGGTATATTTTTCACATCAGAATCAACTAGGAATATAAGTTTTTTAAAAATGGAAACATAAATTAGTGTATTTATTTAGAGGTATGCATTATTATCGTGATCTACCAAGAGTCTATAGTAATGTAGTTAAACAGGGAGGAGAGCTTATGGACCTTGTGATGATGATCAAAATGATAGAGTAGGCAATGAGATAATTCAAATCAGGCTTAACTGTGTGACTACATCTCTGAAGCTTATTAGCGCTACTTGAATTAAACAAAGGTGGCCAGTTAAGGTGTTTAATGATTCATTTCTATCTCTATTTTTCTTACAGGCTAAAATTGGAAGAAAGTGTTCTAGAAGAACAGTTTAGAGTGAAGTAATATTTAAAGAAATTTTATCAGTGGTGCTATTCTGTCTTATGTCAATGCCATTTTGAGAAAAATTCTTCATATTGACTAAATACTGATATTCCAGTTTATTCTCTACTTATAATGCCATTTACTTCCAATGAGAAATTGAGGCATGAAAAACTAAATAAAATAGATTCTTAATATGTGCTTCTGATTATGTCTGTGCACATTATAGGTTAGAGGAAAATGCATGTTTTGTATAACAAGAGTGTCACTGTCACACTTCATGAATTCATCCTTCTGGGTTTCCTGTGTAGCCAAGAAGCAGAGATTCTCCTTTTTGTTTTATTCGCCATCATCTACATCTTGACCTTGTTGGGCAACAGTGCTATTATCTGTGCTGTGTGGTGGGACCAGCAACTCCACACTCCCATGTATATTTTATTGGCCAACTTCTCATTCCTGGAGATCTGTTACATCAGTTCCAATGTGCCCAGCATGTTGTTCAACTTCCTATCCAAGACCAAGACCATCTCCTATCATGGCTGTATCCTACAGTTCTACATCTTCCTCTCTCTTTGTGCCACAGAACTCTTCTTCCTGGCCCTCATGGCATTTGACAGATATGTTGCCATCTGCCGTCCATTGCACTACCCAACCATAATGACCAGGAAAGTCTGTGGAACCCTTGTGTCTGCTTCCTGGGTGGGTGGATTCTTATGGTTAGTTACACCTGCTGCTCTTATCTCCCAAGTTCCATTTTGTGGTTCAAATGTCATTGATCACTACCTTTGTGATCTTGGGGCAATGCTGGCCATATCATGTGCCCCTGTCCCCAAGACAGCTCTGACTTGTAGCATGTTCAGTGCTGTGATAACATTCATCACTTTGTTCTACATTCTTATGTCCTACACTCTGGTACTTCGAGCTGTGGTTCAGGTTCCCAAGGGTTCAAGTAGGAGAAAAGCCTTCTCCACATGTACCTCCCACCTGATGGTTGTGTTCCTATTTTATGGCTCAGTCACAGTGATGTATGTAAGCCCAGGGGTAGCCAGTCAGCCTGGGCTGCAGAAGTTCTTGACCATGTTGTACTCAGTTGCAACTCCACTGTTAAATCCTCTGATCTACAGCCTCAGGAATAAGGAGATGAAGGTTGCTCTGAAGAAAATTATGTGTAAACTTTAGAAATAACTCCTGAATGGGAGACACCTTGGTGAGCTAAAGTTCCTTTTGAGGACTGTTGTAAAGAATCAAGGAAAGTTATACTTAAAAGTAATAAATGTTATTACAGGATCTATAATAAATATTTCCAGAGGAGAATTTCTTAAAATTCAGAGTCTTCTCTATTATTTACTGATTGAGTGACTAGTTATTTAAATTGGTATTTATCTGTGTTCTTAATTTTAACTGGGGATAATCAAGTTAAATCATATCCCCATCATAGAGTGTTTGAGATTGAGTGAGTTAACATATGGAAACATTTGTAAAAGTGCCTGGCACTCAATAAATATTTGTGTAATATATTATTATCAACGAAAATTGTGCCAAAATTTATCATCATTACTTATTGTTGCCAAGTATGAATTTCAGCAGCTTCTTTTTTCCCAAAATTAAAAAATTATTATTTTTATTATTAAAGTACAGTTGGCATACAGTTTTATATTAGTTTTAGCTATACAAAATAGTAAGTCAATATTTTTATAGATAATATTCAATTTAAAGTTATTATAAAATAATGGCTATAGTTCCCTATGTTGTACAATATATCCTTGTAGCATATTTATTTAATACTTAATAGTTGGTATCTCTTAATCTCCTACTCCTGTTGTACCTCTCTCCCCTTCTTTCTCTTTCTATTGGTAACCACTAGTTTGTTCTCTATATCTGTGAGTCTGTTTCTGTTTTGTTGTATTTATTTGCTTGATTTTAGATTCCACATATTTGTCTCTCTCTGTCTGAATTATTATACTAAGGATAATACCCTCCAGTCCATGCATTTGTAGCAAATGGCAGGATTTCATTATTTTTTTATGGTTGAGTAATATTTCATTAGGGAATCCCAGGTGACTCAGTGCTAAAGGATCTTCCTGGCAATGCAGGAGATGTAGGAGATGCAGGCTGATTACCTAGGTCAGGATAATCCCTTGGAGGAGGAAATGGTAACCACTCAAATATTCTTGACTAGAGAATCCCATGGGCAGAGGAGCTCAGTGGGCTACAGTCCATAGGGTTGCCAAGAGTCAGACATGATTGACTGAACACGCAGCATGCACACATTTTATTTATATGTATACGTATAATAGGATACTCATCTTCTTCTTTATCCATTCATCTGTTGATAGACACCAAGGTTGCTTCCACATCTTGGCTATTGAAAAAATGCTGCTATGAACATTGGGTTGCATGTATCTTTTCTAATTAGCATTTTCTTTTTCATCAAATATATACCAAGGAATCGAATTGCTGGATGATATGGTAGTTCTACTTTTACTTCAAAGTGTTTTCCAAAGTGGTTGCACCAATTTACATTCCCACCAATAGCACACAAAGGTTCTTTTTGTCTGTATGTTTGCCAACATTTGTTGTTTGTAGACTTTTCAATGATGGCTATTTTGTTAGGTGTGAAAAGATGTCTCATTTTGTTTTTGATTTGCCTTTCTCTGAGGATTAGTGGTGTTGAGAATCTTTTCATCTGCCTGTTGGCCACCTATATATCATCTTGGAAAAATGTCTATTCAGGTCTTCTGTCCATTTTTAATCAGGTTGATACGTTTTTGAGATTGAGTTGTATGAGCTGTTTATATTAATTTTGGATTTTAATTGCTTTGTTGGTTGTATCATTTGCAAGTATTTTCTCCCATTCAGTAGGTTGTGTTTATCTTTTGTTGATGGTTTCCTTTGCTATACAAAAGTTTTATGTTTTATTAGGTCTTATTTATTTATTTTTGCTTTTGTTTCCTTTGCTGTAAGACACAGATCCCAAAAAGATGCTTCTATGATTTGTGATAAGGGTGTTCTGCCTGTGTTTTCTTCTATGAATTTTATGATTCTTTATAATTCTCTTATTTTATATAAAGAAAAAGTGCCTATTTAAAACAAGTTTTGAACTTCAAAAGAGGTCTATATAAGTGCAAATCAAGAGAATTTTTTGGCTATACTTCCCTATATTTCCTTGTCTTATGAAAGTCATAATAGTTATCTGTTGGACAAAATTGATGAGGACTGTCTTCTGGTTCTGCCTCAGCAAAAAATTTTCACTCCAAATTTTTTAAAGAATATTGTTTTATGTGGATCAATGGCTTCCCAGGTGACATTAGTGGTAAAGAACCTGCCTGCTGACTCAGGCTATGTAAGAGACAAAGGTTCAATCCCTGGGTTGGGAAGATTCCCTAGAGAAGGAAATGGCAACTCACTCCAGTATACTTGCTAGAGAATCCCATGGAGAGAGGAGCCTAGCAGGCTACAGCCCATAGAGTTGCACAGAACTGGACATGACTGAAGGAACTAAGAGCCCATATGGATCAAATAAGAGATCGTTTAAAAATATTTGTAAAGTGGTTTGATCATACCAAAGTATGATCAAAAGGTGAAAGCAACTCAAATGCTCATCAATAGATGAATGGATGAAAAAAATGTGATATACATACAGTATGATATTTATTCAACCTAAAAAAGAGTAGAAACATGCTGAAACATGGATGGACCAGTCACAAAACGATAAACACTAAATGATTCCATTTGTATAAGTTTCCTGGAGTAGTCAAATCGATAGAGACAGAAAGTAGAACAGTGGTCATCAGCAGCTTGGGGTAGGGAAATGGGGAATTATTGTTTAATGAATATAGAGTTTCAGCTTTGGAAGAAAAAATGTTATAGACTGAATGGTGGTAATTGTTGCTCAAAAATGTGAATGTATTTAATGCCACAAAACTGTACACTTAAAAAATCAATTGTAACGTCACATTATGTGTATTTTACCATAGTTAAAAATAACTTAAAAATGCAAGGCATACTATCAGTGTCAATTTTTCTGTATTTTATTATTATTGATTAACATTTCCACTGTATGCTGTTTCTGGCAGTCTCTGCAGCTGTAACCTTGTCTGGGTGTGCATTTTGTTTTCCTCCATGATCTTGCTGTTACAACTTTTTCTCAGTAGTGAAAGCTACGAAGGGTAGGATGCATGTGTGCATGCTAAGTTGCTTCAGTCATATCTGACTGTTTGCAACCCTATGAACTGTAGCCCACCAGGCTCAGAGAATCCCATTCTCCATGGGATTCTCCAGGTAAGAATACTGTAGTTGGTTACCATGCCCTCCTCCATGGGATCTTCCTGATCCAGGGATTGAACCCATTTCTTTTATGCCTCCTGCATTGGCAGGAGGGTTCTTTACCACTAGTGCCACCTGGGAAGCACGAAGTGTAGGATATTTCCCTTGAAATTATGACTATGTTAGATAGTTAGAATAGGAAACAGGAATCCAAAATGGTGGTGGCTAGAAGACAAGGAAGGGAAAAGCCCATGAAAATAGAACAAGGAAGGTCCGAGGACCTGAGTGAGAACTGCAGGTAGAACAGCACTCCAGTCTAAGCCCAGTTTGCATAGGAGAGGCCCAGGGGGCAGAAATAAACATATAAAATAGGAGCCAAAGCCCTCGCTCTCTCTGTCTCCTGCGCCTCGAAGATGGACTCTCCCTCTCTCTCCCACGCGCTGCAGTGTTCTTCTCTTCACGGCCTTGGATCAGCATGCCCTCACGCTTGGAGGATGAATTCTCCGGCTATCATCTTCTAAATAAAATAGAGCTGTAACACTGAGCTGTAATGCTAATTTATTTAAGAGCTATAACACAGTCTGTCCAAGACCTGAGAGCTGTGGCCCGCTGAGGGCTTCAGTGTCCGTCACTCCAAATCTTTGTTGTGACGAGACAAGAACCGAGGAACATACCCTCGTGTGACATCTACACTCATCTGACAATTACTTCTCCACTCCCTACTCCAACTGTGCTTTATTCTCCAAGGTGCCCTTTTGTCATCAAAGAGCAAAGCAAAAGAGCACATTGGAGGACAGAGCAAGGAAGTCTCACCCCTTCTTCCAAATGTAGATTTCCACCTCAGGAATTTCTTTCACCCTTTGTGCACATAATTGTGAGAAACTGCACTATCTAACCAGGAATAACTTTAAAGAAAGGAATAATTTTGTATCTGAGATAGGTATGTAAGGTCAAGTCCACCTGAGATGTGCTAACTCTTGACACTTGAAAGAATTTTCTCTGAGGCTGCCCAGTGTTACCCCCTCTTCAAGTATAACAGGCAGAACCTGTGCTGAATCTCAGAAATACTTCCTACCTGAGCCAACTGGATTCAGCCTCCTCCACTCTTAGCCACAGTTTTGATGTGTATGAGTTCAAGGATGAAGAGAGCACCTCCTCTGTTTCTATTTTCAGGACATATAAGGGTAAAGCAGAGCTGTCCAATAGAAGTAGGTGGGTCACACATGCCAACAACATGTATAAGGTACATTTTTCTAGTTACCACATTAAAAAGAAATAGTAAATTTAATTTTGATAATCTATTAGCCTAATATATAAAAACATCATCTCAACATGTAATCAATATAAAATTATTAACCAGATATCTCACATTCATTTTTTCATCCTGCAAACTGGGGTGAATTTTATATTCACTAATAGCATGTATCAACTTGGGTTCACATTTCAGGTGCTCGGGAGCCACATATAGCTAGTGGTTACCGTATCACAGGCAGTGTAGCTCTTGGCTTCCTGCGTCCTCCTTTGTAATGAGAGTGGGTGGGAAGTGTGGTAAATTAAGATTAGGAGATTAGGTGTTTTCATAAATAGCTTTGGATAAATGACTTACTGTGTTTTCTTTACTCTCCCTTCCTCTTTGTCCTCTTCCTCTGAAGAGAGACGAAATTCAAAACATAGCTTTTAGAGAAGAGAGAGGGATAAAAACTTTAAAGTGGCAAAAGAGACAAGAAGTGCTGCCAGTGAAGTCAGGTCAGGGCCACTTTGAGAAAAATAGCACAGCGGAATTGTATGGATGTTTCCCACAGTGATGGTTGTAGAAAGGGGCTGGTAGGGAGGGAGAAGAGGGTAACTTATTAGGGGAAGGCAGAGTTTGCAGCCCCCTCTTTAGTCTTGCTGATGGTGGTATATAGACCAGAGGATGTGTCTTTTTATACACAGAACTATGAGGCCTTCAAGGGCTTCTTAAACTTTTAATTGTGTTCTAACTAGTGCATTTGACATTGATGACACATAGGTGAATGTGATAGAATCCTTGTTCTGGAGGAACTCGACTTATGGGGCCACAGATGTGTTAACAATTCAAAAAAAAAAAAAAACTTGCTGAGAGAGAGGAATGCATAAGATGCCAAGCACAGAGCAATGTTGGACTAAGAATACAGGTTTGGGGGGTGTAGGTGGGAAGTGCCAGAGAAGTGTTCAAGGAGAAGCTGATATTTCAGCTGAATTTTGAATGACAAGTTGGAAGTTTTCTAGATAGAAGTGAGGGAGTGATGGTGGTTGGTGATGTTACAAACAGTAAAAGGAGCATATAGAACATTCCTAATGTATGACTGAATGCACTGGAGTGTGGGGCTCCTGAACGGAGATGAACTTAAACTAAATGCAGGAACTTAGATATGCTAAAGATGTTGAACTTGATCCCATAGGTGGGAAGGAAATATATAGGGATGGAAAGCAAGGAAGAGATGACAAGATTTGCATTTTAGAAAATCTGGCATCTTTAAGTTTAGATATTGTTCTGTTTAATGCCATAATACAGCTCCTTCTCTCACAAGTATGTCATAAAATTAATTTCATTATCTCAATCTTTTGACAATTTCACAATTCCCCTTAAAAATACTGTTGATGTCTCAGAATGTTACAGAGTTAAGGCAGGGAATCTCTATTTTACAGTAATAACGTCAGAATTTAAGGCTACTAGCTTGGGTTGGTTTTCATTTAAAAATCATGCTTCATTTCTAATTGAAAGGGTCCAAACTGAAATTCTGGGTCTTTCATTCACTGCAGACTCCAAACAGTTGAATAATCCCCGAGACTTCTCCCACATATTTTGTATCTGAAAACAATCTAGAATGTAACAATGACAAGTCTCTTACATTTCCCTGAGCTCTCCATAGCATACTTCCATTGAGACTTTTTGCTATTGCATATCGAATATATGGCAACGTCTGTTTTAAATATTATAGAGTTCTTGAGTCAGAATAAAACTACTTAGTGTGTAGTTAAGAGGCCAAAAAGCCATATGCTAGAATATAGAGACCATCTTAAGAAATTAGAATACAAAATTTCTCCAACAAGTATGTGATTTGTATGATGTACTATAACCTAGTTTAGTAACAGATCCAGTGAGTTCTGAAGCATCATATATCCCTCATGTGTGCACACTGAAATAGCATGAGAACTACCTTGATCCTACAATGGCTTGTGAATAGTTAATACAGTTTCCCAGGTCTTTATTTGGTGGGATCACCAGCTCTGTGTTCTTGAGGATGTAGAATGTTTGAAAGGTAGCCAATGGGTCACCTTGGATGAAAAGACAGACTTAAGGGTATGTTCATCTTCTCTCAGTGGACACTGACAAATATCATCACACTGGAGGCATGAAATAGTGTCGCTACACTTATTTATAAAGCCTAGTTTGAAGAACTAGGCTAGCAGCACAGTACACAGTTTTGGTGCTAAGAATAGAGGGAAAAGTAACATTAATGAAGACAGTTCTGGAGCTTTTCAGAAGGAAATGTGATCAAAATTTAAAACGCATTCACTCTATGACTCAAAATTTTTATTTTTCAGGATTTGTCCTTCATACACAGTTTCCTTAATTGCTCCCTGCTATTTTAAATTAGAAAATGGAATGGAATTATTCTGTACATATATACACTATGATACAGCAGTCAACCAAAAAAATATAGCCACAGCCTGAAAGTAGAGTTATTTTATTTGGTGGGAATGTTTAGGACTCAGAGCTCAGAAGACAGGCAGGAGTGGAACAAAGGGAGCAGGCAGTTTGAAAGTATTCTTTGTATGGGAAGATGCAAGCCTCTGGGCTCACTGAATTCATAACTTTCATATGCACCTCAGCTGTCCTGGGCCAATCCTGTTTCCTTGTTCACCTTGCTTCTTGCATTTCCCCTGCCCCCAAGCATGTCCGACCTTTGCGACCCCATAGACTGCAGCACACCAGGCTTCCCTGTCCATCACCAACTCCCAGAGCTTGCTCAAAGTCATGTTCATTGAGTCAGTGATGCTGTTGCAGGAAGGGGGACCCCTTACAGGGCCCAAAACTGGGCTCTTGTCTAAGACTCAGAAATGAATTGTCCGAGGAGACACATGTGCTGACAAAGCAAGAGATTTTATTGGGAAGGGCACCCAGGTGGAGAGCAGTAGGGTAAGGGAACCCAGGAGAACTGCTCTGCTGTGTGGCTCACAGTCTTGGGTTTTATGGTGATGGGATTAGTTTCCGGGTGGTCTTTGGCCAACCATTCTAATTCAGAGTCTTTCCTGGCGGTGCACACATACCTCAGCCAAGATGGATGCTAGCGAGAGGGATTCTGGGAAGTGGACTGACGCGTGGTGTCTCCTTTAGACTTTTCCCGAACTCGTCTGGTTGGTGGTGGCTTATTAGTTCCATATTCCTTATCAGGATCTCCTGCCATAAAACAACTCATGCAAATGGTTTCCATGGTGCCTGGCCAGGGTGGGTGGTTTCAATCAGTGTGCTTCCCCTAACAATGCCATCCAACCATTTCATCCTCTGTCACACACTTTTCCTGCCTTCAATCTTTCCCAGCATCAGGGACTTTTCCAATGAGTTGGCTCTCCGCAAACAGGTGGCCAAAGTACTGGAGTTTCAGCTTCAGCATCAGCCATTCCAATGAATATTCCAATTTATATACTCATCCCAAACCTGTATTTTATATGTAAATACACAGAAAAAATCTGGATGTATATCCACCAAACTGAACACATTCCTATGGAGGGAAGTAGGTTTGTAGAGGTGTGGAACTATGAGGATTTTCATTATTTTGTTCTGTTTTGTTTTTTATGATGAAAATTGTTGAGTATAAAATATATCATTTGTGTAACTTTTTAAAATATAGAGAAAATGGAATATAACTCATTCCAATGTAGCTAAATAAGCCCTGGTTATTGAAAATTCTATATATCTAACATTTAGGGCAAAACCAAAGATATTTAATTTCACATATGGATATCTTTTTCAGACACCATGAAAACCTAGATGTAAGGGAAGATCTTAACTATTTAGTTAATGGTGGCCCATTAACCTTCAGGCTAAAACTTTTTGACTCAAAGTGAAAGAGCAAATGAAGAGTCTCCCTTATCCATTCCTCATCAGTTCTAAGAAAGGCTTGTGGGCAGCCTTAAATCTCTGTAGTTAATAGAGATTTTCTCAGATGATGAATAATTTCCTCCCCTTTAGTTGAACTCTTGTCTTTCAGAACTCCAGAGTGTAGTAATAACTTATAAACTTCATGTTAAGTTCTAACAGCACTCATTGTGAGATAAACAAGCCCTCAGCTACCCACAGTGAAGTTTATTTCTTCTTACTCATCTTGCTGCGACTTCCCTGCTGTTACATAAGTGGATTATTTAACTAAATCCTACCCTATGGAATTTCTAAAGCATAACCCAGGCGTATCAGAGGGGAGTAGAAATGAATGTGTTGTTATAGTTGGTATTTTTCTTTAGTTTCTGTTGCCTAGTATCTCAGTAGAGGCTTGCAGCTCTTTGTAACTTTGTATAACTGGAGTTTTTATTTATAGGTATTAGTCCTCCCAGCCTCTGTTGCAGCTATAGTGGAGAGACGTACTCTTGATTCCACCAAGCAGACACAACTACCTCAGATTTTGAGTTAGGGTAGTGATGCAGGAAGGAAAAATGGAATGGCAGGCGATAGCAATGTTGAAATATTGGGGGAAAAATAGCACTGAAGCAGTTAGCACACTTATTGCAGGAAAGACGAGTTCTTAGTGCAGAATTGGCAGGATCTTAGTGTGCTGCAGGAGGATTCTTTACCATCTGAGGCATACTCAGTATAGGCAGCACTGTGACCTCTGGTGGCTCACGGCAGTAGGCATGGCTGTAGTGATAGTGATTTTTCCTCAGACCAGTTCCGCAGGATAGTTTGCACATTTGTCTTTGATTCTGAGCTTCAACTCTGATTCTCTCACTTTCACTGACTCTGTGACATTCTTAATATTCCATCAATAAATCTCCCCCATTGTCATGCTTAATCAGCCAAAGTCAGCTTCTGTTGTATGCAAATAAGAACCCTATTAGAATTACATCACAGTAGATTTGCCATAGGAAGATACAGTCTCAGTAATCTGCAGAGAGCAAGAAGAAACTAAACTTTTTGGATTGGTTGCTTGCCTGGAATTCTCCTCTGATTTTACAGTGATCCAGCAGCCTCACTACTTAGCATATTTTATTAGAGAAAATATTCCCCCAAATCAGAATAACTTGGAAGAGGGCTTTAAAGCCCTCTTTACTTGTTGTGTGCAAGTAAGAACCCTGTTTTCTATATAAAAACAGAAAACATGAATTGAGGTCTGGTTTGGATTATACATTATCAATCAAATCATAAGTCTTTTCTTCTGTATATAGGAGAAAACTCGACAAACGAACCCTTCCCCCAGAAAAAGAAATTTTGTGCTACAGTTTAAAATATGATACATATTTTTGAACACATGAAACTTACATAATGTTATAAACCAACGTTGCCTCAATAATTTTTTAATTAAAAAATAAAATATAAACATTTCAGAGTATAAGCAGATGATCAGGTCAAGCCAAAAAAATATATATTAAGTGCTGACTGCCTTGAAGGAGCTTATATTTAGTTGGCAGAGTCTGTTTTCTGGTTTCTCATGATTGTTTTCTGTTAACAGTAAATGTTCCTCTACTTAAAGCTTGGAAGGTGCAGAAATGCAGTTTTCAGTAAGGAATACTTAATGATTTGGCACATGTGAATGTGTGCTTGTCTTTGTACTCTCTTCAAAGTTGGACCAAGAATTTTCCTTAAGAAGAAACCATGTAGATTCCTATTTTCATTTGCTACATACTGTGTATAGCTCATCAGTGCTCGGTAGTAAGGAAAACACAAGTGAAAAACACTACTGTTTTAGTGCCAGATATTGAGTCTTTGATCTTATAAATTAAGTGATTGGCTTTTTTCGTAAGCATAGTAAGTTGGGGCTATTTCTCATTATAGACAACATTATAATTGGAAAAGAAAAATAGTTGATAAATTCAAAGTGCATAAAACAGTATTAGGATAAAAGCCAAGTTACAAATTGGAAACATGAGCCTTAGTTTTGTATATACCAACTTGATTACACTAGTTATAGGACTACAAAAAAATCTTCAAAACATAAAAATTATATGAATATATTGGTGAATAAAAACTCTATGAAACTTTGCTGCAATAGACCTTTGGAACTGTGGGTATCTGCTTTTGAGATAGAATGAGAGTTTTCTGGTGTGTGTAATGAATCATACTTTTATGAGATTAAGAAGTCAAATATTCAGACATGCCCAGAAAATCGTTTTTTTTAATGAGAGAAGTTCTGAATTCTTGAGAGAATAATGATGTAAAAATGTATATCATTTCTCTGTATTTTTAGAAATTTCTGATTCACAGAGTACTTTCTTCAGTGCATCTTTCATATCTTTGTTCCGGAGGCTGTAGATCAGAGGATTAAAGAATGGGGTTGCCATGCAGTAAGACAGGGTCACAAATTTCTGTGTTTCAGGATGGCTCCTGGAGCCTGGACTCACATACATCACCATGACTGAGCCATAGAACAAGGAAACCACCAAGAAATGGGAGGCACACGTAGAAAAAGCTTTGTTCCTGCCTGAGCCAGCTGGGACCCGAATTACAGCTCGCAAAACTAAGGTATAGGACCCAAGAATGTAGAGGAAGGTGATGAAAATGATAAGAGAGCTTACAGTGGCGCAAGTTAGAGTAGTTTTGGGAACCGGGGCACAGGACAGTGCTAACAATGGTCCCAGGTCACAGAAAAAATGGTCAATGACATTAGGACCACAGAAAGGCACCCGGGACATAAGAACTGCAGGCATCAGTATTGATAGAAAACCACCTGCCCAGCAGAAAACCAC
The DNA here is from genome assembly GCA_007570785.1 of Antilocapra americana. Lineage (NCBI taxonomy): Eukaryota > Metazoa > Chordata > Mammalia > Artiodactyla > Antilocapridae > Antilocapra > Antilocapra americana. The sequence continues at coordinate 6,769,842 of ML661889.1, read as the reverse complement.
TAATTGGGCGCAGAGTTGATAAGTCATGATGGTGGGGTAATGCAGAGGTCGACAGATGGCAAGGAACCGATCAAAGGACATCGCGGATAGAAAGTAGCCCTCGGATGCACACATGGAGAAGAAGAAGTAGAACTGGAGCAGGCAGCCAGCATAGGAGATGCTCTTGGTCTGGGAGATGATGTTGGCCAACATTTTGGGCACATTAGAACTGACATAGCAGATCTCCAGGAAGGAGAAGTTGGCCAGGAGGATGTACATGGGTGTATGGAGCTTCCGGCTTGACCACACAGCACAGATGATGGCTGTGTTCCCAAGGAGGGTCAGCAGGTAGATGAGGGAGAACGTGACAGAGAGGAGGATCTGGATCTCCCTGCGGCAAGGGAAGCCCAGCAGAATGAACTCACTCACAGACTCAGAGATATTATTGGCTTCTGAGATATGCATTCTTCTGATCTATGAAGGGAATGATCATTATATTAGCCATTTTTTTCTCTTGAAAAGTCATTTTTATATCTTTTGACTTCCATTTACTCCTTTAATGCACTTTTGTCAAAGGGCTCCATATGGTTCTGAATTTAACTCATTTCCCAATGATCTAGCTTAGCTCAATGAGAGCAGAGTTCTGAGAACCAGAGTCAATACGCTACTCTATGCTCCCACAGCCCCCACGATAACAGTCTCCATTTTTTTCAGTCTATAAATTTCAGTGACATCATGTAACACAGAAGGCAGATTGTTTTCTATGATTGCATTTACCTTAATTCTTCCTTGATGTAAAGTTTCATAAGGTGCACTCTCATACATACATCTTTCTTTTCTTCTTGTTGCAAAGAAAATTTTGTTTAGAATTTTGGAAAATTCTAAGAAAAATCAAAGTTCAAATTAATATGGTAACAGATGGTAACTAGACTTATTGTGGTGATCATTTTGTTGTGTATAAAAATACTGAATCATGATCTTGTACACTTAAAACTAATATAATATTGCAAGTCAATTTTACTTCAATTAAAAAAAAATGACCTGGCAATATTCATAGCAGAAAAGTGGAATTCAAGGCTTGTCTTCAACAAGACAGAATCATTTTATATGAATAAGAGGTAAAAGATGAATGAAGAAATATTAAAGCTTGTCATGTTGTAAAAAAATAATAAATTGCTATGAAGTTGAATTAGGTCAGTACAAAAAGAGTACCTTACTATGTTGTCAGTTAACATATTTTCAGGATATCTGTCCTGGATGGCTCTGCTAACTGAAGAAGGATGCTGAAGACATTGTCACAAATTCCATTCTAGACAGTACCTATTAGTTTCTTAGAGCTGGTATTTAACTTCTACTTGCTGGGCCAACAGCTAAAATGATACAGAGGAAAAAAAAGACTTTTGTTGGCTTCTCTCCTTTATTAGGAGATCCTGGCTCTCAAATAGAAAAACAGCAAGAGGCAGATGGAGAAAACTTGTCTCTTAGATCAGATGGCTGCAAAAGTATATTGCGCATGTACTACAGCTTTTCCCCCTTGACCCAAATTCCTATTTATGATAAGGAAGGGTTTTAACAAGGCTACTAACTAAAGCTGGAAATCACCATCTTTGACCTGCCCTGTGTCCTAATTTTTGGCACTTTTTATGAAAGTGAAAGTCACTCAGTCACGTCCAACTCTTTGTGACCCCCATGGACTGTACATCCATGAATGTACAGGCCAGAATCCTGGAGTGGCTAGCCTTTCCCTTCTCCAGGGGATCTGCCCAACCCAGGGATTGAACCCAGGCTTCCAGCATTGCAGACGGATTCTTTACCAGCTGAGTCACAAAGAAAGCCCAAGAATACTGGAGTGGGTAGCCTATCCCTTCCCCAGCGGATCTTCCTGACTCAGGAATCAAACTGGGGTCTCCTGCATTGCAGGTGGATTCTTCACCAACTGAGCTATCAGGGAAGCCCTCTGACTTGAACCCATTTCTGAACATTTAAAAAAAATTTACTTCTACGGTAGTGAGCATAACAGCAACCTTGTTATGTATGAAGCATTTATTGTGACCATCACTTAACATTCATTATCTCAATAAATTCTACTCCCTCTCCTTTCCAGTTCTAGAGCCTTAAGAAAAAACACCTTCACACTTCTAAATGTAGCACTGAATTTTATTGTCCCTCAAGCATGTTTATTCTAAAATCCAACTTTTTTCCCTACACAAATGTCCGTTATGTATATATTAGCTGTGTTTCCTTATTGTATTTTATTCAGTTTGTTCATCTGCCACTTGCCTATATCAAATTTCCATGTGGAGTACTAGCCTTGGAAAAGCTGTGTTAGTGACTGAGGCTATATACTATAGGAAAAGATTATTTACATATTTCTCACAGTCTCTCTCTATAGTATACATCAGGTACATCACTAAGATGGTGAGGTAGGTATCTTTCAAACTATCAGCTGCCATCAAATGCCAAAGGGAGATCAAGTATAAAAAGAGTTTTGCGTTCATTCAGAAAGACTAACAGATGAACTATAAGCTATACATCCCAGGTGATGGGCTCATTGGAGAAGACTTTGACTGGAAATTCAGTAATTGGAAGGGATGATAAGATGCTTTAAAGCAGAACTAGACAACCTAAATTTTCAATATTTGATATTTAGCTAAAATATGTGTAGTAAGAGCCATCACACTTTTTATTGTGACCATAATTTTACTTATACAGTTGAACTGGCTATGGGGGGTAAAGACAGTTGAACTGACTGTGGTGGGTAAGATTGTGTGTAAACAGGGCAAAGAAACTTGATAAAGAAAGAAAAATAGTGGAAGGAAGGTGTGTTGCAGGGGTGTTATATTTGAATGCAAATTCCCCCTTCACTTGTGGTCAGAATCAGTGTAAACCCACCTCAAAATTAAGGTAAGAATAAGAGTATTTGAGGAGGAGTCTTTGATGTTTTAACAGTGGCCCTTGAATGAGCAGACGTTAATCAGAATTCAAAGTAAGAAAAAGGAAAATGTCATCAAAGAGAAAGAGAAAGAAACAGCAGATTTTCTTTCAAATTTTTAACTATAATACAACTTTGTACTCTCATGAATGTCTTCCTTCCTTTCCTAATTAAAAACTCCTCTGTTCCTGCCTCACTGTCCTAAGTTCAATTCAGCCAGGGTCCTTTTCTCCCTGCCTTGGATCATTGTGGATTCTACCTGAGACTACATGTTGATTTTTCCTTTCATTGCAAATACAGGAATTCTTCAATCCTAATTACACTTAATGAAAATAAATATCAATTACTTACAAAAGTTTTATCTCCAAGTGATATGAAGCTCATTAGCTTCTAGCATTTCTTTATCTGAAAAATAATGCAAAACAGAGAAGTGCCAGCTCAAAATTTCCTGACGGGATTTTTGAACAATTGTATGCTGGATAGATGTTATTCTACCAGGAAGAGTGAAGATTTTGCAAAATATTATATATTATTTGATATATTACTTTGTTTATAATATAAAATATATTTATAAATAAAAATCCAAAGGGACGTTCACAGCCCTCTTTTTGTGGCGATAATACACACAGTGGACACTCCCAGCAGGCAGTCGAGGGGCTATTACTGTGCCCTCTTAAAGATCCTGGAGGAAGAATTTGGGGTTCCTGGCGACACTCTGCTACACTTTGAGCCTCACAAAGGATTCTCTTTAGCTGCAAAAAAAGAATAAAATGCCAAGAAACTCTCCGTTTTAATATGTATACCTTTCTGGCCACATACTGTCCCTAGAGGCCATCCCTCAGGAGCAGCAGGGACAATCAGAGCGCATCATTCAATCCCCAAGTGTGTTTTACTTTCAGTGTTGAGCTCAGAGCTGAAAAGGCCTTCCTGAAACCATCGGTGAGACGGTCACCTAGTAATGGCCCCTCTAGTTTACTGCTCACCTGACACCCACAGACAGGCTCTGGATTTAAAACCAGCTCCATATTGGATATTACCAGTTGCTTTCAGGCTCCTAGAGCTCCCCTGTTAGCATATAATTCTTCAGATGACATTGAAAGTTCACTTTAACAAATTCCCAAATCCCGAGTGTCTTCCCATGGGAGCATGCTCAGTTGCTTAGTTGTGTCTGACTCTGTGACCCTGTGCACTGGAGCCTGCCAGTCTCCTCTGTCCATGGGATTTTCCCAGCAAGAATATTGGAGTGGGTTGCTATGTCCTCCTCCAGGGGATCTCTCTGACCCAGGGATTGAACCTGTGTCTTGCATCTCCTACATTGGCAGGCGGATTCTTTACTGCTGAGCCACTGAGGAAGCCCAAGTATTTTCCCTATGACCCACTAAAAGGAACCTCCCTGCCTATCTTTATCAGTCTGTACAGCAGTGTTAAAAGTTGGTCTGCATTCCCTGAGTAGACTCTTGGTGGCAGGGACTGATTCCCACTGGAACTATCCAGTAGCTTTCAATCCTCATGCATATAAGAAAACCTAGGGTCTCATTTAACATTCAGAGCCTCCTATCATACCCTCAACCTCAAGGATTTTGTCTTCTTAGGTTTTCAAATTATCTTTTCCTGTCTCAATGGGTATAAGCACTCTACCCGGTTTTGTATTATGTTTAGTGATAGTGTTTAGTACCTGCTATTTGCTGACTACTATGCCAGCAGGTTTCATATGTGTTATCTAATATATATGCATGCATACTCAGTTTATAAGTCATGTCCGACTCTTTGTGACCCCCATGGACTGAAACTGGCTGGGTTCCTCTATCCATGGAATTCCCCAGGCAATAATACTGGAGTGGGTTGTCATTTCTTCCTCCGGGTATTTTCCCAACCCAGGAATTGAACCTGGGTCTCCTGCATTGCAAGTGGATTCTTCACCACTGAGCCACCTGGGAAGCCCTATCTAATACTTGTAATGCTCATTAAACTCTTTTGAATACTGTCTCATCCTTTTAAAATGATTGAACAGAAGCCCACAGAGGGTAAGAGTTTATATTTGGCTCTAACTCAACTTGGTTTATTTTTTTTTTCTACAAATAGGGTACCTGGAGTGGGAAAAATTGTATCTAATCTGCCCATGACTTCTACCTGTTATTCTTTCCTGGTCATTGTTATGCCTTTCTATCCCTCTGGGAAAATTCTATTAATCTTGTTATTTTGGCTTCTTTACTTTCTTAAATAGTTTTACTTCAAATACTATATTTGAGAAGGTTGTTCAGATCTGGTTTATGGCTTAACATCTTATTTTATCTTGATACAACAAATTTTACTGAAAAATGATTGCTATTGTGAACAAAGATTTATTTTAAACAGTTATTTCTCATAAGAAGCTTTCAAGGTAATGAGCTACTTTGGCAAAATTTCCAGCAAAAATCCCATTCAAGGGCAGAACTTTAATTCTTTTATTCTTTGCTGTGTAAGTAGACACAGAGTAGTTTGACAATGAGGTGTATTTGAACTCTCGTAATACTATTCTCGCCTGAAAACTCCCTTGGACAGAGGAGCCTAGCAGGCTATAATCCAAAGGGTCATAAAGAGTTGAACACAACTGAGTATGAGTATGCAATGACTCATAGCAAGGTAGGAGTCAGACCAGATTCAGATGTTACTTCTGTTAGACTCTCTATTCCTTGTGCTAGACTCCATCTTTCTTCTCCAAGCTTTAGTTATTTTAGCACAGAAATACCAGGTGTCCGAAACCAGCCAGAAAGTCTCTAATCCAAGCTGACAAAGGCAGCAATATTGGAAGTAGCCCACTCACTTTGTTCGATGTTCACTAGTTCCAGCAGAAAGCAATCTGGGGGGAAAATAATTCTGAGTTAATAGTAACCAGGTCCTTTTACTGTAGCCTTGCTTTCTGTTGCTTCTTCTAGTAATAACTTTAAGGTTACTCTAATTTTCCATTTTGGAAGCACCAGTGATGTATCTGCAAGTCATAGACCCACTGATATTTTCACATGTGTCTGGAGATTCATCTTTAATCTCCTCCCTCAATGCCTTGCTTATAAAAACTTCTTTTCATTCTTTGTTGCTTTGATGATGACTGTCTAACCTTTTAGAACATTTTGTTATTGATAATGTTTATTGTTAATATTTCATTAGCATGTAACCTTCCAAATCAGTTCTTTCCCTTTTTAACCTCAGAAATAAGTCCTCTCTGATATATCAATTGCCCCAAGAAAAAAAGCCATCCTGAAAAAATTTGAATTTTTCTAGATGTTTCAGTTTCAGATAAATCTCTCAAATGTAAGTTTGACCTCATATATTTTTCTGTCTCTCTTCATAATTATTACGTTTTATCTCTTTTCTTTTCATTCTATGATTTACTTTCTCTGAGTTTTCTTCCTAGAATTGGCGCCAAGGCTCTGTGATGTTGACAGTGAGTTCACTGCTACCGTTGTTCCTCTTGGTCTGTCCATGGGTAGCGGAGCTTATATGGTAAAGCTCTAGGCATATGCGAACTGTGTCCTATTTGGATAATCCAGGACATTCAAAACTTTAGTCAAACAGGACATTTTACTGCTGAAGACAAACTGTCCCTTGGGCCTGAAAATTGTTGCTTAAAATAGGAATACCCAAGGAAAATGAGGTGCTGATTAAGTTTCTGGATTCAAACTCTGGGAAGAAATCAGCCCTGGACTTGAAAGCCATTGGCAGGAAGTGGTGTATCTGGGCAAAGTGGACCTTCCCAGGCACTCTTTTTGCTCCAGGCAGGATATTGAGGAAGGTATGGCAGCTAAGCCCCAAGGGCTGTGTTGAACCAGTTCAGCTTTGGGCACTGTGGCCCAGGATACCAGGTCCCTCTCTTTGCACAGCCTTCCCCAGGCCATGCATAATGACTGTTAGTGTTGCTGTGTTCTTGTGAATTTGGGCAGAAGAGAGAAGTGGCCAAATACATACACTTGTCACTTTATACTTAACTTTAGAGCAATAATATTCAAACTGTTGGAGATGATATAGGTAGTGCTTAATTTCACCATTTTGCTTCTTTTGTTTTCACCAAACATGCCCTGTACATTAAATAATGAATTTTCAAATGAAAGCAAATTTAATTTAATTCTGAGAATTTTCTCGTCTTTTGAGAGTCTCACATGCAACTTTGATATGACTGTTAATCTCAGACAAGAGGTTGAATCCCTGACTCAGAAGAAGTTGGGCAGAAATAGAATTTTAATCGGCTTGGAAGCAGGCACCTGGCACTGGCTCAGAAAGACCCCGATTATGTAAAAACTGCCTGTTACACCTATAACTTTCCTCACTTCCTCCATTGTTCCACCCACATTCACATTGTGAAAACAGTGCTTTAGAGCATTGTCTTGTGATCTTTTTTTTTCTCCTCTTGGTTTCTCCCCAAATGCTGATTGATTTAATCACTACTAGGAACATAATTATTTTATGGTTACAGCGTAATAGAAGTAGTTCTCTCTTGTTGGACATTTAGATTGCTTTGAAATTTTTTTCTATTACAAACTGTTCTGTGATGGTGTTCTCTTATAGTGAATTAGTATAAGTGGATTAGCTGATCAAAATGTATATATAATTTTAAGGCTTTTATTTGCCATATTGCTAGATTGCTTTCTAAGAGTGTCCACTCCAGTGCTCTTGCCTGGAAAATCCCGTGGATGGAGGAGCCTGGTAGGCTGCAGTCCATGGGGTCGGGAAGAATCAGACACGACTGAGCGACTTCCCTTTTACTTTTCCCTTTCATGCACTGGAGAAGGAAATGGCAGCTCACTCCAGTGTTCTTGCCTGGAGAATCCCAGGGACGGAGGAGCCTGGTGGGCTGCCGTCTATGGGGTCGCACAGAGTCGGACACGACTGAAGCGACTTAGCAGCAGCAGCAGCTTCCAGTCTAACCAGCAGATGGCGAGAATGCTCATTTTCCTCACATTTGAAACACACACACACATACAGCTTATTATAATTCTGTCTAAAAATTACCATTATGAATATTTTAATGTAATGTGTAATTATTCTAATGTGTATGTATTTAATTTAGTAATTAGGTTGAGTTTAAAAATATTTTTTTGGTCATTTTGCCTTTTTTTTCCTTTTCATTTATGTATATAACATTTTTCTAATCATGTGTTCATTTTTCTTGATTTAAAATAATTTCTTATAACATAAATATTTATCTTTGCCACTTTTGACATTTGCCTATTCAATACAATGCCGGGGTCCAGCCTTGGCGGGTCCGGGGGTCTTGAGGGATGACGAAGAAGTGAGCTGAGTAGATGTGTGGTGATGGAGCAGTCTCTCTCTTTATTGTTGTTGGTTTACAGTTTTTATACCCAAGAAACACACCCATTACATCACATGTTATTCTATACAATCTTGTTTTCTGCCTATCATCAACAACTTTAACCTTAAGCTCATTTTTCTTGCAAAAGTCTGATTTCTGCATAATTAGATTTAACATTAGTATGTTTACCATTTGAATGTCTCCAGCTTACTTTGGATAAGTACATCAATCTAAGTAGAAAGGTTACATTTCTCTTATTAGGTGCAACTATGTAGAAGCTAGAGAGAAGGGCTTAAGCTTGAAACTGTTTTATTCTATTAACCTATTTCGGTTCTTATGAGGAAAGAGGACAAAGAGACAGTTTGGAAAGAGGAAAGAGGACTAAGAGACGGTCTAGCAGCACTGCTTTAGCAATAAAACCCTATTAACCTTATATAACTACTATAATGAATTCCTATGTCTACATTATCTTAAGGCAATCAATGTCTCCAACTATGCTGGCCACAGTTATGAGCATTCCTAAGCCCCATTCCAGCCTGGTTTCTTCAAGGAAGGGAGCCTCCTCAGTGGAGTGGTCGGGGGAGTGGGAGGTGGAAAGGTGACCCAAGTACGAGCCCTTCTGGTGGTGGCCTTGCCATGACCCCCAGAGAACTCTTGGTAAACTCCCCAGTAACTAGTAGGAGGTATAGTAATCTATTTAAATGTCCCTTATTCCTCCTTTGTCTTCTGGGAAGGGACTCTGCCTTTCCCAATCCCCTGGGGGAAATAAGGTCTGAGGGAATTACCTCAGGATGAATTTTTCTAACTGGGACTGACCTACTGAGATGAGCTAATGTTAAGAGCATAAACAGAACTTCCCAAGAAAAATACCAGGAGGGGCCTTGCCTTGGGATGCCCCGAAGGAAAATCTGCTTTGCAGTTTCCTTCTCAGTTTCGTGCATAGTAATTTTTTGAACCAAAGCTATTTTTTATGTAGTCACATACACACTCTTTCTTTTAATGGTTTATACTTTGGTTTTATGCTTAGGAATATATTAACACCTTGAGATTACATATTTATAACATATATGATGGAGAATTGAACGATGTCTGTTTTTGTGAACAGAAAAAGTGTGCAATTATCAAAAGGGAAACACAACCAGTCTCCAGAACTTTTGGCAATTTCAGAAAGAATGAATTTCTGAAGGATAAACCCCTTCTCCATAAAGGAAGGGGTTAGTGTAATCAACCTGTCACCCAAGTGGCTGGCTTTAGTGACTTTTGAGAAACTCTGAGGCAGAAATTTGAAAGATATGTGGTGGTTTTTCCAGTGGGACACTGTTCGTATGAGTTAAAATTCATGTCGAGCTGTTCAGTACAACTGCAGCTGAAAAAGAAGCTCACCAAAAGCATCTGCTACAATAAATATCTGGCTCCGTTACCATTCACTAGTTGTGTGATATTGGGGAAATTCACTAAAACTGTTAATTTTCTAATTTTTTTAACATAGTGTTGATAATAACTTGCTCTAAAAGGTTGTTATATGTACAAAATAAATGTATATTACATGTATATAATAAATGAAGTGACTGTTCTCAAAATATCCAGCATGATAACAGTTCTATAAGGTGATTTGGGAGAAAATAAAGTTATCCTGTCAAAATTTGATAAAACTCCATTTCAGTACATGTATTTTGGACTTATAATGGTTTGAAGACTTCATGGATTTGCTTAATTTGGTGTAACCCTTTACTTGCTTTATTTAAATATGGCACTTAAAAAAATCGAGCAGACATTTTTCCTCCTTTCCTATTAACTTCACATGGATTATTCTTAGAAAAGCATGTTGGTAAATTTGGAGATAGTTTCTATAAGTGGTTTAGCTCAGTGATTAGTAACTGATAGATTCTTAGAAATAGTAGTACATGTAATTGAAATAAAGGAAGTAGGCTGCAAGGCTGACCTCTGTATGAGAGAAGGTAGGAATTTATTTTATGGTTTGGAAAGAATGTCACTTTTTGATGCTGAGATTGAGGGAAGTATTTGAGGGAAGTGGTAAATTATTTATTGAGTAGGATAGACTTTACTTGTATCATTGTAAATTATCTCCTAAAATAAATCAGACAAATTTGAAGTTTAGATTTCACTATATCCTTAATTTATAAAGTCCTGAATTAAGCAAAAGTTACTAAAAAAGTTGAAGTTCATTTCATTTTAATTAATTAATTAATTCCATTCCATTTTAGGTGTCAGCAGCCTGAATTAAGAGCTGTTTCTAATATGTGAAGTGTGAGATGCAAAAATCCTAGTTAATTATTATCCCAAATAGGTTACAAATGCAGAAGCGACACACCTTTAGAAAAAACAGTACATTTTATTCACTACAAATCACTGCAGATGGTGATTGCAGCCATGAAATTAAAAGATGCTTACTCCTTGGAAGGAAGGTTATGACCAACCTAGATAGCATATTTAAAAGCAGAGACATTGTCAACAAAGGTCCATCTGGTTAAGGCTATGGTTTTTCCAGTAGTCATGTATGGATGTGAGATTTGGACTATAAAGAAAGCTGAGCGCTGAAGAATTGATGCTTTTGAACTTTGGTGTTGGAGAAGACTCTTGAAAGTCCCTTGGATTGCAAGGAGATCCAATCAGTCCATCCTAAAGGAGATCAGTCCTAGGTGTTCACTGGAAGGACTGATGTTGAAGCTGAAACTCCAATAATTTGGCTACCTTATGTGAAGAGTTGACTCACTGGAAAAGACCCTAATGCTGGGAGAGATTGGGGGCAGGAGGAGAAGGGGATGACAGAGGATGAGATGGCTGGATGGCACCACCAACTTGATGGACATGGGTTTGGGTGGACTCTAGGAGTTGGTGATGGACAGGGAGGCCTGGCGTGCTGCAGTTCATGGGGTTGCAAAGAGTTGGATGACTGAGCGACTGAACTTAACTGAACTGAACACATTTTCATCTCTTTTCCCTATCTGCTCTAAGAAAGCTGGATGACTATAGAACAAATCATAAGTACCCAGAAGGAAATAATAGTTAAAATAATCAGGGAAACAGCATCTTATGTTAAAGATATTTTGGATGATGTTCTTAATTAAGCATTTTTGCTTAGGTAGATAATTTGTCCAGGCAATTGTTCACCCATTCAGTCTACTTCATGAAATAGGACAGAGAAAACTTGTTATTTGACCCTGAGAAATTCTGTTGCTTCAAGTCCAGAAAACCTCAAATTCTTGATTCTTTCATAAAGGAAGTCCAATTACAGTTATACTTCGTTTTGTGGAATAGATGATTTTCTGAAGGCTATAAATGTGGCTCCCTTAAATTATACTTTATATCTAAAAAATATGTACTAGTGGTAAAAATAAAATGCATAATCAAATCAACATTTGTAATTATATATTTTAAAGAGAAGATCTTTAGACACATTTTGGATAATACTTAACTATGTCAAATGGCAAAAATAATGAAATAAAATATGGTTCTACAACCTGTCAATTGACACTGGATTTGCAGCAAAGAGAGTTAAGTCCTGACTAATGTTACATTTAGCATATATCTTCACACTATTTGAATAAACAGTAGCCACTAAATTCCTAATTCTTATTTTGAGTACTTTCTGACTTACTATTTAATACTCATCTAAGGCTATTTGTTTCTTTATGATCCTTAGAGTAGAAACATGAATTATTCTTTAGAGCAGAGTGAAAAGATCACACCTGTAAGGCTGTACTTATTTCATACAGTAATCCTTCCTTTTACTCAGTTACTGCCAGTGGAGAGTATTTTGCAGTGTAAATACCAAAACAAGTTTATGAATCCTGTTGAATCCTTATATATTGTTTCAATTCTGAAATACAAAGCAGATTTATACTTCCTTTTAGAAGCTTTGTATAATGAAAAGTTCAATTTTCTTAAGACAATTTTATTTCTTAAAAAAGACCAATCCATCATATAGTGGGTGACTTTTATGATAATAGGAGGCTTTATTGTAACAGTTCCTTAACCAAAATTATTATTAAATTTTCTATAAAACCATACTGTTCATGTCTTATTCAGATAGCTGTGTTGCAACCTAGTTCGCTATGACTTCTGATTTATGTTTTAAGAACAGATATTTCAGCCCAAAAGACTTTCCTTAGAGCAGCCTTCATCTCATTGTTCCTGAGGCTATAAATTAGAGGATTGCAGAGGGGTGTTATCACAGAATAAAATAAGGTCACGATTTTTTGCACTTTCACTGGGTGTCCTGATCCAGGACTAACATACATCACCATAACAGAGCCAAAAAACAGAATTACCACAACCAGATGAGAAGCACAAGTGGAGAAAGCCTTGCGTTTGCTGGCTGCTGAGGGCATCCTTACCACAGCCAGAATCACCAGTGCATAGGAGCAAAGGATGAAGAGAAAGGTACCGATCATGAAAACAGCATTGAAAGTAGAGTAAATGAGTTGTGTGGTGGTGTCTTCAGAACAGGACAGCATCATCAGTGGGACAGGATCACATATAAAGTGGTCGATGATATTTGGGTTGCAAAAGGGCAACCGTGAAACAAGAACAACTGGGGTTAGGAAGAGAAGGAACCCACCAGACCACCCAAAGATGATGAGACCAGTGTAGAGCTCTTTAGTCATGATGCGTGGGTAATGCAGAGGGCGGCAGATGGCAAGATATCTGTCAAAGGCCATGATGCAAAGGTGGAAGCCCTCGTCACAGCCCAAAGAGAAGAAGAAGTAGAACTGTGCGAAACAACTCACAAAGGAGATGGACTTGCTCGAGGACAGGAAGTTGGCCAACATGTTAGGGACGGTCGTGGTGACGTAACATATTTCCAGGAAGGAGAAATTCCCCAAGAAGATGTACATGGGGGTGTGAAGGCGCTGATCCCACCACACAGCACAGACAATGGCTGTGTTCCCCATGAGGGTCAGGATATAGGCTGCTGAGAAGAGCCCGAAGTAGAGGAGCTGCATGTCTGGGCTTGAGGGAAAGCCCAGGAGGATAAAGTGGGTAACAGAGTGGGTGGCTTCTCTGCTGGACACATTCATTAGTCTGGAAGACATGAGATGACAGAAGTTACTGACATTTAACAGAGTATACTGATTCTTCCTGAAAAACCCTAATTTCATTACCATTTTGGTGAGATTAAGTAATAAACAAGGAGTTTTATTTTAAAACACCCAAACTGTGATCATCATAACCTATTGCCCAAGAGTATGATTTCATTTTAATGTTGTTGTTTAGTCACATAGTCATGCCTGACATTTTTGCAATGTCATGGACTGTAGCCCACTGGGCTCCTCTGTCCATGGGATTTCCCAGGCAAGAATACCGGAATGGGTTGTCATTTCCTTCTCCAGGGGATCTTGCTGCATTGGCAGGTGGATTCTTTACCGCTCAGCCACCAGGGAAGCCCTTGATTTTGATAAGATGCAAATAATAATATAAATAAGAACATGGTTTGGCACAATCATTAAACTAGATTGGGATACTGGATAACACATAAGTGTAAAATTTGTAATTCTGAGTAAGTCACTTCACCTTTTATGTGTGTTTCCTTTATTTACCATAAAAAAGAGTAGTATATACAAACCAGCATATGTGGAATTTCTAAATTATTTTTTTGTAATTAGTGATATTGATAATAGCAAATGAGATTTCAAAAGGTTCTGTCTCACTGAGATACAAAGAAAGGATACCGGGAATATTTCTTGTGCTTGTTTATGATATTGCTAAGTAATGACGAAAAGGGCCTCTCTGGTACCAGCCCAGGTGGTATATTATGTGACTGTATTAAATACGTTTGGTGTACAAGAAATGTTTTTTCTCTGTCTGGCCTGTTGGATTCAGCTCCACTGCATGAGAAGAGCCCTACCCTTTGGCACCTAATATCCTCAGGTTGAAAATTTTGATATACTCTCTAGTGAATATGAGAACTAGATATGCCACCTGGGGTAATGGACCTTAAGGAGAGCAGCTACTTGAAGTGACTGACCTTTTGCATATGACTAGACTTGGCCAATTTTGCTGCAAAAAAGTTGTGATGTTGAGAAAAGATTTTGATTTGTGTGCATGGCATTTCCATAATTTTCACAGCTGCTTTCTATGTTTGGTCTCTTTTTCTCTTTTTTACACATAACCTATGAAACATTTTTATACTTATTATAGGCATCTTCTGTTGAGACAATCTTGAGACATGGAACATCTTGCTTAATTGTTCTTGCTTCCCTCTTCCCCTAGTTTGTAATTATTGAATCAAAACTTTATGTCTTGCTTTCTTAGAAGCCTACTCTTGGCTATCACATTTGGCACCTAATGTGAAAGGACTGCTATTTATGTATTCTCATTGCTCATGGGGATATATAGATTTTATCAGGTCTGAATGCAAGCAGGTAGGTCAATCTATTTGTTTCTCATAGCAATCACATTATATAAGGTGGTGCACAGGTGTTTCTGTGTGTGTGTGTGTGTGTCTGTCTGTGTATTTTGTCCTCAAAGACAGTCTCCTTTGATCTATTGCAATTGTGAAGCAAGGTTTTGTGAAATAAGATTATTTAAGATTTTTATCATGAATAATTGTATGATTTTTCTCAACTGAAGCTTTTGTACAGTAGCTGAGAAAGCACAAATGTCATCTTGTCTAGAAACTCAAGCTATGGAGCTAGTGAATCTTGGCTAGTCACTATAAATGAGAGTGCCTTTCACTTAAGAACATATAAGTTGTACTTAAGCACATACAGTAAATACAAAATATGCAGAAACAAAGAGAAAAAGCATAACATTAAGAGGCAATTCATATGAATAAGCTTCAAAATTACCCTTAGATATCCACAAATTATTCTGCTGCTTTTATTGAAGAAA
This sequence comes from Antilocapra americana, assembly GCA_007570785.1. Lineage (NCBI taxonomy): Eukaryota > Metazoa > Chordata > Mammalia > Artiodactyla > Antilocapridae > Antilocapra > Antilocapra americana. The sequence continues at coordinate 6,754,792 of ML661889.1, read as the reverse complement.
AGGCTCAGCTAACATACATATCTTGGTAGCTTCATAACTCATTTGATTGAATTTTTAAAACTCATTTAATTTTTTTCTTTTATATTACAGTGTGTACCTGATACCTCGATACCCTGTTCGATGAGATTGAAATTGCTCAGTTTTACTGACAGGGACTTCCCCGATTGCTGGGAGCCATCAGGATGCCCCCTTGCTAGGATGACAAGGTCACGAGACTAAGAAAGAAATTGCAAAGCTGACTTTCTTTATCGGGGCATCCTGGGCAAGCCCCACCCTGGTATTTTTCTTGGGAGTTCTGTCCATGCTTGGAACATCGGCTCATCTCAGTAGGTCAGTCACAGTTGGAAAGAATTCGTCCTGAGATAATCCCCCCAGACCTTATCGACCAGAGATTCCGGGAAGGTGGATCACCTTCCACGGGGGCTAAGGAGGAATTAAAGGGACATTTAAATAGATTACTACTCCTCCTATTCATTACTGGGGAGTTTACCAAGAGTTCTCTGGGGGTCATGGCAAGGCCACCACCAGAAGGGCTCATACTTGGGTCACCTTTCCACCTCCCACTCCCCTGACCACTCCACGGAGGAGGCTCTCTTCCTTGAAGAAATCAGGCTGGATTGGGACTTAGGAATGCTCATAACTGTGGCCAGCATAGTTGGAGATATTGATTGCTCTAGGATATTGTAGACATAGGGATTCATTATAGTAGTTATATAAGGTTAATAGGGTTTTATTGCTAAAGCAGTGCTCCTAAACTGTCTCTTAGTCCTTTTTCCTCTTCCTAAACTGTCTTAGTCCTCTTTCCTCTTTCTAAACTGTTTCTTTGTCCTCTTTCCTCTTTCCTCTTAAGAACTGGAGTAGGTTACTAGAATAAACAGTCTCAAGCTTTAGCCCATCCCTCTAGCTTCTACACAGTTGTACCTGATAAGAGAAATGTAACCTTTCTACTTAGGTTGATGTACTTATCACGATTGAATGAAGTATACTGAGGACATTCAAATGGTAAACATACTATTGTTAAATCTAATTACATAAAAATCTGACTTCTGCACAGGGAATGTTTCATGATAGATTGGGGAATGAGCTCAATGATAAGGTTGCTATGGAAGGTAGAAAACAAAAATTTGTATAGAATGATAGGTGATGTAATGATGTAATGGGGATGTCTTTTGGCTATAAAACTGTAAACCAACAACAATAAACGAGAGACTGCTCCATCACCACACATCGAATCAGCTCAGTTCTTCTGCCGACGCCACTCATCCCTCAAGACCCCCGGACTCCGCTGGGGCTGGACCCTGGCACCCGATGGCTCACCACTAAGGAATCTGCCTGCAGTGCACGAGACACAGGAGATGTGTGTTCAGTCTCTCGGTTGAGATCTCTAGCAGGAGGAAATGGCACCCCACTCCAGTATTCTTGCCTGGAAAATCCCATGGACAGAGGAGCCTGGTGGGCTACACAGTCTGTAGTATTGCACAGAGTCAGAGATGACTGAGTGACTGAGCATGCAATGCAATTGACAACAGCACCCTAACAGTGGCAAGTCAAATCAATGTCAATACTCACCCTATTTGGGTCTCACAGTATTTCTTGGGAATACTAACTGTATAAAGTCACAATCCAAAGAATATCCTACAAATGCAAGAAACAGGAAACATACAGATGCTGAATGGTGTTTTATCACTTAAGGAAGACACGAAATTAGTGAGCCTGAGAGCAGTGGGTTGGAGAGTTGTGATATCAGAGTGGAATCAGAGATTTGTCATATTATTTCTGCTGAACAAATAACAAAATTCATTATAGTATTGGTAATAAATCCATTTCCAGTAATTTACCATCATACATTTAAAAAATAAAATCCCCAGGTCTCTTTGTAAACAATACCTGTTAGTATTTTAAAGGAATCAGAAAATTATGTGTATTTCCCAAAGCTCAGGAAAATAAGAGAAAAGTCATATTTTAAAATTTTCTGTCTGAATTTTATTGGAAGCAGATATTTACAATATTAGAACAAGAAGAAAACACTTGTCAGTAAATCCATGTGTGCAAAAATCTCAGCATTTGAAATAGGGCATGCAAGAATTTAACTTACTTCTTGGATGTGTGCCAAGAAGAAAAGTCAGAGAGGGAAAATAAAATATTCCCATAACATGTGAGGGACTTCTGAAGAGATGGTCGACCCAGTTTGTAACCTGCCATAAGAAGCAAAGAGTGAATTTTAAGAGTTTTTATCCCCAGCTTCAAGGGTCATATTTATAGTCAAGATGAAAGCCCAGATGAAGGTGTTGTCTATATTCATTTCCTTGCATCACGACCTTTTGAGATTTGGGAGCCACGCCCTGATATTTTGAAAGTGTTCAACAGATGAGATGGGTTTTGAATTGTCTTTATTTACAATGAAATCCCAAGCCCTGCTATTCCTTGAGGAATAGCGCACTTGTGGAGTAAGTTCTTATCTTCTCTTGAGCTCCCAGGTTTTGCAAAAGTTTCCTGGGGAATAATTAAATAATAGTAGCGTTCGTTGTAATAGGTACAGTAAAAAGGTTACCATTTGACTCTCTTTCTATTTTGAAGAAAGAGAAAAACAAATTTTCCTCTCTAATATTCTCAAAATTTTTGTTTAGAGACATTTTAGCTGTGATGATAGTCATTGGAAATTTGTGTTTTCAGGGCTAAGACTGGTATAGGGTTATTCAAAAAAGCAATTGTTTATTAAGTGCATACTGCTTATTTTTAAAAACAGAAAAAATTCCTGCCAACCTAGAACAATTCAATTGAGGTTGGGGAGCAAGAGAAAATAAACAAAATCAGTAAGTGAATAACTGAAATAATAACTTTTTCTTTTCATTCGAGAAAAGTGAAACATGGAAGTGGGATGGATTATAAATGGGGTAGTGCTGTGGCCAGCACAGCAGGTAGGGATTGAAAGTGGTAGACGCACCGTTTGTGGAAAAGAAACTAGAGAGAGAATTAAAGTTTTAAAGATGGGACTGGGGGACTCAGGACCTCTTGGGTCAAGAGCCCTGTTCCTTGGAGCCACATCACTTTTATTTAGTGTCTTGGCAAGCAGAATATATCTGTTGTTTTATGATGAAGTCAGCCTCCTGTGTCCCCAGTCACATTTCCATTTTATTGATTACTTGAAACTATCTTTGCTGTTTTCTTGTACAAGGATTATCACCTAGCTTGAGGTCATAGACTCATCTATGCCTTAAGAAAACATCTTAGTGTGTGCACAAGCAGTGTTCTGAACTTGGGCTGACCCAGCGTTCCAAGACCCATACTATGTTTCTCCTTAACTTAGTGGGGTGTGATGACCCCAATTAATCAACACAATGTACTTTTATTTGGGTTATGCTGTATTGCTAAATTTTGCTTTTATTCTTTTCCCATGGTGATTTTCTCATGGCTTAGCCAGAGCAACATGCGGCTGACTATTAACCCCTTCGGGGTAGGACTTGTGATTTTAAATAGGGTTTAAAGGAAAGCCTATCAAAGAACTTAGCATTTGAGCAGAAGCTTGAAAAAAATGTGGGAAAAAACCGAGAGGAGATTGAGAGAGTTTTCAGACAGAAGAAACAGCTAATGCCAGGAAGAAGAGCAGGAGGACATTTAGCATGTCAGAGGAAGAGAAGTGGGGGCAGTGTGCTGGAGTAGCATAAACTGGAGACAGGACCACTTTCTAGCACCCAGTTCTCTTGTCTCTGTTTCATCTTTATGTAGCTTCTGTACTTCACTGTACTCTTTAAGGGCTTCCCAGGTGGTGGTAGTGGTAAAAAACACGCCTGCCAATGAAGAAGACATAAGAGACGTGTGTTCGATCCCACGAATGTGAGTTCCCTCCAGGGAAGACACCCCTGGAGGAGGGCATGGCAACCCATCCCAGTATTCTTGCCTAGAGAATCCCCTGGATAGATGAACCTGGCAGGCTACAGTCCATAGGGTTGCAAAGAGTAGGACACTACTGAAGCATGCATATTTTCTTTAAATTTTTTTTCAGCTTTACTGAGATACAATTGAATATTCATTGGAAGGACTGATACTGAAGCTGAAGCTCTGATACTTTGACCACCTGATCCAAAGAGCCAACTCATTTGGAAAAGACCCTGATGCTTAGCAAGATTGAAGGCAGGAGGAGAAGGGGACAGTAGAGGATGAGAGATGGTTAGATAGCATCACCAGCTCAATGGACATGAAATTGAGCAAGCTCTGGGAGAGAGTGGAGGACAGAGGAGCCTGGTTTGCTATAGTCCATGGGGTCACAAAGTGTCAGACGTGAGTTAGTGACTGAATAACAATAGCCAAACAGATTGAGATACTGAAACTTGGAGTAGGGACCTCTGAGTGGACTTTGACGAAATTGAAAATCTTCAATCTCTGGCATTCAGCCTCCTTCCTATGGAATGAAACATGATCCCATGTCTGCGGATATTAGCTTTTCTTCAAATCCTATTAAAGAACAAACTCCTTTTTCTTTGAGAATCAGTTGGCTCACTTCTTGTTTTAAGTTTAACTTATTGAGGTTTTTGTTGTTCAGTCACTCAGTTGTGTCTGACTGTTTGAGACCATGGACTGTATCATGGCAGGCTTTCCTGTCCTTCACTATCTCCTGGAATTTGCTCAAACTCATATTCATCAAGTTGATGATGCCCTCAAACTATCTCATCCTCTTGCTCCCTCTCCTCATGCCTTCAATACTGAAGTCATTCTGTTTCTGCCTTGTTGTGCATTTCACCTGGTAATACAATTTCAGTTTTCCTTTTTAGGTATAGGGAATTTAAAATCCTAATTTGTTGTTGTTCAGTTGCTAATTTATTCTTTGATTCAATCCAAATTCACTAAATTTTGTCATGTTACCTGAAAAATAACAGGAAACAAAGACGAGTTAAAATGACTCTGGCATGACTTTCAAGTAAATATTTCCAATATTCTCTTGGAGGGCCAGGCAAACTGTATGTGGGTTTTGGAAATCAGGAGGGAGGTGGGAGGGGGGTTCTGGAAGGGGAACACATGTATACCCATGGTGGATTCATGTCAATGTATGGCAAAACCAACACAATATATGTATATGTATCATAGATCCATTTCACTGTGCAGCAAAAACTAACACAATATTGTATATCAACTATACTCCAATAAAAATTAATTTAAAAAGAAACTCACATTTATAATGGGATTAAAAGTAAATAACAAAAATTATTTTTAATTAAAAATGTTTATAGATAAAATAATAACATTCATGGTCTCTTGGTAGCAACATTTACAACAAAATGAACATTGAATCAGGATAGTCAAAGGACCCTCACATATACTTAAACTTTCTAAATAGTCTAAGGTATCCAAGATTTTGGATTCCTAGTGCAGCACTGATACAGGTTGGTCTTTACAGAAGGTCTTCTTTAGCTGTTATACAAAAATGGAGTAGAGGGTTTCCCTGGTGGCTCAGTGGTAAAGAATCCACCTGCCAGTGACATGGGTTTGATCCCTGATTCAGGAAGATATAATATGCTTTGGAGCAACTCAGCCCATGTGCCACAACTGTTCAGTCTATGCTCTCGAAGCTGGGGACCACAGCAAGAGGAGCCACTACAATGAGAAGCCCACACTAAAGAGTAGCCCCTGCTGGCGGCAACTAGAGAAAAGTCCATGCAGCAATGAAGACTCAGCACAGCCAAAACTAAACAAACAAATAAATATAATTTTAAAAAATGGAGTAGAGTCCAGAAACTTTCCCTTCCTTTAATTTTGCATCACTTTCTGGCCCAATATTGTCCCTGGAGGTCACCTCTCAGGAGCAGCAGGGACAATCACAGTACATCATTCAATCCCAAATGTGTTTTACTCTCTGTGCTGAGCTCAAAGCTGAAAAGGCCTTCCTGAATCCATTGGTGAGACTGTCACCTAGTAATGGCCCTTCTAGTTTTCTGCTCACCTGACATCTCCTGACTCTGTACATGGGCATCACCAGATGGTCAACACCGAAATCAGATTGATTATAAACTTTGCAGCCAAAGATGGAGAAGCTCTATATAGTCAGCAATAACAAGACTGGGAGCTGACTGTCGCTCAGACCATGAACTCCTTATTGCCAAATTCAGACTTAAATTGAAGAAAGTAGGGAAAATCACTAGACCATTTAGGTATGACCTAAATCAAACCCCTTACGATTATACAGTGGAAGTGACAAACAGATTCAAGGGATTAGATCTGATAGACAGAGTACCTGAAGAACTATGGATGGAGGTTTGTGACATTGTACAGGAGACAGGGATTAAGGCCATCCCCAAGAAAAAGAAATGCAAAAAGATAAAATGATTGTCTGAGGAGGTCTTACAAATAGCTGTGAATAGAAGAGAAGCGAAAGGCAAAGAATAAAAGGAAAGATACAGACAACAAAAGGAACGCAGATGTATAGAATAGACTTGTGGACTTTGTGGATGAGGGTAAGGGTGGGATGAGATGGGAGAAGGGCATTGAAGCATGTTAATTGTCATGTGTCTAATCAATCGCCAGCCCAGGATTGA